>JAGFNQ010007788.1:19089-125117 GCA_024364735.1 Boesenbergia rotunda | reverse complement strand
ACTCGTTTGGCAATGGATCATGAACTAAGTATTGACTTAATTCTGAATTGTTTGCCCAAAAAGTTATTCACAATTTGTGATGAACTATCGGATGAACAAACTAGAGACACCATTCCTGAGTTGCTCAACCTGCTGAAGACTGTAGAGCCTTCTGTAAAGCCGGATCAAAAGACGGTACTGTTAGTTGGTTCCTCGAAGAAAGGTTCTAAGAGGAAGGCCAAAGAACAGAATAAGGGAAAGAAGAAAAAGGCCAAAAAGACTGAAAATACCCTAAAAGGCACTTGCCATCATTGTGGCAAGGAGGGTCACGGGCAAAGAAACTGCAAGGTTTATCTTGAGTCCTTGAAAGAGAAGGCATCCGATGCCCCATCCTCTTCAAGTATCTTCGTTATTGAATGTCACTCTATTTCCTCAAATACCTGGGTACTTGATACTGGGTGTAGCTCACATATATGTAATGACATACAGGGGCTAAGGAATAGAAGAAGACTCGTCAAGGGAGAAGCGAATTTGCGAGTTGGAAACGGAGCAAAGATTGCTGCTGTTGCCATCGGAACATATTTGCTAAAGCTCCCTACAGGACGTGTCTTAGAATTGGATAATTGTTATTTTGTTCCTTCATTAATAAAGAACATTGTATCTATTTCATGTTTGAATGAAAAGGGTTATCATTTACTTTTAGTAACAATTGTTGTTACATAACTTTAAATGACGTTCTTTATGGGAATGGAACTTTGTGCAATGGTATCTACACGTTAGATTTATCCGGTGACGTTTTCAATATCGAAGTTAGCAACAAACGTGCTCGAATAGATAATCGAATAGACTCCTACACTTGGCATTGCCGTCTTGGCCATGTAAGTAAGAAACGCATGACCGAATTACACCGATGTGGAATTCTGGAATCATTTGAACCCGATTCATTTGATACATGCGAATCATGCTTAAAAGGCAAGATGACCAAATTACCCTTTTCTGGAAAAGGTAATCCAGTGGGAGAATTGCTTGGTCTAATACATACTGATGTATGTGACCAATGTCAACTCTTGCACAAGGAGGCTATAGCTACTTCATCACCTTTATCGATGATCACTCACGATTCGGTTATGTGTTCTTGATAAAACACAAATCTGAAGCCTTTGAGAAATTCAAAGAGTTCAGAAATGAAGTAGAGAAACAGCTTGGCAAAAGTATTAAGATACTCCGATCCGATCGGGGTGGTGAATACTTAAGTCAAGAGTTTCAAGATTATCTTAGGGACAATGGGATATTGTCCCAATGGACTCCGCCGTATACACCACAGCATAATGGTGTATCTGAGAGGCGCAACCGAACCTTGATGGATATGGTTAGGTCTATGATGAATCATGCAACTCTTCCAAAATCCTTTTGGGGCTATGCACTTAAGACAGCTGTTTACTTGCTAAACAGAGTCCGACCAAGGTAGTCTCTACTACTCCATATGAGACATGGAATAGTAAGAAACCTCACTTAACTCACCTTAAGATATGGGGTTGTCCTGCTTATGTGAAGCGGACTGTATCAGACAAATTGGATGCTAAGTCTGATAAGTGTCTATTTATTGGATACCCTAAGGAAACGAAGGGTTACCAATTCTATCATCCCTTGGAACAAAAGGTGTTTGTTTCAAGGCATGTCGTATTTCTGGAAAAAGAATTTCTTTTACAAGAAAACAGTGGGAGTGGCATTGAAATTGATGAAGTTCAAGAAACTCCAATAGACATTACAGAGACACCTAGTCTAGACCCACAACCAATAACTCATAATGATGAGCTATCAGTTGAACCTAAAACCACACCACCTCTTCGTAGGTCTGATAGGACACACAATATTTCAGAGAGATACGGATTTCTCATAAGTGAATCGAACGACGTGTTACTCATAAGTGATGACGAACCTATCAGTTATGAAGATGTTCTGAAAAATTCAGAAAGGGACAAATGGCTTGAAGCCATGAAGTCGGAAATGGATTCCATGTACGAAAATCAAGTATGGGACTTGGTTAACCCACCTAAAGGGATTAAACCCATAGGGTGCAAGTGGGTTTTCAAGAAGAAAACCGACATGGAAGGTAATGTTGTTTCCTTTAAGGCTAGATTAGTGGCAAAAGGATATCGTCAGAAACAAGGAATTGATTATGACGAAACCTATTCGCCAGTAGCTATGCTTAAATCCATTCGGATGCTCCTAGCCATAACAGCTCATTATGATTATAAGATATGGCAAATGGATGTGAAAACAGCTTTCCTTAATGGAAACCTGCTTGAGGATGTATACATGATACAGCCTGAAGGTTTCACATCGGTTGATAAAACCAAAGTATGCAAGCTTCGACGATCCATATATGGACTAAAGCAAGCATCCAGGAGATGGAACATCCGTTTTGATGAGACAATCAAAGAGTTTGATTTCTCACAAAATCCTGACGAACCTTGTGTGTACAAGAAGGTTAGTGGGAGTGCAGTCGTATTCCTAGTATTATATGTCGATGACATATTACTTATAGGAAATGATATATCAGTCTTACAGACAGTTAAAATTTGGTTGTCCAAAACTTTCTCCATGAAAGACCTAGGAGAAGCAGCCTATATCCTTGGGATTAGAATCTATAGAGATAGATCAAAACGGTTGCTTGGTCTTTCACAGTCTACATATATAGACCGAGTGCTAAAAAGGTTTAGCATGTCGGAATCCAAGAAAGGTTACCTTCCCATCAGGCATGGGATCAACCTTTCAAAGTCTATGTGTCCGCGCACAGAAGACGAGAGGATTTGCATGAATAAGATTCCTTATGCATCCGCGATGGGATCTATCATGTATGCTATGTTATGTACAAGGCCCGATGTATCGTATGCTTTGAGCGTCACAAGCAGATACCAGTCGGATCCAGGAATGGATCATTGGGCAGCTGTTAAGACAATCCTTAAGTACTTAAGAAGAACTAAGGATGTGTTCCTAATATATGGAGAAGGAGATATGGTAATACGTGGGTATACAGATGCCAGTTTCCAGACAGATAAGGATGACTCCAAATCGCAGTCTGGATACATATTTACATTGAATGGAGGCGCAGTAAGTTGGAAAAGTTCCAAACAAGACACCGTAGCGGATTCTACCACGGAAGCGGAATATATCGCAGCTTAGGAAGCAGCAAAGGAAGCAGTCTGGATCAAGAAGTTTGTCTCCGAACTTGGCGTGGTTCCAACCATTGATGAAGCAGTGCCGGTTTACTGTGACAACAATGGAGCTATTGCACAAGCAAAGGAACCAAGGTCTCATTAGCGATCCAAACACGTGCTTCGCCGCTATCATCTGATCAGAGAGATTATAAGTAGGAATGATATACAAATTGAGAAAATTCCCACTGAAAGGAATTTAGCGGATCCTTTAACTAAGGCCTTGCCTCAAAGCAAGTTTGAGGGTCATGTTAGAGCCTATGGTATTGGATACCGTAGCGATTGGCATTAGGCCAAGTGGGAGTTTGTTAGTAATATGAGAGAAGTGTCCTAAGGCAATCACCTTATGATTGTAAACATTTATTTTAATAAATGAAAATTCACTATTTGAGTATACATGTTTTTGTATTTGATTGGGATCTTAAACTCATCTACTGAATGTCCGCAATACAATTCACAGCATAAGAGAATTTGTGATGGGATCACAACTAGTGATTATCTCTACATGTGCAATTGTGAAGTATTGAAAATATCCCTAGTCGATGAATTGATAAAAACGGACACTATCAATTCTGTTGAGACCAGCATGGGTTATTCTCTAATCAGCTGATTCTCACTGGCTGGTGACATTGGGATGTCCGGAGATAAACATGGATGCTAGTTAAGGGAACTAGTTCATTGGAGTGACTAGCTGTAAAACTTCATATGGTAATCTATATAGAAATGTCAATGAAGTTCTTACTGCAGCTTAAGTGCGATGTTCCTTTGACTTGCGGTGTTCAAGTCATCTTGGTCATGGAGACTTATACTTTAACATTTTAAGCAAGCATCTCCAAGGAGGTGTGGACCCAGGATGATTGGGTATAAGCCGAAGTGCCCGAAGATGTTTGAACAGCCTACAAAGGATTCACCACTCCTTGCGAGGAGATGTATACCCAGGCCTATCGTCGGATTGTTACTCAAAGCCTCTGGCCAGAGCATATCATGTTTAGAGTATGAGTCTCTTAAATACATGAGAGTAATTAGAAATCCAAAGGACGAGAAAGACACTACTTAGGCTAGGTGTGACGTAGTCAGCCTAGTGGGGACTGACACAAATAGACCGTGTCCTGAACCAAGTGGGTATAAGATGGTGAAGGGAATGAGGCACGATTCATTAGAGCTGCTGAAGTGTTTCAGAATTACTTCTGAGGTCAACCGTTGATCTTTCGATTAATTGGGGATCATGATGTACTATTAGGTGCCACTCATGAACATTCTATAATTGGTTGATTATAGACGGCCAACATAAATCGAAAGCCTATTTAGTCACACACACTACGAGTAATCCAAGGGATTTAAAATGAGTTGAAAATTGGATTTTCCAATCAAGAGAAATAAGTCAAATCTGAATTAATCAGAGGCGCAATGGAAGCTTAAAATGGCTAAGTCTTTTGAAGGCTTATTGGGCGAATTAAATGAGTTTAATTCGCGATGGGTTCAGCTCGGTTTGGCCGGCCAAAGAGGGTGCCAACCCTCTTTGGTTTGGCCGACCACAACAATGAGGAGAAACCAATTTATTTGGTTTAATTAATAAAATAAATCTAGCGCGATTTGTTTTATAAATTATGGATAAATAAATTTGTATAAAGAAATTTATATAAAGAAATTTATATAAAGAAATTTATAGAAATTTATTCTTTTTTTTGGAAATTAAAATGATCCATGGAATGGTTTATTTTAATTTTATAAAATCAATTATGAATTGATTTTTCCATAATAAGAAAAATTTATAAATTTCTTGTAAATTTTATTCCATAATAAAAGGAGAGATGTATTTGTTTTATTATAAAGTTAGTTATAATAAAACTAGGCATAACGGAATAATTCATAAGAAAATTTATAAGATAAATTTCTTATGAAAATTTATTCCATTAATTTCGTTAAAGGGGAGACTTGGCAAGGGAGAGACTACTATATAAAGGAACCAAAGGCAAGCCTTGAATTCCAATCAATTAATCAAGAGATTAGTAGCTACCTCTCTCTCTCTAACTCTCTCTCTCTCTAGGGTCGGCGCCCTTTCTCTCTCTAGGGCCGACTCTCTCTCCTCCCCTAGGGCCGGCGCACATCCCAAGGGTGGCCGAGAGCTTCATCCGCCAAGAAGGTGCCGAAGGCGAAGAAGCGGATCGCGACTCCTTCCTTCCTTTCCCGGAATTTTGATTCCGTTACTTGGTGGTTAGTTTCCATCTTTTCTCTCTTGATATTCTAGTTGTACCTTTGGAGAATCTAGTAGTTCTCGTCGACACAAAACTCGTGGCTTTGCGAAGTCATCCCGAAGAGAACTCGGCGTGGACGCGAATAGAGGCGGAGCTTCCAAGGGACGCTACGGTTGGATCTCGTCCCTTACTTCGAGTTACGCAAGGTACTAAGTAAATTAGTATACTTTTCCGTAAAAGTTTTAATTTATGATCATGTCCACACATCATAAGGTCGCATGCTAGATACGTGGTTAAAAAAATAATTTGAGAAATTATTATGCTAATTCTTCCGCTGCACGTAAATATTTTAAAATTTACGAACCCGTATCCTTGTTAACATGCACCCGGTCCCAACATGTTGAGTATGCAGGTTGTGCAGGTTTACACATATTGACTTGGCTGGACGGCCTCGGTACGGTGAAGGGTGGCATGGAGACAAGTTGGAGGCTTGTGTGCACCCGAGGGACCTTGGAGAGCTGAGACAATGAGCTAAGGGGCGCGGACTTCGAGGCATGCATGAAGGATGTCATGGAGGCAAGCTGGAGGCTTGCGTGCATCCGAGGGACGGGAGCCGAAGATGAAGAGGGCGCGAAGGCAATAGTCGAGGCTACTGATGAGGAGTCAGTCGAGTCGTGAGGGTACGAGTGCTGCGTGATTGTACTCGGGAAATCCTAGGGTTCGAGTGCTGAGAGAAGTGTACTCGGGAAGGGAAACCCTAGAATGGTGAGTGGGGCAGTAAACTGATAAAACTCACAGAAGGTATGCAACTCTGGACCAGTCAACTACTCTAGGAGCAGTCGACTGGTAGCGGCTGGTGAGTTGGTTGAAAATTCGAACGTTGCGGTTGCAACGGTCAATTTTCACTGGCACCAATCGACTGCCTTGGGAGCAATCGACTGATGGCGAGGGTTTTAGACTTAGTTCTATGTTAAGAGGACTTCGTGGTGACTGAAACTCTTGACGAAACAAGCTTGGTTAAGGCTTGTTAGTAGTCTCTAGAGTCCAGATATTGTCGAGGTACTGTGGTGAGGTTTCTCCACCCACAAGGAGCGACAAGGGCTAGCCGGAGGTTATCTGGGGAGTGATCCACCGACGGATTCTTGGATTAGTCACCCTTAGGGGTGGATACCAAGTAAATCTTACTGTTAGCATTGCTCATTACATTTTTAGTTTTGTTTTATTGTATATTCCACTTGTGCAACTAACAACGTAGGTAGAAAAGTTCGAAGATTTGCTTTTACCCCCCCCCCCCTCTAGCAACCATACAAGATTCAACAATTGGTATCAGAGCTAGGACCGCTCTTGATTGGACTAACCGCCAAAGGAGCAAAGAAAGCTAGAGGAAGAACATGGAAGACCAATTTAGGGACGACATCTACACTCCGCCTCCCTACTGTTGGATCGAAGAAAACGATAGAGGGGGGGGGGTGAATATCGTTATCAAAATTTTTCGGACAATTAAAGAATATGCGTAGCGGAAAGAAATAAAGTACACAAGAACATAAGTCAATTTTTTACTTGGTTCGGAATCGCGGTCGGCTCCTACTCTAAGGCCCACGGTCCTTGACCGTTTACTTTGGGTAATTCTATATTCGAAAATGTTTTTACAGATTGATAGTATAGATATAGAATTCGAAAAACTAAATCACAACACTTTCATAAATTGAAACTTTACCGACGCCCGAGATGGATCGAATTCCGGAGCAGAGGGTCGTCGTCGACGCTGGAATCTCGTAATCGAACTTTGCCGGGGTGCAGCGCTTGAGCGAAAGTGTTTGGAGCGTTGGAAAGAATGGATGTCGAAGCCTTGGGGGTGAGCCCCCTTTTATAGTGCTCATACGGCGCCTGTGACGTTGGGGGCGCCTAACACGTGGCCCTTCCTGCGCGAATCCTTATCCGCGGGCTCGGTCAGCTCTTATCCACCTCCACTTGGGCGCCTGAGCTGATGGGGGCGCCCGTGACCTCACGGGCGCCTAATCTGGCTTGGTCCAAAGGCTTCGCAGCTATGTTTTGGGTTTTGCCTTCACTCTTGGGCGCCCGTCTCCATACGGGGGCCTGAGCCCATTCGGGCGCCTGTCTCCATTCGGGCGCCTAAGCCCAGTGAAGTACCTCACTTGCAGATGACCAATCCTTCGACCCTGTAACTAAGGTTAGTCCCAAAACATAATAAGCATTAGTTACAGCCGTAGCTGTCTTGGTTCTGACTTCGGGTCTCCCAAATGGAACCCTAGGTCGAACGACACTTTCTGTTCCCTCGACGGGGAACGCGTCCTCACCTACTCCTCTCAGGAGAGTTTACCTTTTGCCAACCAGCTCCTCCAGTTGGACTTTTGCCCAATCCACCTGACCAGGTCTTCGTGCCCAACTTCCGGTTAGGTCTTCTTGCCCAACTTCCAGTCAGGTCTTCGGTGCCCAACCCCTTGCCAGGACTTCTTGCCCAGTCCTCGACCAGGACTTCTTTGCTCGACTTCCAGTCAGGTCTTCTTGCCCAGTCCTTGACCAGGACTTCTTTGCTCAGCCCTTTGCCAGGACTTCTTGCCTAGTGTACCTAGGACTTCTTCCTGCACACTCAGTGAACAAGTTAGATCACAATAACATCTTAACTTCTGAACCCTTTGCCATTATCAAAACCCAGGTTTGACTTAGGTGCTGCTTGCACCAACAATCTCCCCCTTTTTGATTTATTGCAACACGGTTCAAAAAGTTAAGTTAAAGAAACAAGTAATGTAAAAGATTTTTAATTTCCTCCCCTGAAAGAAATTCTCCCCCTGAGTTTTTCAAAAATACGTGGGGTTTTTGAAAACCTAAAAACAATTTTGAAGTTAGAAAATTTTCCAAAATATTTTCGAGTTGAGCACTTAGAAAATTTTCAAAACAAGTTTGAGTTAAGTACTTAGAAAATTTTCCAAAATAATTTTTGAAGTTTAACACTTAGAAAATTTTCTAAAATACTTTTGAAGTTTTAATACTTAGAAAATTTTCCAAAACAATTTGGAAGTTTTAACACTTAGAAAATTTTCCAGATATTTTTAAAGTTTTAATACTTAGAAAATTTTCAAGATATTTTGGTTACTTTACTTTTTGAAAAAGGAGATAAAAGTTTTTGAAAAAAAATTAATTTGGAAAATTTTAAATTTTAAAAAACTTCTTCTTTTCTCTCCTTTCCAGTCTCTCTCCCTTTGCCATATATCAAAAAAAAATATTATAGCAAAAAATTGAGTAAGCAAAGTAAAGTACTATATTGAACCAACTCTAATGATTTAGGCAAGAAAAAGGCCCAACACACTTAAGCTAGACTTGTCAAATCGGGGGTTAAAAGGTTTCATAAAGCATTTTTGATGAAAAATACTTGTGAGTGAAAGATCCTACTGAATTGAATTTCATCTATGAATCTCACCACCAAAACTTCTTTCCATTGCAAAGTACTTAGTATAATTTTTGAAAAATATGTTATTTTTGACAAAACACTTTCAAAAATCTTCCTTTTCGAAAAGGACTAAATATTAGAAAATAATTAAGTATTTAAATTGAACCCAAAAAAAATTATACTTTAAAAAGTATTGTGCACTTGGAAACTTTTTAGAAAAAATATTTTGAACTTAATATTGCAAAAAAAACTTTATTTAGAAAAGGACTTTCACCAAAAGAAAATTATGCACTTTTAAAAATAATTTCACTTAGCCAAATATAGTGCACTTAAAAAAAATTATGCAAAACCTTGCATTTTGAAAGATATTTTACACTTCAACCATCAGTACTTTGAAAAATATTGGATGCAATGGTTCTTTGAAAAATTTTGTACTTAACCAAAAAAGTTGTACTCAGTACTAAAAATAACACTTTGTACTTTGAAACATATTTTCTACTTAACAAATATCGGCACTTTGAGAAATATTTGTACTTTGAGAAATATTTGTGCTTTGAAAAATATTTATACTTTGAAAGCTATTATCCATTTTTGAAAAATATAAGTACTTTTGAAAAGATATTATGTATTTTTGAAAAAGTATAAGTACTTTTGAAAGATATTATTTTGAAAACATAATACTTTACTTGACTTGGTTTCTATTCCAGTCTGACATAATCCTAGGAAACCTTGTTAACTACATAGACATTTTCCAAAGTGTCCTAGAAATTCTCCAAATCCACGTAAGTATTATTTCAAAAAGTATTAAAAAACAGAAGAAATTTGAAAGTGAAAAGAAATGATAGTATATATATATATATATATATATATATTTAAAAAATTACTTATGTTTTTAAAGGGATTTTAACAATACAGTGCATGCAAACATATTACTTTGAAATGTTCGATAATTCTTTTAATTTGACCTCCCCCTAAACCTGACACAGTCCTTGGAAGCTTGTTGACTACAAGTACTCTTCCTCTAAGTTTTTAGGATTTAGTTTAGACCAAAAAGAATTATCTAATAATTTTAAAAACAAATTGTTAGAAATATTTTCGAAAAATAATAGTCATAAAGTTTTCTTTTTAGACTCCCCCTAAATTTGATACATCCTAGGAGTCCTTGTAGATCATGAAGAAGACTTCCTCTGTGTCTTTAGGGTTTATCAAAATTTAAAAGAACAATTTTGAACAACCTTCTGAGTATGATAACTTTCAAAGAGATAAATTTTTGAAGACACAACTTGGAATGATAACACAGTTTTCGAAAAATATTTTGAAATGATGATAATTTTTCAAAGAGATAGTAATATACGAAGGTTTTTGAATCAATTTTTGAAAACCTTATTTTGAGATGATAATAAGTTTTAATGCATAAGGTTTTTGAAAAATCTAACTTTTTTGAAAAATATTAAAAAAACTCCCTTGTATCCGACACGTCTGACTTTATCTAAGTGCCTTAAGGGACTTCAGTATTGACCAGGTTTTGACTATGTTGACTTGGTTTTACCAATCAATAATTGACCCAATCAAGTCCTAGGTCTTACTATAATTCAATCAAGACTTAGTTTGATGAGTTAATTTTGAAAACAAATGAAATTCAATTTTTGAAAAATATTGAGTGGAAAACATATAGAGTTAATTTAGAATTAATTTTGGAAAGAATTGAGTTGATTTTGAAAAAGTATTGAACTACATTATTAGGTCCTAGATATCTCACCCAGTTCTACATGACAAAACAGGTTACCTTATCTGTTTTGTTAGATGTTTTATTTTCATCTTCGAATTAGTGTTAATTCTAAGATTTACTTAAAACTTGTGTTAGATTCAAATTTATCAAATAGTAAATTGAATTTGAGTTTCGATAATTAGCTTCCAGGACTTGGCGAGGCACAAAGGCCTTCTTTGGGCGAAGCCTTATTGGAGCAACAACCCTTTCCTTGACAAAGCCTTTTACCGAAAATTTATTTTCAAATCACTTCTTGAAAAATTTTGGTCTAACTAGTTTAGGTTTCGGATCGGTAGCTTCGGCTAGTTCCACCAGTATGGTTTCCCTAACGTACTATCATCTCACCTCCACCTAATACTAGGTTGTTCAAATTTTAAGTAACTCTTTAGTCCTTAAACTAATCAACCCTAATTCTAAGCATAATAAAAAAATTAAAATAAAAAGCAACACACAATTAAAGCAAACAATTATCTAAGTAAGGTCACAATTGGAGTAATACTCCGGATTTTCAAAATCAGCAATATTATGAATTAAATTTTCTAACATATTGACCTGATGTTTCAGGGTTTCATTTTCTTGTTTCAATTTTCTGAAATTTGCCTTAACTAATTTATATGAATCAATTACATTATCTTAGGTAAATATTAGATTTTCAAATATTGAAAATTTACCTTTGTCGATTGTTTGTCCAGCTTTGTTGTAATGATCACGAGCCAATCGAACCAGTTTGGGTCGATCTCCTTTACTGTCTTCTGATTCCGAGTCTGAGTCGGACTCGGGTACAGATTGAAGCTTCTTCTTTGAAGTTTTCCCTGCACTTGAAATTATACCTTCCTCGACCATTAAGTGTGATGTTCTTACTGCAGCTTAAGTGCGATGTTCCTTTGACTTGCGGTGTTCAAGTCATCTTGGTCATGGAGACTTATACTTTGACATCTTAAGCAAGTATCTCCAATGAGGTGTGGACCTAGGATGATTGGGTATAAGCCAAAGTGTCCGAAGATGTTTGAACAGCCTACAAAGGATTCACCACTCCTTGCGAGGAGATGTATACCCGAGGCCTATCATCGGATTGTTACTCAAAGCCTCTGGCCAGAGCATGACATGTTCAGAGTATGAATCTCTTAAATACATGAGAGTAATTAGAATCCGTAAGACGAGAAAACGTTACTTGGGCTAGGTGTGACGTAGTCAGCCTAGTGGGGACTGACACATATAGACCATGTCCTGAACCAAGTGGGTATAAGATGGTGAAGGGAATGGGACACGATTCATTATAGTTGCTGAAGGGTTTCAGAATTGTTTCTGAGGTCAACCGTTGATCTTTCGATTAATTGGGGATCATGATGTACTACTAGGTGCCACTCATGATCGTTCTATAATTGGTTAATTATAGACGGCCAACATAAATCGAAAGCCTATTTAGTCACACGCACTACGAGTAATTCGAGGGATTTAAAACGAGTTGAACATTGGATTTTCCAATCAAGAGAGATTAGATTTGGTTGAGCCAAACGATAAGTCGAATCTGAATTTTTCAGAGACGCATCGAAAGCGTAAAATGGCTAAGTCTTTTGAAGACTTAATAGATGAATTAAATGAGTTTAATTCATTGGGGCGTGGCCTGGATAGGCCGGCCAAAGAGGGTCCCCACCCTCTTTGCTTAGCCGGCCACAACAAAGGGAGGGAATCAAATTGTTTGGTTCAATTTATAAAATAAATCAAGTGTGGTTTGTTTTATAAAATTATGGATGATATAAATTTTTTATATAAACCAAGGTTTGGTTTATTTTTCATGGAAATTAAAATGAACCATGGATTGGTTTATATTATTTTATAAAATCAATCATGGATTGATTTACCATGATAAAGAAATTTATATAAAGAAATTTATATAAAATTTATTTTTCATGGAAATTAAAATGAACCATGGATTGGTTTATTTTATTTTATAAAATCAATCATGGATTGATTTACCATGATAAAGAAATTTATATAAAGAAATTTATATAAAGAAATTTATTTTTCATGGAAATTAAAATGAACCATGGATTTGTTTATTTTATTTTATAAAATTAATCATGGATTGATTTACCATGATAAAGAAATTTATATAAAGAAATTTATATAAAAAAATTTATATAAAAAAATTTATATGTTAAATTTCTTATGAAAATTTATTCCATAAGAAAAAAAGAGACTTGGTTGATTTTTATCATGAATTAAAATATGATTTTAACCATGATATAAAATCAAGACTTAGCATGATGGAATAAGTCATAGAAAATTTATATAATAAATTTCTTATGAAAATTTATTCCATAAGAAAAAAGAGACTTGGCGGTTGAGAGGCCACTATATAAAGGACCCAAGGCAAGGCTTGGAATTAATTCGAAATAATCCAAGTATTCTTGCTTAGGCTCTCTCCCTCTCCTCCCTTCTTCCTCTTGGCCGGCCACAAGCCTCTCCCCCTTTCTTCTTGCCGTGAGCACAAGGAGAAGCACCGAGGCAACGAAGTTCTTCCGTTGGGACGATCTTCCTCTCCGGCCATCATCACCTTGGGATTGGGCGCAAGTCATTTTCCTCCTTCTCGCCGGAATTGTGATTCCGGCCAACCTTGGTGGTGAGTTTTTCCGATGTGATTACTTCTCTCTTGGTTTTTGTTGCGTTCTCGGAGAATCTAGTAGTTCTCGAGAACACGAAACTCGTGGCTTTGCGAAGTCATCCCGAAGATACTCGGCGTGGATGCGAATAGAGGCGGAGCTTCCGAGGGATGCTTACGGTTGGATCTCGTCCCTTCCTTCGAGTTACGCGAGGTAACAAGTAAATTAGTTTACGTTTCTGCAAAATTTTAAATATATGATCATGTCTACACAAGATAAGGTTGCATGCTTAGATGTGTGGTTAAATAATTTGAGAAATTATTTATGCTAAACCTTCCGCTGCACGTAATTAATTTTAAAATTACGAACCCGCATCCATGTCAACATTCCCAACAAAAAGGTGTTGTACGAATTTCGAGGTACAATAATAATAAAATAAAAAATTTATGACAAATTTTTTAAAAATGTTACTTTTGTTAATTTTGAAAAAAATAAGAATTCAAAGTTGAAAATTTTGCTCGAATTAAGGTAACACGAATTTCGTGAAAAATATTAAAATAATAATAAAAAAGTTTATGACAAATTTTCAAAAATTGATCGTTTTATCAACTCTAATGAATGGTGAAAAGATGAAGATTCAAAATTGAAAATGGCGAAAATATTGTTTAGTTGAAATAAAAGGCGAAAAATCCGAAAAAAATCTCAAACTGGTGGTTGCACCAAGTTTGAGCCACCCGCTCTGATACCACTTGTTGGATCGAAGAAAACGATAGAAGGGGGGGTGAATATCGTTATCAAAATTTTTCGGACAGTTAAAGAATATGCGCAGCGGAAAGAAATAAAGTACACAAGAACACAAGTCGATTTTTTACTTGGTTCGGAGTCGCTGTCGGCTCCTACTCTAAAGCCCACGGTCCTTGACCATTTACTTTGGGCAATTCTATATTCGGAAAGGTTTTTACAGATTGATAGTATAGATATAGAATTCGAAAAACTAAATCACAACACTTTCGTAAATTGAAACTTTACCGACGCCCGAGATGGATCGAATTCCGGAGCAGAGGGTCGTCGTCGACGCTAGAATCTCGTAATCGAACTTTGTCGGGTTGCAGCGCTTGAGCGAAAGTGTTTGGAACATTGGAAAGAATGGATGTCGAAGCCTTGGGGGTGAGCCCCCTTTTATAGTGCTCATACGGGCGCCTGTGACGTTGGGGGCGCCTAACACGTGGCCCTTCCTGCGTGAATCCTTATCCGTAGGCTCGGTCAGCGCTTATCCACCTCCACTTGGGCACCTAAGCTGATGGGGGCGCCCGTGACCTCACGGGCGCCTGATCTGGCTTGGTCCAGAGGCTTCGCAGCTATGTTTTGGGTTTTGCCTTCACTCTTGGGCGTTGATAACCGTTTTTGTCGTGTCACGGTTTCAAATACAATTTAAGTACCGAATTCCTCTAAACTAATGTAGCATAGAGTAACTCGAGTCGTCTCCCAACGAATGTAGTTGATGCATGATAATTCTCAAGATCGTATCTTATTGCTTTTGGGTTTTGGATATGAAACTAGGTTTTGGATGTAAGAGCTAGGACTACGAAATGAATAACAGAGAAAATATGAAACCTAATTCTAATTAAGGAAGGACAATGCAGATAAAGAAATCTAAATTAACTAAACTACAATTGTAGAAAAGAAAAGCCAATGTGAAAGAAACATTCAAGAAATAGGCATCAATGAAACCTAGGCATGGAGTAAAACCTATAGCATGAAAGAAATTTAATTTCCTAACCTAATTGCATGTAATGAAGATATGAAACTTAAAGCTATGGAAAGAGCAACACAAAGCAAAAATTAAACAATTAAGAAACATCACAACTGAAATTAACAGATCTAAGAAGCATTTAATCAAACACCTCATATGCATAATGGAAATTAATTTAAATAAGTGTTGATTGAAATGGAAAGATCCATCAAATATAAGAATTCAACAATTCTATCACAAACATTCATCATTTAACTCAAACAACCAACTATCAAAACACTTAACAACTGAATCAAATTGAACAAGCAAATTGAATCAAGCTGCTGTGAAGAAGCTGCCGACTACTGAAACTAATGAATTACTCCCAGAGAAGTTGCTGGGCACGAAAGAAATAGCTGCTACTGTAAAGGAATTATGAAGAAGCTGAAGCTGCTGAAAGTGCTGGATAGAAGATGAATTGCTGGATCTGGAATTCTGATGAAGTGCTAGAAAAACTGAATTGCTGGGAAGAACTAATCCGCTAAATATTGATGAAGCAAAAACAAAGCTATGAATGAAGAAAAATCTACCGGAATTGAACCCTGTGAAGAAGAAATGCTGAAAAATTGGATCAGAAAAGATGCTGGAATTCGAAAACTACTGAAATTGAATTGCTGTAAATGAAAACTACTGAAATCAAATTGCTATAAATGAAAGCAAAGCTGCCGAGAAGTAATTGCTGGAAAGAAATTCGGATCTGATGCTGAAATTGAAATGCTGTAAAGGAAAGCAAATGAAGAGACTGCTGCTAAGGAATTGATCGCCGACGGTGATGTGATGATGAAGGGAAGTCAGCTAGGGTTCGGAACCCCCAGAGCCCTAGCTGTGGTGGTGCTGGATGCTGCGACGGCTACGTTCGGCTAGAGCTTGGAACCCCCAAAGCCCTAGCTTGTGGTCGCCGGTGATGAAAATGGAGGAAAGTTCTCTCCGAACCCCGAAAGAGAACTCTTCCTCTCTTCTCTCTGAACACCGAAAGAGAAGAGATGGAGCTCCGGCCGGCTAAAGCTCGGAACCCCCAAAGCCCTAGCTTCGTGCAATGGCCGGAGATGGTGGTGGATGAAGAGGAAGGTGGGGAGAAGATGGAGTCGTGTGTGTGGAAGCCGATCAATGCCCTAGCCTTAGCGTCACTGAGGCTTTTGTTGTCTCGGCTGCACGTGGTTTGGCTCAGCCAACTTCAGCTCTGGTCCAGCTCAGGCAGTTGAGTTCAGTTTGAGTTCGGCTCAGCAATTGGCTCAGTCTCTTCAGCCCTTTGATTCAGCAGCTCAGCAGTTGATTTGGTCCAGTCAGCCAACTTCAGTGGTTCAGCCTCGTATTCAATCAGTCAAACCAGCTCTTGGGGTTCAGTCCATTCAGCCAAGCCACAGGTCAGAAGAGAATTAGCAACGAACGGCTGAGATTGATTTGGCTTCATCCAACGGTCGGATCTCTTCAGATCTGAACCAAACTCCACAGATCCCAATCAATGGCCCTGATCTATCTATCCCCAGCTCAGATTGACCAGATCAGTGGCGGATGGTCCATATCTTCCCTGTTCTTGAATGGATGGTCTAGAACATCTTGAGCTCGATCCAACGGTCAGATCACTTCTGATTTGGCTGAAATTTTCAGATCTTGATCTCTGGTCATGATTGATTCTATCTTGGACTCGGATTGACCAGAAGTTGACCGATGGCTCAGATCTAGCCGCTCTCTGGAATGGACGACTCCTATTAATCCGATGCTTGATCCTTTTGATCTGGATCCAATCCTGACTCAAGTCTGACCCAATTTGATCTAGGTCCATGATCAATTTAAGCCTACAAAATGATATTCAAATTAGTGCCAAAAATATCCCAAATATACAAAGATTAGAATTAAAAGCCAAAATGAAGGGAATACATGAAACTTAATAAAATTGCAAACTTAAGCATATAAAATGTGGATCAAACATGGATTTTAGAGCCAAAAATAATCAACAAAATGATGGTTATCAGGCGCCCGTCTCTATACGGGCGCCGGAGCCCATTCAGGCGCCTGTCTCCATTCGGGCGCCTAGGCCTAGTGAAGTACCTCACTTGCAGACGACCAGTCCTTCAACCCTGCAACTAAGGTTAGTCCCAAAACATAATAAGCATTAGTTACTGTTGGTGCAGGAAGCACCATATCGAACCTTGTTTTGATATTGGCAAAGGATTCAAAGTTAAGTATTATTTGTGATCTAATAAAGTTACTCAAGTGTGCAGGAAAGTCCTAGTTAATCTAGGCAAGAAGTCTTGGCCGTGGGCTGGGCAACTAAGTCTTGACGTAAGGTTGGGCACTAAGACCTGACCGAGGGTTGGGCACCGAAGACCTGGTTTGAGGAATTGGGCACTAAGACCTGGTTCATGGTTGGGCACCGAAGACCTGGTTCGAGGAATTAGGCACTAAGACCTGGCTGAGGGCTGGGCACCGAAGACCTGGTTCAAGGAATTGGGTACGAAGTCCTGGCAAGGGGCTGGGCACTGAAGACCTGACCGGAAGTTGGGCACGAAGACCTGGTCAGGTGGATTGGGCAAAAGTCCAACCGGAGGAGCCGGTTGGCAAAAGGTAAACTCTCCTGAGAGGAGTAGGTGAGGACGTGTTCCCCGTCGAGGGAATAGTAGGCGTCGGTTCGACCTAGGGTTCTATTTGGGAGACCCGAAGTCAGAACCAAGACAGTTACGGCTGTAAATATTGACTAATACTCTTGCTTTGTTTGTTTTGGAACTAACCTTGGTTGTAGGGACCGAAGGAGTGTGTTTCTGCAGCTCAAAATGCCCCAAAGGAAAGGGGTAGGCAACTGGGCTAGGCGCCCGGGAGGTCCCGGGTGCCCAAGGTCAAGGCCAAGATAGCAATGAAGCAAGACTACTTCGAATCCACAGTAAGCTAGGCGCCCAGGAGGTCCCGGGCACCCAATGTCAAAGCCAAACAAACCATCGAAGCAAATCTACCACGAAGCCACTGGACCAGGTCAACCAAGGCGCCCAAGAGGTCCCGGGCGCCCCAGTCAGACTAGGGGCTGAATCAAAGGGGATAAGCACTGACTGAGCTGCGGATGGAGGTTCTTGCAGCTGAAGGCACGTGTTAGGCGTCCCCAGCGAATCAGGCGCCCCCAGGAGCACTACAAAAGGGGTGCTCGACCCCAAGGCTTCAACATAACTACGTTCTAACACTCAAAAGCTTTTTGTTCAATTGCTACGCCCCGGCAAACTCCGACTTCAAGATCTCAGCGCCGACGACGACCCTCTGCACCGAACTACGATCTACATCGGGTGTTGGTAACGAAAAGTGTAGCATTTCAATACTGTTGTTCTTAAATTTGTATATCCCTTTTGCGCGATTATAGTATTGCCCAAAGTAAACGGTCAAGGACCGTGGGCCTTGGAGTAGGAGTCGATCGTGACTCCGAACCAAGTAAAAATCTACTTGTGTTCCTGTGTTTTCTTAAAAATCTACTTGGAGTAGGAGTCGATCGTTCTTAAATTCTCTTAATATTTTCTTAAAATATTAAGCATGTTTAAATAATTTTCCAAGGGACCTAGAAATATTAAGGAGAACTTAGGCCTAGAAAATCCATATTTTCTCATTTAAATTGAGAAAACTAAGTACCAATGAGCTTTAAATGGGCTCCGAAAATGGGTATTAATTAGGTAAAATTAATATAAATTAGGTAAAATTAATATAAATATAAAAGAATTTTATTTAGGAATATTGGCATAATTATGGGTGATTTTAGGGGGATTTTCGGAATTTAGGAAATAAAAATAATAAAATAAATGAAATAAAAATAAAATAAAAATAAAGGTGCATGAGCCAAGGATTGAACCTTGGACCTCTTATACAATCATGTATGCACTAACCAACTCACCTAGCAAGGTATTGTTAGGAGGGAATGAAGTGGATATTGGTTAAGGCATAGAAGAAGATGAAGAGTCATGGAGAGACTCTTCATTTGCCTCCTTAATGGGCTATTAAAGGGGGGGTTTTGGGAGTTACCTCTTCTTCCCATCACTTGCATTTCGAAACCTCTCCCTTCCCTCATCCTAGCCGAATACCCAAGGAGGGGTTCTCCCTTGGAAAAGCTCCACAAGAGGTCTTATCTCCAAGATCTAAGAGTTTTCCCAAGGATACAAGGACAAGGAGGTAAGGATCCAAAGCTTTTACAATCTTCTTCTTCTTCCAAGGTTCGAAAAAAATCAAGAAACTCAAGGTAAGACTCCCTCACCTGTGGTATAATAGTTTCCTATGATTTTTATGATTTTTAGTATGATATATAGTGGTTGGTTTTCGAATTGGATGTTGAAAGGAAAGAAAACCGAGACCCTCATGTTTAAGGGTTTCGGCCACCATGATTTACAGGTATATAATTATGCTAAAAATCATGATAATGTTATTTAATGTTCCCTTATTATGTATAGAGGTTAAGTATAATTTTTGGGAATTTTTGGAGTACCCTAGGACACCCTAGGGTTTTGGCCAACATGAAAGAAACAAAACTAAGAACCCTCATGTTTAAGGGTTTCAACCACCATGATTTACAGGTCTATAATTATGCTAAAAATCATGATAATGTTATTTAATGTTCCCTTATGATGTGTAGAGGTTAATTATAATTTTTGGGAATTTTTGGAGTACCCTAGGACACCCTAGGGTTTCGGCCAACATGAAAGAAACAAAACTAAGAACCCTAAGTTTAAGGGTTTCGGCCACCATGATTTACAAGTCTATAATTATGCTAAAAATCATGATAATGTTATTTAATGTTCCCTTATGATGTGTAGAGGTTAAGTATAATTTTTGGGAATTTTTGGAGTACCCTAGGACACCCTAGGGTTTCGGCCAACATGAAAGAAACAAAACTAAGAACCCTAAGTTTAAGGGTTTCGGTCACCATGATTTAAAGGTCTATAATTAAGCCAAAAATCTTGATAATGTTAATTTATGTTCCCTTATGATGTGTTGAGGTTAAGTATAAATTCTTGGAATTTTTGGATTACCCTAGAGACCCCATATGTTTCGGCCAACCTCAAGGGCCCAAGGGTTAGGGTTGAGCCTTTAACTTCAAGTATATGTTTATGTGTTTCCATGATAAGTATGATAAGTATATATTCAGGATATGAATGATGCCATGATAAGAATGATAGGGTTATGATCACGATAAAAATGATGCTATGATATGTTAGGTTCATGATATGAATGATGTCATGTTAAGTATGTTATGTTTATGTTTAAGAATGAGGATGATGCCATGTTTAAGAATGAAAATGATGCCATGTTAAGTATGTTATGTTTATGTTTAAGAATGAGGATGATGCCATGTTTAAGAATGAAAATGATGCCATGTTAAGAATGAAAATGATGCCATGTCTAAAAAAATGAAAGTGAAGAATGAAGTTAAGGTTCATGCCTTTAAGGCATAATGATGATGTTAAGTATGATGAATGAATGAATATGCTATGAATGATGATGAATGAAAGATGATGCTTATGTCTTTATGGCATAAATATGCTAAGACGGCACGGTCGATGGTCGACGGTACGACGGTCGTGAGGACCGGTAAATGGGCCGGTAGACGGGCCGAGCCGTAACAAGTTATGCTATGTTAAAGATGCCATGAATGCCATAGGAATGATGAAGCATAAAAAGTATTTTACTTTATGTATGGGCTTGTACCGGACCGAAGTATGGGTCCAAGGGATGGGCACCTTAAGAACGCCTCGATTTTGGACTACCGTAGCTGTCCACGGTTCTGGCACTACCGGAGTTGTGCAACAGGGATGGGCACCTTAAGAACGCCTCGGTTCGGGGACTACCGACTATGCTGTCCTTACCCTAGTAGGTTGGGGCTCGCGACCTCGAACTTGCTAGGGATGCGCGCAATGATGTATGTATGTGGTACAAGCCAGGGACCCCAAATGATGTTATGATGATTATGTTTAAGCAATGAAAAGTATGTTTTAAAAGTTAAGCATCCTTATGTATATGCATTCCACTCATGCATCCATTCATGCTATGCATTATGCTATGTTGATAAGATTTTATGCTTACGTTTCATGTTAAGAAGTATGCATGAGAATGAATGAATTATGTCATGCTTAGAATGTTCACTATGTTTATGATTTATGCCATGAATTATGCCATGCTTAGAATGTTCACTATGTTTATGATTTATGCCATGAATTATGCCATGCTTAGAATGTTCACTATGTTTACGATATGCCATGAATTATGTCATGCTTAGAATGTTCACTATGTTTATGATTCATGCCATGCTTAGAATGGTCACTATGTTTACGATATGCCATGAATTATGTCATGCTTAGAATGTTCACTATGTTTATGAATTGTGCCATGAGAATGAATGAATTATGCCATGCTTAGAATGTCTATGATGTTTATGTTTATGCCATGTATCATGCCATGTTTAGAATGTTACTATGTTTATGTTCATGTCATGCTATGTATACGATAAGTGATGCAAGATGTTATGTTCTAAGTAGAGCACCAAGTATGTTAATGTTTTATGTGCTCATTATGAGATGATGAATGATGGATGGTTTTGTGAGTAGGAAAGAGCCTTACTAAGCCTGTGTGCTTATAGTCTTATTTTCTTATACCGCAGATCATTCAAGGGGATAATGAAGGAAGCAGCAGGAGGGCAAGAACGCATGTGTGACGTAGTGACTTGGCCCAGGAACTATATGTTTACTTATGTGTTTGAATAATGACTTATGGAACCTTATGATATGATGTTATGTGAGACATGATAGGATGCTTAAGTTCAAAGTTAATATGCTAAGGTTCCCATGTCAATATGTTAAGAATGGTAACAGGGCATGTATAAGTTAAGTTATTCCGCTGCCTTATGATGTCTACATGCCCTAAGCATGTTAACGTAACGCCGCTTAGGAAAAAAAAAGCGGGCGTTACATTGGGTGCAACGAAAAGGGACACTACAAAGATAAGTGTCCAAAAGGTAAAAAGGAGGTAAAATCTAAACTCATTTCATGTTCCTTTAAATCTAACGTGGGTTGTAGGATTGGAGAAACCCAAGAAAGGAAAAAGAAGATTAGATGCTTCACATGTGGAGAATTAGGGCACTACCACACCAAGTGCCCAAAGAAAAGTGAAATCAAGAAAATGGAGCATCTCAAAAGATGGGAGAAGGAGGAAAGAAAGAAGAGAAGAAACTCACAACAAGGAGGGACTACAAGGGTAAGGGAGGTAATTCCTAACCCTAAGTTAAAATGTAATTCTAATTTAAGTTCCTCTATGCATATTAAAAATAGAGTTAATTATCCATCCATGCATGCTAGAATTAATGAAAAATGTTTGATGGTGCATAATTTTGGTTTTAAATATAATGATAGGACTAGGGTTAACAAGGTAGATCAAAACTCTAGGAAAAGCATGCATCATCATAAACCTAGGACCTTTGTACCTAAGAATCAAGGCATAAATCTCAAGAATGGGAGACACATGCCTAGAAAGGAGGGTAGGTCTAGGAATGTCCAAAGTGGACATATGGACTCAAAGGTTAAAAACTTAGAAAGGGAAAATCAAGCCTTGAGGGCAAGACTTGATAAGTTAGAAAAGATCCTAGAAAGATTCAAGGTTGGATCTAAGGGTCTATATATGGTGTTGGGTAGTTTAAAACCCAACTATGATAGATCGGGGTTGGGCTACCGGTCTAAGACCTCCAAGGCCAATGGGAAGAAGTATGCTGGGGAGACATACAATTATGGCAAGAAGGAGAAGTCCAAGGATGGCAAGGGAGTGCCATCAAAAGGTAAAAATGATGACTTAACCAAGGACAAGGTGTCCAAAGTTGAGAATGTTAGGTTTGTAGGCCAAGAATCACCGGGGGCTCACCGGTGTGACCTAGTGTGGATTGAGTCACCTAGGGAGGTGGCTAGGGCTAAGAGCTCAAGGGGGAGCTCTAGAAGCCTTTGGGATCCATGGTAAATAGATCTCAAGAGGATTACTCCTAGGAAATTAGATGAAATGTGCCAAAAGGTTGGAAGACTTGGTAAGTCTTAATCCTAGAGAATTGACACATTAAAAGGAGTTTTAGGGAGAAAAAGGATGAAAATAGGATTATACTTGATAAAATTAGGGTTTAATGGGTAAACACCATATAATTCAGCGATAGAAATAAATTATGATCAAGTATAAGAAGATATATCAAGAAGAAGCCAAAATTAGGACTTTTGGGAGAGGTTTAAATGATACATTTTAGGAAAAGTTGAGTTTCATGCCAATCTTGGGATTTGAAGTACATTTGTTTGGAAACATATTTTTCCCAAGTAGGCATAGACTCCACAAATCTCCCCACGAAATTTCAGAATTTTTGGAGATTTGTGGAATTATATAGGCATTACTGAAATTGGGCTAAAAACCTGAAATTCAGGTATCAATCGACTGCCCTGGGGGGCAGTCGACTGGTCAGAGCCCAGAAACATTCTGTGAGTCATGGGCAGTCGACTGATCCATTACGGTTAAGATGAAAAGGCTATTGGATGATAGAATCTGACCTTTAAATTATACTCCCTGATTATACTCTTTGAGTTAAGGTTTGTCTCATGGTTTATTGGAGATTATATGAAATATGACCAAATGGATATCATGGAATTCAAGGAAGATTGATAAGTGGATATTTATCTAGGGTTAAGAGATACGAAGAAGAGGATTTGATCATATTAAGAATACCTATGGAAAAGGAAAGAATTGAGGACAATTCCTTGTGTAAATTAAAATGGTTAGAGTTGACAAACACAATGAATCATGAATAAAGTTCAAAGTTGATACAAATGTCAAACCTTTTAGGAAAATAAAAAATTGATACCAAAAGTCAAGCACATTTGTATTTTTCATGGAACTACACTTTTCTAGGATGGGGTACATCCTAGCAGATGTGCTTGCAAACTCTTAGATTGTTTAAGATTTTGTTAAGTTCTTTTTGGCACTAGGGATAAGGTTGCTTGGGACAATCCTTTAATGGTGTCCAAAGGGGAAGAACTTGGTTGTTAAGTTGGGTAAAACTTAACGGTGTGTCATGGTGTTAAGTTGGGTATAACTTCACCTAGGTAAATTGAAAGTTGGGAGAAGGCATAGGTTAAGGGGGAGGTTGCCTCCTTGTTTGCCTTAATTTTCATAGGAAATTTTTGAGTTTTGTGTCAAACTTGGGAATGGTGATAGATACATGGTTGAATGTATTTTTTCCAAGTAGGTATAGGTACCACAATGTTCCCCACAAAATTTGAGCATTTTTGGAGATTTGTGGAATTTATGCCGCATTTCTGAATGTGCCCTGAAAAATTGATTTTCAGAGTATCAGTCGACTGCCCTGGGGGGCAGTCGACTGGTCAGGGTTGATTTTTGTATCAGCAACTGGGAAGTGGTCCAAATGATGGAAAACAAGTGTATGGGGATCTAGTACACTGAATTTAGGATCATTGGGGGAATAAAAGCACCAATAATTGGGATATTGTTGGGGTCTTTTTGATGTTAGGCAAAGGGGGAGAAGTGTTGGATTTAAGTGGGAAACCAAACACGCCTTTGCTGGAAACCCTAGGTTTAGGGGGAGCTGAGATTAAGGGGGAGCATGGTTGCTCCATTCTTGGCGTAAGGGGGACCTTGGAGACGCTCTTAAAAAGCCTTTATAAGTCCAATGTAGGGGGAGCCTTAGGATAGGTTTTAAAAAGCCCGTTTTTGTGGAAAATTCCTAACTTGGAGGGTTAGTGTGGAAAATTCCTAACTTTGGGAAGTTAGGTGTGGAAATTCCTAACTTGGAGGGTTAGGTGTGGAAAATTCCAAACTTGGAGGGTTAGGTGTGAAAAATTCCTAACTTTGGGAAGTTAGGTGTGGAAAGTCCTAACTGTTGGATCGAGAGAAAACGATAGAGGGGGGGCTGAATATCGTTAAAAACTTTTCAGATTCGAGGTTAAGAGAATACACAGCGGAATTGAAAACACAGCACAAGAACTCAAGCGATTTTACTTGGTTCGGAGTCGCGGTCGGCTCCTACTCCAAGGCCCACGGTCGTTGACTGTTTTCTGCGGGCAATTCTATATGTGCGCAAATGTTTACAGAAAAATATTACAGTTGTAGTATAGTAAACTAAAATTTAAACTCTTCGTTACCGATGCCCGGTGTGGATCGTGCTTCGGAGCAGAGGGTTGTCGTCGGCGCTTGAATCTCGAGATGGGAGGTTTTCGGAGCAGAGCACTTGAGTCGAAGAGCGTATTGGCATTGGAAGAATTGTCATTGAAGCCTTGGGGGTCGAGCCCCTTATATAGTGCACCTGGGGGCGCCCGGGACGTTGGGGGCGCCCTCCACGTGTCTCCCAATCCGCAAACCCTCATCCGCAACTCGGTCAGCCCTTATCCCTCCAGGATCGGGCTCGGGGTTTGACGGGGGCGCCCGGGAAGCAGGGGCGCCCGGGTTGACTTTGTCAGCAAGCTTCTCGGCTGGATAAGCTTCTATCGCTTCGTTGGCTTGGACCCAGGGTTCCCGAGACATCCGGGGTGCCCGGGAGCAAGGGGGCGCCCGTCCCAGTGTGCTTCCGAAGCGTTTTCTTGCTTAACTCTTGTTTGGCTTTGACTTAGGGCGCCCGGGACCTCCCGGGCGCTCAACCCAGCTGCTGCCCCTCTCCTTTGGGGCGTTCTGAGCTGCAGAAACTCGTTCCTTCTGTCCTGCA
This sequence comes from Boesenbergia rotunda, assembly GCA_024364735.1. Lineage (NCBI taxonomy): Eukaryota > Viridiplantae > Streptophyta > Magnoliopsida > Zingiberales > Zingiberaceae > Boesenbergia > Boesenbergia rotunda. The sequence continues at coordinate 99,457 of JAGFNQ010007788.1, read as the reverse complement.
TCCAGGGTTAGTACCAAACAAAACACAGCAAGCATGTTAGTGAATTTTACAGTCGTAGCTGTCTTGGTTCTGACTTTGGGTCTCCAAAATGGAGCCCTAGGTCGAGCCGACGCCTACTGTTCCCTCGACGGGGAATGCGTCCTCACCTACTCCTCTCAGGAGAGTTTACTTTTTTCCAACCGGCTCCTCCGGTTGGACTTTTGCCCGATGCACCTGACCAAGTCTTCGTGCCCACCTTCCGAGCAGGTCTTCGGTGCCCAGCTCCTTGCCAAGACTTCGTGCCCAGCTCCTTGACAGGGCTTCGTGCCTAGTCCTCGACCAGGACTTCGTGCCTAGTCCTCGACCAGGACTTCGTGCCCACCTTCCGAGCAGGTCTTCGGTGCCCAGCTCCTTGCCAGGGCTTCGTGCCCAGTTCTCGACCAGGACTTCGTGCCTAGTGTACCTAGGGCTTCTTTTCCTGTATACTTAGTGAACATGTTAGATCAACATGATATCTTAACTTTTGAAACATTTGCCATTATCAAAACCCAGGGTTGACTTAGGTGCTGCCTGCACCAACAATCTCCCCCTTTTTGATTTATGACAACCCGATTCAAAAAGTTAAGTTAATCGAAACAGGTAAAATACTAGTTTAGTTTCCTCCCCCTGGAAGGAATCTCCCCTAGGTTTTTCAAAGATTCATGGGGTTTGAAAAATTTCTGAGTCTAAAGATGGAATTAATTTTTCAACACTTAGAACATTTTTCAACAGAGGTTTTAGAAACCTTTTTCCAAAAAAAAACATTTTGGTTGGGCACTTGGAAAATTTATACTTAGACATTTTACATTTTTAGAAATTTTTTTTTAAGTCAATAACTTAGTAGAAAGTTTTTCTAAACATCTTCTGAAGTTTTAAAGAAATTTGATTTAACAAACTCTCACTCTTTTTAGTACTTTACTTAGTAACTTTTCTTATTTGAGAAGTTTGAACATAAGTACTTAGAGATAACAAACATCTTAGGTCAAGTACTTAGACACAATTTTTGAAAACAATTTAAGTTAAGTACTTGGAAATTTTTGAAAACAATTTAAGTCAAGTACTTGGAAATTTTTGAAAACAATTTAAGTCAAGTACTTTGGAAATTTTTGAAAAAGATGGTTTTGAAGGCAACTTTAAATTAGGTATTTTTTGAAGAAAGGATAAAGAAAATTTTGAAATTTTGAAATTTTGAAAAAAAAATAATTTTCAAATCTTCTCTCCTTTTCACTCTCTCCCCCTTTGCCATATATCAAAAAAAAACAAAGCAAATGTAGAAAAACTAAATTGCACAAGGATATAGTAAAAGACTAATGTGTTGTACTAAACCAATTCAAGATATAAACTAGACCAAATCAATTTGATATATCTCTGTTGGGTCCTGTCTAACCCAATTAGCTACTTACTAACTGTTATAAACAGTAATTTTCGCTAGGGTTAGTCAAGTTAAGTGTTCTGTTCAAGTTAGATTTTCTAAACTTGACACTTAACTTGATTACTGTTTAATTTGTATTTAGTGCACAATTACTACAGATGCACTGTCTTAAAGCATCTTGAATTAAGGCAAAGACCTAAGCATCTCAACTCATTCTAGTTATCAGTCAAAAGTACCCTAAGGTGCTTGTGAGATGCTGGCTTCTAGATCTATAGGGGCATGCAGTTCTAGGGTTAGGGCCTAAGTTAAGTCCATTTTCGAAGAAAGCCCTAGTTTTGAAGGGGGTAGTTTTTCAAAAAAAAACTAAGTCGGAACATTGATTTTAAAATTGTAACAAGATTTTGAAAATCAAGTAAGGCAATTTTAAAATTATTTTAGAAGCTGATTTTAAAATTGAGTAAAGCAGTAAGAAAAACAGAAGTAAAGTAAGCATATTCTACCAAGCATAATCCTGATAAAGATCAGTTAATCAAGAACAGCAAATAGTCAACTCTATAAGTCAGCTGGTAAAAGAGAGAACCAGCACAGTCATACAAGTCAAATATAAGTCAACCCTACTAAGTAGGGGCAGTCAAACAGTCACCAATCTAATCTAGGAGGAGGGACTGGGACGATCGGATGAGCCTGGCTGCCAAGAGTGGAACAGTGACATCATCTCATGATACCGTGCGTCGTTGGTCTCTCGTTCGGCCCTGAGGGCCTTCATATACTCTATGTGTCGGGCCTGATTTGCCTCCATTTCTTCCGCATGATTTGCCTCCACTTCTTCCCGGAGGCTGTGGATCTCAGTCTCAAGCAGTGTCAGTCTCTCGCCAAATGTCGGAGGTGCAAGCTCGTCTATGTGCTCCTGAGCTTCGGCCGCAAGATCAACTACGTCGACTTTTACCTCCTCGTCGGAGTCGATCTAGACTCCGGCTCGCTGACGTCTCCACGATAAAACCCCGGTAGCCGAGACCTCTATACCAGCTAGGTAAAAGTTCCTAAAACCTATTTCATCGAAGTTAGTCATTGCGGTCATCTCTCCATCGGTAATGTTACGACCGTGATAATGAAGAATGGATGTGATGATGTGACAGTAAGGGGTGCGTACCCGCCCCTGAGTGGTAACACTGGACGCATATAGAATCGTGTGGAATATGTGGAGTCCAATGTCGATATCAAGATGATGAATCAATGCATATAGAAGGAAGGTATGAAATGGTCGCATAGTCGCGACGTCCCTAGTGGATAACGGTAAAATGCAGTGGACTAGAACTCTATAATGAGCATAGTCCTGGACCTGAAGGTCAACAGACTGAAATCGTCTGGCCAAGGGGTTCCTAGCATCCCTATAGAAGTAGGAGTGTAGAGTATCTAGGTCAATATGAGAGTAAGGAGCATCAAATGGAGGATCCCTAGGGGGATAACAGCAAAAGGTGGACCGAGAGTGTCATCGTCCAAAGAATCGGTTGAGCAATGAAGGTGTGATTGTCAAGGGCATCCCTTGAACTGTGGTGACAAACATAAGATCATTCTGTCTAACTATGTTGTTATAGAATTCTGCACATAGGGTTGTGTTAATAGGATGGGTGCAGAAAACAAGGTTGTCTAGTTGGTAAAAATTGATAACATTCATGGCCAATGGACAAGATTGAGTGAAGAATTGCCTATTTAAGTAGCTCGTTTTTATAGGTTTATATGTTGTTCGAGCAAATTTGTTGCAAAGTTCAAAGGTTGGGAACCTAGGATCGGGACTAGGTTTGGTACCGGGGTTTGCTTGATTTGCTCGGCGTTTTCTAAGATAAGAAGCATGCGTTTAAAGGAAAGGAATTTAAGAAAGATAATTTTAAATGCGTAAGAAAAATCATACCGAGTAGCCGCTCGGGGAGGCATGGTCGAGGTTGAGGAAGCAAGAGAGTCACTCGGGGGGTGTTAGGTCGCCTTGGAAGAAGAAGAGTTGGAGAAGAGAGGAGTTTTGGGTGTGGCAAAATGAGGAGGTTCGGGTGGCTTATATAGGTGTTTTAGCTCGGGCCCCCGGGAGCTACCGGGCGCCCAAGTCAGATGGTCACTGCTTTAGCAGTGACTTGCTGCTGGATGGGGATGCCCGGGATGGCCCGGGCGCCCAGGTCAGGAAGGGATGGCAGCTTTGCTGCCTTTGACTGGTCCTGGGGGCGCCCGCAAGGGCCGGGGCGCCCTAGTTAGGGAGACATGGCAGTTTTTCTACCTTGAACGAAGTGAAAGAGATGTGGGGGCGCCCGAGGAGTCACGGGTGCCCGGGTTAGGTGGGAATTGACAACTTTGTTGTTTTGTTGACCAGTTTGACCATTTGACCATGGATTAATTATTTTGACTGCTTTGACCATGGTTTGACTACTCTGACCATGGTTTGACTGCTTTGACTATGGTTTGACTGCTTTGACCATGGTTTGACTATTATTTAAATCAAGCAATAATTAAGTCCGTTCTAAGCTACAGAATTTAATGCTTGTACTAAACAACAGTACAAAGATAAACTTAATTTTATTTAGGTTAACTTTTACCCTCTCACCCATTCTAGAGTTGTCAATCACGTTAGCCTTATAGGTTTTGTGAGACAGATTTTAGTAGATAGAATTATTTTGCAAAATTATGATTTATTTTGAAAAACTTAAATTAGTTTTGAAAACGGTTGATTTTGAGTTTATTTAAAGAAATGTGTGAATCTACAATTAACTGAAAATTTGTGTTAGATTCGAATTTGACAAAGAATAATTTGAATTTGAATTTCAAAAATTGGCTTCCAGGTCTTGGCGAGGCACTAGGCCTTCTTTAGCCGTAGCCTTATTGGATCATCAACCCTTTCCTTGACAAAGCCTTTTGATGAAATTTCATTTTCAAGATTATTTCTTGAAAAATTCTGGTCTAACTAGTTTGGGTATTGGATCGGTAGCTTCGGCTAGTTTCACCAGTCTAAAGAGACCAAGTAGAGTATATTTGACCTTATTAGAAGAGGTTTCCCTAACGTATTATCATCTCATCGCCATCCAATACTAGGTTGTCCAAATTTCAGTTTAATTGGTTCAGTCCTTAATCTAACCAGTCCTAAGACTAAGCATGGTAAATTGCAGAAATTAAATAAACAATCAATCATGCAATTTAAAAACAAGAGTAGAAATTTATCTAACTATGAATATTGTTTTTAATTTGGCTCCCTCTGGACTAAAGCCACGATAATGGTTCGGCAAGATGTGAATCTTGTCCTTGGGGATCCAATACTGATTTGATCCAGTTTGTTTGTTCAGGCATAGTTTGGGTACCCATGCCTGAATTTTAGGTCTGGACTGGTTCAGTATAGCATAGTATATTCTTTGTCTAGACTTGGTTCTATAACCTAATCCGGATCGATTTAGAACCGACTTCTGTTTTCCAAGAATCATGTCAAGACCCTTGGAACCAGAAGTGAATCGTTCTAAGGCTGATCTAAGGTCCTTGACTTGAGTCTTCAAGGAGGAGTTCTCTTTCTCAAGTTTTTCAACTTGAGTAGAGGTTCCTTCTTGAACCTTCTCAGTTAAGGATCTAGAGTCAGCTCCCTCTTTCAGGAGTTTTACTTCCTGTCGGAGAGATTTGACTCGAATTTTGGCTTTCGCCAAGTCTCGAGAAAGATAGGCAATTAATTCTGACAATTGATTTCTAGAAAACCCACTTACAGTTATTTCGCCATCCTCTGAAAACGTGAGTTTACTGTCATCCGGTTCTGATTCTGAATCGGTCTTGATTTCGTCTGAGGCAGTCAGGGCGAGCAAGTTTGACTGTGGGGCCTCTTCTTCTTCTTCAGAGGAAGACTCGTCCCACGTTGCTTGAAGAGCCTTCTTCCTTCTTGCTTTCTTGGCTTCTTTTAGGTTAGGGCATTCCGATTTGAAATGTCCCTTTTTGTTGCATTCGAAGCAAGTCACACTTGATTTGTTCTTAGTTGATTCAGCTGGCCTTTCTTCTGTTGGATTGATTCTTCAATTCCTTGTAGTAGTTCCGGGCAAGCCGGACCAGCTTGGGTCGATCTCCTTCGCTGTCTTCTGAGTCTGAATCTGACTCAGACTCGGGCTCAAGTTGAGGCTTCTTCTTGGTTATCTTTCCAGTTTTACCTGCAATAAAGGCAATGCCTTTCTCGGCCAGTGTGCAGTTAGTCTGCTCATGTAATTCAAGTTCGGAAAATAGTTCATCTAATTTAATTTTAGACAATTCCCTTGAAACTTTGTACGCATCTACCATAGATTCCCACAACGTGTTTCTTGGGAAAGCGTTAAGGGTATACCTGATCAGGTCACGGTTTTCTACCTTGTGACCGATTGTGTGAAGGTCATTCATCAGTTCCTGAATTCTGGCGTGAAGCTGGGCTGCTGTTTCACCGTCGTTCATCTTGATTGTATACATCTTGTTCAGTAGTAGGTCCCTCTTGCTGATCCGGGTGTCGGAGGTTCCTTCGTGCAACTCAATTAGCTTACCCCAGAGTTCTTTTGCACTGTTGAATGGACCTACCCGGTTCAGCTCCTCTTTGGTTAGGCCGCATTGAAGTGTTTGAGTTGCTTTGGCGTCAGTTTCAATTTTTCTTTTGAGGGTGGTATCCCATTCGGTGTAGGATTGTGGCACTCCATCAGCATTCTTCGGAATTTCCAGTTCGGACTAGATTATTATCCACATGTCCACCTGAGTTTTCAAGTGGACTTCCATCCTACTCTTCCAGTAGGAGAAATCCTCCCCACTAAAGAGCGGTGGTCTTGCGGTACTGAAGCCTTCTTGCATGGCCATTTAGAAATTATCTAAAAAAGAAAGAGAGAGAAAAAAACGTCCCAAGACTTGGTCTTGGATTAGCAGTGCGGGAAGAAAAGAAATTATCGAGTGGTATTGTACCAACCTCGATTAACGATAAAAATTTGATTAAAACAAAATTTGAAGAAAATCCGAAAAAAATTCTCAAATTGGTGGTTGCACCAAATTTGAGCTTCCCTGCTCTTATACCACTTGTTGGATCGAGAGAAAACGATAGAGGGGGGGTGAATATCGTAAAAAACTTTTCGGATTCGAGGTTAAGAGAATACGCACCGGAATTGAAAACACAGCACAAGAACTCAAGCGATTTTACTTGGATCGGAGTCGCGGTCGGCTCCTACTCCAAGGCCCACGGTCGTTGACCGTTTTCTGCGGGCAATTCTATATGTGCGCAAATGTTTACAGAAAAATATTATAGTTGTAGTACAGTAAACTAAAATTTAAACTCTTCGTTACCGACGCCCGGTGTGGATCGTGCTTCGGAGCAGAGGGTCGTCGGCGGCGATTGAATCTCGAGATGGGAGTTTTTCGGAGCAGAGCACTTGAGTCGAAGAGCGTATTGGCGTTGGAAGAATTGTCATTGAAGCCTTGGGGGTCGAGCCCCTTATATAGTGCACTTGGGGCGCCCAGGACGTTGGGGGCGCCCTCCACGTGTCTCCCGATCCGCAAACTCTCATCCGCAACTCGGTCAGCCCTTATCCCTCCAGGATCGGGCTCGGGGTTTGACGGGGGTGCCCGGGAAGCAGGGGGCGCCCGGGTTGACTTTGTCAGCAGGCTTCTCGGCTGGATAAGCTTCTATCGCTTCGTTGGCTTGGACTTAGGGCGCCCGAGACATCCGGGGCGCCTGGGAGCAAGGGGGCGCCAGGCCCAGTGTGCTTCCGAAGCGTTTTCTTGCTTAACTCTTGTTTAGCTTTGACTTAGGGCGCCCGGGACCTCCCGGGCGCCCAACCCAGCTGTTGCCCCTCTCCTTTGGGGCGTTCTGAGCTGCAAAAACTCGTTCCTTCGGTCTTGCATCCAGGGTTAGTACCAAACAAAACACAACAAGCATGTTAGTGAATTTTACAGCCGTAGCTGTCTTGGTTCTGACTTTGGGTCTCCAAAATAGAGCCCTAGGTCGAGCCGACGCCTACTATTCCCTCGACGGGGAACACGTCCTCACCTACTCCTCTTAGGAGAGTTTACCTTTTGCCAACCGGCTCCTCCGGTTGGACTTTTGCCCGATGCACCTGACCAGGTCTTCGTGCCCACCTTCCGAGCAGGTCTTCGGTGCCCAGCTCCTTGCCAGGACTTCGTGCCCAGCTCCTTGCCAGGGCTTCATGCCCAGTCCTCGACCAGGACTTCGTGCCCACCTTCCGAGCAGGCCTTCGGTGCCTAGCTCCTTGCCAGGGCTTCATGCCCAGTTCTCGACCAGGACTTCGTGCCTAGTGTACCTAGGGCTTCTTTTCCTGTATACTTAGTGAACATGTTAGATCAACATAATATCTTAACTTTTGAAACATTTGCCATTATCAAAACTCAGGTTTGACTTAGGTGCTGCCTGCACCAACACTAACTTGGGAAGTTAGGTGTGTGGAAAATCCTAACTTGGAGGGTTAGATGTGGAAATGTCTAACTTGAAGGGTTAGGTGTAGAAAATTCCTAACTTGGAGTGTTGTGTGGAAATTCCTAACTTGGAGGGTTAGGTGTGAAAAATTCCTAACTTTGGGAAGTTAGGTGTGGAAATTCCTAACATGGGAAGTTAAGTGTGAAAAAATCCTAACTTGGAGGGTTAGGTGTGGGATGCCTTGGGATAGGATCCATTTTTGCATTGCATATGCATTATTATTGTTATTGACTACTATTTGGTTTCCCTAGCTTAAATGTATTACCAAACATCAAAAATGGGGAGATTGTTGAGGCAATCTGTGGTCCGGAGTGACCAAGTGATTTGATGTTTGGGCAAAGGGTTTAAGTTAGGTTTCCCTTGTGTTCTAATATGTGTATGTTGAGTGTGCAGGTTGTACAGGTTTACACATATTGACTTGGCTGGACGGCCTCGGTACGGTGAAGGGTGGCATAGAGACAAGCTGGAGGCTTATGTGCACCCGAGGGACCTTAGAGAGTAGGGATGATGAGCTGAGGGGCGCAGACTTCGAGGCATGCGTGAAGGATGACATGGAGGCAAGCTGGAGGCTTGCGTGCATCCAAGGGATGGGAACCGAAGATGAAGAGGGCGCGAAGGCAATAGTCGAGGTTGCTGATGAGGAGTCAGTCGAGTCGTGAGGGTACAAGTGCTGTGTGATTGTACTCGGGAAATCCTAGGGTTCGAGTGCTGAGAGAAGTGTACTCGGGAAGGGAAACCCTAGGTGGGTGAGTGGGGCAGTCGACTGCCCTTGGGGCAGTCGACTGTTAAAACTCACAGAAGGTATGCAGCTCTGGACCAGTCGACTACTCTGGGAGCAATCGACTACTCTGGTAGTGGCTGGTGAGTTGGCTGAAAATTCGAACGTTGCGGTTGCAACGGTCAATTTTTAGTGGCACCAGTCGATTGCCCTGGGAGCAATCGACTGATGGCGAGGGTTTCAGACTTAGTTCTATTTAAAAAGGACTTTGTGGTAGCTGAAACTCTTGACGAAACAAGCTTGGTTAATGCTTGTTAGTAGTCTTTAGAGTCCAGATATTGTCGAGGTGCTGTGGTGAGGTTTCTCCCCCCACAAGGAGCGACAAGGGCTAGCCGGAGGTTATTCTGGGAGTGATCCACCGATGGATTCTTGGATTAGTCACCCTTAGGGGTGGATACCAAGTAAATCTTACTGTTAGCATTGCTCTTTACATTTTTAGTTTTGTTTTATTGTATATTCCGCTTGCGCAACTAACAATGTAGGTAGAAAAGTTCGAAGATTTGCTATTCACCCCCTCTAGCAACCGTACAAGATCCAACAAAAAATACATAGAAAAAATTATAGACTTATAAGGGAAAGATATCTCCATTGGTATGAAACATTTTGGGTAGAGCCCAAGAGCAAAATTATGAGAGCTTAGGCCCAAAGTGAACCATATCATATCATTATGGAGATATCTAAATTTCTTTGATTCTAACAATTGGTATTAAAGCCTGGACTACCAAAAAGTTTAACTGCCGATTGTGCATAAAATTTATGGTGTAATTGAGCCATGTGTGTTGAATATTGACTTAGAACAAAGGAAGTGAGAGCTCCTGTATCTGGATCAAGAGGACCAGACACCAGGCAGGAAGTCCTAGTTGTACCTAGGCAAGAAAGTCCTAGTAGGTCGGTGGACCGAGGGGCAGGAAGATCTGGTGGGTTGAGGATCAGACGTCAAATGAATAGGCTTTCCGTTTGAGGGACCCTATGATCTTTCATTTGAGGAAAGGATTGTTGGGGTTGTAAGGTTGCAAACAAAGTCCTACATTGAAAACATATGGGAAAGATCACGGACTTATAAGAGAAAGATATCTCCATTGGTATGAGGTCTTTTGGGTAGAGGTCAAGAGCAAAACTATGAAAGCTTAGGCCCAAAGTGGATAATATCATACTATTATGGTATATTTAAATTTCTTCGGTCCTAATAAAAGGTTGACCGAACGCTTAGTAGGAAGCCCTAGCAAGTCAAGATTGACTAGATGCTAGGCAACGGGAAATCCCAGCAGGTCACAGTTGACCGGATGTTAGGTAATAGGAAGTCTCGGTAGGTCACAGTTGACCGGATGATGGGCATGAGAATCCTAGACTTGGATTAGGCAAATTAGGGATGAGTAATCGATTAGGGCAATCAATTAGCTCTAACCAAATAGATTAGGACAATTGATTAGGAGGATTTTGCGAGAACATATAAAGGTTTTGAATCAATTGGCCAATCGATTAGGATAGTCCAATTGATTAGGAAGATTTTCTCGCAAAGGTTAGTGCTCAAAATAGATTAGGAAAATATCATAATTGATTAGGGTTGCCTCTAATCCATTAGGAAGACGTGGTAATCAATTAAGAGCTAATCACGAGAGCATAGAAAGGTGCATAATCGATTATACACATGCTAATCGATTAGGATGGATTCGTATCAATTAGGAATTCAAAAAGAACCATTGAACGGTTGAATGATGATGTGATAATCGATTAAGGGTAAGCCTAATCGATTAGGGGCAAGCCTAATCGATTAGGGGCATCGGGCAAACCATAGAAAAGGATTTTTGCACATATTCAAAGTTAGAGCTCGATATTCTACTTTATGCCAATTCTTGGTGTTTCTTGGAGAAGAGTGCTATTGCATTTACCAGCATCAAGAGAGTGATTAAAGTAACAAGAGAGTAAGCTAAACAAGATTTCATTATTATAAATCGATTTCGATTTCATTTTGTATGTGCTTTGTGTTTTTGCTGTATTCGAGCTTGTATGATGCTTCTCTACCTTAATGAAGGAGGTTTTTATAGTGCATCTGTGAGTGAGAAGAGTGGACCCTTAAATTAGTCACCTCAAGGAGGTGGATACCAAGTAAAGAAAAATGTGTTAGTATTGCTTTCAGTTTCTACCACTATAAATCAAGTTATTCATCCCCCCTCCCCGCCTCTGGCTCTTGAAGTATCCTAACAGGATGCACCGAGTCCACCAACTCCCTTCCCGTGTCATCCTTCTTACTCGCTGCGTCTTTTGCTCGACTTCTTGTGCTCCTATGTTCCTACACACTTCGACATATGGTATCACATGCAACAAAATCTAACTTGACTCAGTTAACCACATCAAAATAACCCGGGATACTTAAAATCTTTTCCTTTTTGATGTGCATCAACTTGAGTTAAGTTAAGGTAAACAAAGCAAGAAATAAAATTGTTTATGAAAACAATAAAAAAAATGTGACAATTAAGTACAGAAAATATTTTGTAATAAATCACAAAAAAAATTTATCATTAACTTCCCCCATAACTTAATCTTCAAAAAGCTTTCCCTTTAATCACATCAAAATTAGTGTTAATTGAAAAAAAATCTAAGGTTAGTTTAACATTTGATCAATAAGTCTATAATTTTTCGTAAATAACTTAAAAATATATATAAGACTTACACTTTAGATTTTCAAAAAATAATAAAAGTTATTTATATTTTTGAAAAAGTATTAAAAGTTTTTGTCATTATTAAGCATTATTTCTCTCTGATCATAAAAAAAATTCATGAATAATATAACTTTCTTTTTCTCAAAATAAAATTTAGTAGTTTTGTAAAGATAAATTCTTAAAACTAGATTTCTTTGGTAAAATAAGTAACTAATTTTTTTGAGTTTGTAAAATCTAACCAAGATTCACTGAAAAATTAGTTTTAACAAAAATCTATTTTTGAGAAATTTTGAATTTAAAAACATATTTTTCGATAGAAAATTCATAAAAAATTATTCATCAATGTAAAAAGTCTGTAAATTTTTGTAAACATCTAAAAATATCAAGTCTAACTATATAAAAAATTTCATGAGAAAATACTTTTTATGCTAAATATTATTTTCTTTACAAAAGCATAGATTTTTGAAATAAATCTTTAAAAATGAATTTTGACATTAAAAAATCTTGATAATTTTTCCAAGTAGTCAAAATCTAATAGCTAATTTCTAAAAAATTCAATTTTTCAAAATTAATCTCCAAAACATTTTTAAAATTTAAAACATTGATTTTTTTTAGAAAATAATCATAAAAAATGTTTAAGGGTCAAAATAAATTCTAATTTTTTTTTGTAAATATATATGATTTGTGTATATCTTAAAAAAATTTAGGCAATCAAATCACTCAAAAATGCTTTCGAAAGTTTTTTTTAAAAATAGTAATTAAAAAATCCTAGCATGCACAATTTTTAACAAAAAAAAAATCTAATATGTATAAGATTTAGGAATCCAATATAAATCTCTATCTACTAGATTTATTAAAATTTTGATGGAATATAATTTTTATGTACTTTTGTAATTTTACCCTTATGGTTTCTAATATAGTCCTTCATTATATTTAACATTTCTTTTTGAAAATTTTAACAAATTTGAGCATGCATGATCTTTTTTTTTTTAATAATTCTATTTGTTCTTTCAATTTATTATTTTCATGCTTTATTTTATCAAAATGCTATAATAGACATGCTGTTGCTAATTTCATTTTGAGATCAACATGATCCCTTTTTAATTTTACATATTTAGACCTTAACTTGTATAATGATCCATATAGAAGCTTAATGCCTTCATATAACTGGTTAGGAGGATATACCTCATTTACCGAGTTGGGTTTGAAGTTGGATGTTTTCTCTTTATCATTACTTTCTTCTGAAGTAACTACCCCTTCATCAATGTTCTCTTCTTGGTGACTCCCCATTAGTGCTAGTCTGGTATACTCTTCAAGCTCAGACTTTTCTGATGATGACTCATCCCATATCGCTTTGGGGTTTCGATGTTTGGATTTCCTTGACCCTTTATCTTTGTGATTTTCTTTGATTTTCAGGTTTGTGCAGTTTTTCGTGATGTGTCTCTCTTGTAAAATATGGTTAATTAAAAATCCGATCTTGAAAAAATTTTGGAGACTCATTAGGGTTCTCTGGACCCTAGGGTTGAAATTGAGGGGTAGAATGGTAATAACAAAGGTTGAAGTGGGGTTGGTTGGTTTAAAATCTTAAATTTCAAGGGAAAAGATGGCAAAAACTCAAAGTTAAGGATGAAATTGTAATTAATTGAACTCCTTGGGCTTAATTGCAAATATAACCTCACTTATATTCCCTTTCGTCCTTTGTGATCTCCGTCGATCGCATCTTCCCTTCTCTTTGATGCAGCGAGCTCACCCTTTCCCTTCTCGATCTATTTTTCCTCTCCATGCGAAGTAGAGCCAGCCTGATCTGGCCTCGCCGACCGCTTCTTCCATCCGGTGGTGAAGGCTTAGACCTACCAGGAGGTCAGAGTTCTATCACAGGAGGATTTCGGGCTCTCCTACGGTCCTTTGCACACATCGCCTTTAGGTACAGTGTTGGGGCGCAACGACCTACTAGGAGGCGCAAAGGAGGGTAACTTGGGTTGTTCATCGGCTGTTCTTCATCAAGGTAAGCCTCTATTTTATTTTAGGACTGGTCTTCAATTTCTCGAGGCATTTTTTGTGCCGAGGGGTAAAAGATGATGGTCGGTTTGGATCTAGGTTCCTATTCTTCTTCTTCCATGCGACGATCAACTCTCACTTCTCATGGTGTGGCCTTACAGGAGAATTGAGTTCCTTGGTCAGGCGTGTAGGCAGATCTATAGGGTTTCTTCTTCCTCAGTGATTGGGCTGCACTAGATCTGGGTTGTTGCTGCCGGCACCAATCAGGTGAGTTAGTGTTGTGTTTGATTACTGGATTCAGATGTTGTAGAGTTCCATCTGCTGAGTTTTAGCTAAACATTTTAGATGCGTGTGGATGAATTGGAATTGCTACTTGTTCTAATCGGATTTGGTATTCTTGACACCCAATCTATTCGAGATTTATTTCTGTGATTTAGATTTCTTTTGGGGTTTGAGGATTATTCTGAATTGGAGCTGTATTTGAAATTGGTTTCCTCTATGGTGGCTATCTTGAATGTTATGATTCATTAGTTGTAGATAGTTATGTGATCCCGGGCCAGCTTATGTGTAGCCTGGCCCGGCAGCCTGACAACCCATCAGGAGGAGATAGGTTTACGGGCCACAAGAGCCCGTCGGATATAGGGCCTATACAGGCGGATGGGCCCATTTCCCCCAAACACAGGAAGACATCGACCCTAACCAGGGCAAAGAGGGCCCGAAGCCCCTCGAACCCAGGAAGTCCTGGGTAGGGGAATCCTGAGTCGGCGAAGTGCCGACTCACACCTCCCTAAGCTTTAGCACTCCCGAGTCAGGGAAGTCTCAATCCAAAAGTATCCTAAAGTCATAAGTGTATCTGATCCCCCGCGCACCTCTTGGCTTGGCTCCCAACCGGACCCGTGGTGACCCACGCTCCTGAGGGCCTCCCGAGTCAGAGGAGTCTTTACTCAAGTGTCACTGAATAATAAGTGTTAGGATCTTGGGATGGCTAGAGAGGAGGGGGGTGAATAGCCATCCACTAAAAACTTTGCTTCTTTCTCCCTACGATCAAGTTAGCAGCGGAAAACAAAACAGAAAGAAATACAAACATAAACTAACACAAGGATTTATTAGGTTTGGGGATAACTTGCCTCTATTCCTTGGCGTGCCCATGAGGTGGGCGATCCCTTGATCGTCGGCAGATCAGGCCCCCGAGTGAATCCGGCTAAAATCTTCTCCTTCTCGGTGGAGTAACCTCTCCACAAACGTCTCAGACGAATAACAAGTTAAGCACATGAGACAACGAGAAGGATGCTACACAACAGTAGTAAGCAGCAAGAAGAAAGAACACAGAGAGCACAACAACAACACAACAAAACCCTTTGCTTCGATCTCTGTTAGTTCCTACCTTCATTATCCTCCTCTGCTTCGCCAGCTTCTTCTTAAGCTTTTCTTCTGCACCACACTTACAGGCTTCGTCACTCACTTACCCACGGCGTCGTCACCCACTGACTCACTGACCCCTTTTGAGCTCACTGAAGTCATCCTCTTCAGCTGCAGCTTCAGGTCAGACGCCGTTGAAACCTGCAAATGTGTATCAAACAAAAAAGCACAGGTAAAAGTCACCCTGGACCCTTCTCCTTGCTCCTTCAAAGCTTTGTATCATCTCTGTATCATCTGCACACTTACAGATTTATTAGCGAAGCAAATCAGAAGCAAATCAGAAATTTGACAATAATTTGAATTAAAGTTCTGAGGTGTTGATCGATCACCTTGACCGATCAGACAACCTCCTGACCGATC
Source organism: Boesenbergia rotunda (assembly GCA_024364735.1). NCBI lineage: Eukaryota > Viridiplantae > Streptophyta > Magnoliopsida > Zingiberales > Zingiberaceae > Boesenbergia > Boesenbergia rotunda. Next base: position 84,407 of record JAGFNQ010007788.1, on the reverse strand, counting down.
AGACTCTATCCTGATCGATCCAGTGATGCTCTGATCATTCTCACTGATCGATCAGAGACCAGAGGATCGGTCACCAGACCGATCACAAAACATATTGGGATTTCAGGACAAATCACCTGATCGGTCAAGGTGAGCGATCAGGCAACATCCTGATCGGTCAAGGTGACCGATCAAGAGGGTGGCTGACCGATCAGGGTCCAACCTGATCGGTCCAGCCTGGTTCCGATCGGTCGTACTGATCGATCAGATAACTCTCTGTGACTTCACAGAATGTTTTCTGATCAGTCACCAGACCGTTTAGAAAACCTTCTGTTTCCTTAGAATCTCTCTGGATCGATCACCAGACCGATCAGACATCCTGGATCGGTCTTATGACCGATCTACTATCGAGAGAGTTCGTGCCAACTCCCTGATCGGATCTCAGACCGATCCAGCCAATTTGCTCTGATCAATTGATTAATTCATGGCTAATTTTGACCATGATTAACTCAAATTAGACCTGAGTCCAGAGAACAGGCTCCCTTGCCTTCTCTGACTGAGTCTGGCCTGGAGAACGAGCTACCGAGCCCTCTCTGACCTAACCCAGTCCAGAGAACGAGCTACCAAGCCCTCTCTGACCAAATTCCGGAGAACGAGCTACCGAACCCTCTCCGACTCATCTCGATCCAGAGAACGAGTTACCGAGCCCTCTCTGACCTAAGTCCGGAGAACGAGCTACCGAGCCCTCTCCGACTCAACCCGATCCAGAGAACGAGCTACCGAGCCCTCTCTGATCTAAGTTCGGAGAACGAGCTACCGAACTCTCTCCGACTCAACTCGGTCCAGAGAACGAGCTACCGAGCCCTCTCTGACCAGAATACTTAATCCGAACTTAACTATCTGATCTCAATTCTCACTCAACCGAACTTAAATCAGTGTCAACATCAAAACAACAATTAGGTCAGACTGCATCAACAATAAGACCCCCGAGTTAGGAGCACCCCGAGCCAGCAGAATACTTGGTCGTCGACCATACCATCTCCAAGTCAGCCATGTTCGGACGTTCATCCCGAACCACGCGCAACACGACTCAAGAAGAATATCTTCGCTTGGGATGCCTTCCTTAACTCGGGAAGCATAGTCACCCTCAGTCGGCTCCAATACTCTGAGCCCTCAGTCGACTCCAGTACTCTGAGCCCTTAGTCGGCTCCAATACTCTGAGCCCTCAGTCGGCTCCAATACTCTGAGCTCTCAGTCGGCTCCAACACTCTGAGCCCCTAGTCAGCTCTTCGCTATACGCCCTCAGTCGGCATCATTACTCTAGGCCACCATTCAGCCCTAGCATTCGGGGTTTTGATGTGACTCATCAGAACAACCACTCCCTTACATAGGACTAGCAGAAGAAGTATGGGGTCGGCGCAGGTATGACATCATTCCGTCACGAATCGCGAATATCCCGCTGACACCATGATCTTCCTGCCATACCCTGACCCCTCGTACTACGACCACATACGTCCGTGTCAAGCTGAGCGGCACCTGACGACGCTAGCCTTTAAGTTGATAGTGCCCTATTCCTTATTCCGGTATGCGACACACTACCCTGCCACCTCTGGGTATTCCTTACCCTGTCCTCGCTATGCTACAAAAGGTGGCAGACTAGGCAGAAGTTGTTAGCTCCCCCGACTATATAAGTCTCTTTGCTCCACATCCCCCAGGTACGCACAATAGTATTTTGCTACTGTCCTATTGCCTTCACCGCTCTTCCACAACCGGGAACTGACTTGACCGTCGGAGTGCCTTGCCGGAGACTTTTCTCAGTGGGTTCTAACAGTCTTTGCCTTGCAGATCGCAACCAGCGCCAGAGCCAGCATCAATAGTTCGTTATCTTCAGGAGGACCGCGTGTGCTCTTGGGAGTCCGTCACGCTCCGCGACAGGATCAAACTTGGCGCTAGAGGAAAGGGCATTTCGCCTGATCGGAAGTGCAAGATGGAAGATCCCAACCAAGTCATGATGACTGTCACACCTGAGGAGTACAAGCTCCTGATGGCCACACGAGCCTGGAAAACCCCGCAGAGGCCTTCCCAGGCCGGCAGCCAGGCGCCCAGAGTCCATGAGCCAGCGGCGCACAGAAAGTCGGGAGGGCGAGGAAGGTCTGTCCGACTTAAGGGCGGTTCTGCTCCCTTCCCCGCAGTTTTCTTTAGGGGTTGGGACGACGAAGCCGACTCGATGCAAGTCGAGGCCTCAACCTCCAACCAACTACACGGATTGTGACCAGATAAGGGAAAGGCCACGGCCGACCCATCTCCGGCCCACCTGGTACGAAGCCCTTTTTCTCCTTGGATCTTGGAAGATCCAGTTCCCCAACATCTTCACTTTTTCACCGTCTCTGAGTATGCGGGGACCACCGACCCAGAGGAGTACTTGATGTAATTCGAAAGTGCTGCCCTGTTCCACCAGTACTCGGAAGGCGTCAAATGCCGAGCCTTCCTAACAACCCTCTTGGGCCTGACCCAGAGGTAGTTTGACCGACTCCCCAATGGGTCGGTAACGAGATTCGAGGAGCTCAGGAGGGTTTGCCTCCAGCATTTCGCCAGCAGTCGGAGGCACCACAAAACGAACCTTAACCTGTTCACGTTGAAGCAAGGCCCGAAGGAATCTCTCTGGACCTACATCAAAAGATTCAACAGGGTGGCACTGGACGTGCCGTCTACCACTCCCGAAGTCCTGATCAGCGCATTCTCCCAGGGATTGCAAGAGGGAGATTTCTTCCGCTCTCTAATCAGGAAGCCCCCGAAGGACTTTGACAGCTTACTGGGCAAGGCTGTCAAATATATTAATGTTGAGGAAACGCAGGCCGCTCGGAAGAAGGAGTCGGTCAACACAGCGCCTCCCAACCCCGCCCCGAGCCACAGATCCCGGGTGGGCCCATCCGTAGCCCGCGCGGACCCATAGACCTCACGGCAAGAGAAAGGCGACACGTGCAGCAGGTGGATCAAGGGTGCCTCCCAACCCGATGGAGATTGTACTGTGTTTTCACCAGAGCCACGACCACGCCACCGAGGAGTGCCGGCAAGCTGGCCGAGGTCAGGCTCCCACACCTCGAGGGCGAGGGCGACAAGCATCTCCCGGGCACGGCTCGGGCCGAGGCGGCCAAGCCGTGGACCCTGTGGCCAAGGAACTTTGAAGAAACCCCACGGTCGCCCGCAACCTGTTCCCCCAAGAAGATCGAGCCGAGGCTAAGGAGATGGACGAAGAATAAGCCAATCGGCAGAATGCCGTCCGGGGCGGAGTACACGTCATCTCGGCGGACCCAGTGGGGGAGACTCCAATCGGGCATGAAAGTCCCAGGTATGTGATAAGTACCATTTTATTGATTATTTGAGTTGCTGAAATCCATGTTTGACCTATGTTTTTATTGCTTAATTGTGAAATTGCCCTAGGTTTTAGAACTTACTCTTATTTTGGACTTAATTGCAAATTTATACATAATTGGATTATTTGGCCACTAAATTTTTGATCTATCTTTGTAGGCATGAGAGGTTCATGGACCTAGGGCATTTTGGGTCAAACTTGAGTCGGAAGTGATCCGGATCGAGTTATCAAGATTAGGATTAAATCTGGGTCGTCCGATTCAAAAGTGGCTAGATCTGAGCCATCCGGGACCATCTGAAGCCATCCAAGCTAGGGTTAGGGCTGATCAAGGACTCTGATCAAGATCTGAAGGTTTCATTCCAATTAGAGCTCATTCACCCGTTGGATCAAGCTCGGATGGCACTAGATCATCCATTCAAAGATTAGGTTGATCTGGACCATCCGTTGCACATCTGGAGGATCCGACCTACCATGAGGCAGATCCTGACCCCTGATCAACATCCTCAAAGTTTGGCTCAAATCAGAGCAAGATCAGCCGTTGGATTTCCTCAAATCAATCTGGGTCGTTCATTCATAATTACTTAAGAAAATTTTCCCCGCTGCTGACCCTTGTCGCGTCTTCGCCGCAGCTACCTTCTTCATCGAGTTTTTCCTTTTGCTTCAAGCTTTCTTCAATCCGTTGGTGCGACCACTCGATTTCCTTGCTTAGTTCATGTGCTAGGTCATTGGGAAGGCCATCAGTGGAGTTTTCGGATCAGAATTGCTCAAGAGACAGTGCTGTTGAGAGGTTTCCGCAGTTCTGACCATTTGACACCTTCGGATCGGATGTGCTCGAATTCATTCCACCTGAGCTATCTAGAGGGGTTCCCTAGGTAGCTTGGATCATCATCCACTCACCTTCGCACGCAGACGCAGCTAAAATGAAGATTTCGAATGGAAAATTCAGTATGAAGCAATCTGAGCTGTATTCAGTCGCAGATGGAGTTTTCCCTATGGTTTGCTGAGGTTACGGGTCCGAGGCTCTCCCTTGCTTGACGACCAAGGAGTACCTGAGCTCGGGAAGGGATCGAGGAGTAGTTTCTTTAGTTTAGATTCTGTTTTAGCTGTAGCTTTTATATTCTGCCGAATCTGCCACTGTTTCGTTTTTGATTTCTATTCAGTTGCTGTAATTTCTGTTTTGAATTGTTTTTGCAGTAGTTAAGTTTCAATTCAGTAAGTAAATTAGTTAGTGAGTGAGTTTAGTGCACAAAAGCTTCCAATTACAGCTTATTTTCTGTTCATTTCTTGCGTGCCATTTTGTTAAGCTTGCATATCAGTCCATTCCTGCAATTACATTTCAGTTTCAGAATTTTTCAGTTTGTTTCACATTTAGTGAGCTAATTTAGTTGGTCTAAGTTTGTCTAGACTTTAGTTTCATTTCTAAATCCTGTTTAGCTTTGGTAACTAGAAATTTCAAATTGCTCTCCACTTAAATCATTGCGTATCAAATTCTGCCCTGTTTTTCTTCTGCATTTTGTGTCTGAAGTTGCCATTTCTGCTCATCCGTTTAGGGAATCTGAGTTGTTGTTTTCCAGTCAATTGTTTCTGAGTCTGAGTTTGATTTGTTTGCTTCAGTCGTAATTGGTTTATATCAGTTCATAGTGTTGCAATCAGCATCATTTTTAGCATCTTTTCCAATGCATTAGCTTACCTTGTTGCGTGCCAAATTCTGATGAATCCTTGCACTTGGTATCAAGAGAAACTTAGGCTTTGATTGGTACCAAGTTAATTACAACTTGTAGTGTGTTTTGTAGCTTGAAATCATCTAGCATTGCATTTGGCCAATTCTGAACAGTCCCTTGCCTTTGCTTGTTTCCAAGTCTTGTAGCTAGTTAATGTTTATTGCTTGTTTAATTTCCGAAATCGCATAGTTAACAAGTGCTTTAAGTTTGATTTGTTTTCTGAAAATTTGCCATCACTGCGCTTATTCATTTGTTTAGCATTTAGATTGCATATAATATCCATCGTGTTCCATTTTAATTTCGATTAGCTACCTTAGTTGAGTAGGTCTTCTCTTGTTTGAATTACTAGTTGCCATCACTTGTTTATTGTATTTAGTTATAATTCTTTTCTTTTTGTGCATTTCGATTTCTATTTGCAAAACAACCCCAGATTTTATTCAAAACCCCAAAATTCACAGACGACACATAAATACAAGTTCGAACCAAACAAACTTCAACCAGTCCCTTGGAAAAAATACGACCTGAGGCCCCTTTACTATATTTTCATATTTTGATTGCAGAAAGGGTTTCCAGCTTTTATAAATATTCTAAATTTGAGACCCACAGTCGTGACAGTCCATTTTGGGTCCGTCAAATTTTTGGCGCCGTTGCCGGGGATCTACTAGTTGATTTGTTTGATTTTTGCTTGTGCACTTGTTTCATATCTTTCTTGATTCATTTTTTTTATGCTTATTGCTATATCTGTTGATTTGATTTAATTTGTTTTATCTCTCTATCTACTTTTACTGCAATTTGTTTTGTTTTATAACCAGGTCTACAGGTGGTGATCTAGAAGAATTCGACCCTGAGATTGAGAGGACTTTCAGAGCTAGGAGGAGCCAGGGCATTCTTTCTGAGACTACAGATATCCCTCCTCTTCAGACTATTTTCACTCACTCAGGCAGTATCATGGCAGATCACCAGAGAACTATGAAGGAGCTCGCAGCACCAGATGCTTCATTTCATTACTCCAGCATAGCTTATCCAGAGCTGGCGGGAGATTTCGAGCTCAGATCTGGACTCATCAATTTGCTGCCCAAATTTCAAGGATTATCTGGAGAGGATCCCAATAGACACCTGCACGAATTCCATGTTGTATGCTCTACTATGAAGCCTCAGGGCATTTCTGAAGAAGATATCAAGCTGAGAGCTTTCCCCTTTACACTGACAGGAGCAGCAAAAGACTGGTTTTACTATCTACCCACGGAGCATGTGTCTAGTTGGATCTCTATGAAGAAAGCATTTTTGGAAAAATATTTCCCAGCCTCCAGAACAGCAATAATCAGAAAAAGCATCTGTGGAATTCAGCAAGTAGTGGGTGAGACGCTCTATGATTACTGGGAGAGATTCAACAAGTTGTGTTCAAGTTGCCCCCAGCATCAGATCAGCGAGCAACTTTTGATTCAGTACTTTTATGAGGGATTGCTGCAGATGGACAGAATTATGATAGATGCTGCAGCTGGAGGGGCCCTAGTGAACAAAACGCCAATGCAAGCTAGGGAGCTCATTTCTAATATGGCTGAGAATTCCCAACAATTTGGAAGCAGAGCCTTGACCACCAGAGGAGTGGGTGAAGTTCAGGTAGTTCCTACTGATCAGAAGAAGGTTAAGAATGCATTGATGGAGCTCACATCGGCTGTTAAGCAAATTGAACTAACTGTTGCAAGGCAAAATTCAACTCCTTCAGTACCTCCACAGTCAAGTCAAGTGATGAGTGTGTGTGACATTTGCTCTAGTCAAGAGCACACTTCAGATTCATGTCCCACCCTCCAACAAGACGAGATAGTAGCGGCGTTGGTAAGAGGACAATTTCAAGCAAGAAACAATCCTTACTCCTCTACTTACAACCCCGGTAGAAGTGATCACCCAAATCTAAAATATGGGAACTCTTTCTGCCAACAAAACCCTCAAACACAGCAATTGCAGCAGCCTTCGCAGAATTTCCAGCAAGCACAGCCACAATTCCAGCAGCCACGGCAATTTCAGCCTTTGGATTCGAATTTTCAGCCTGCATTTCAGCAACCGCAACCCCTATTTCAGCAATTCCAGTCTCATTTCCAGCCATAACAGCAAGGGCATCAAGGTTGTCAATCGTTTCAAACATTTCCACCTCAAAATCAACTATTTTTCCAGCCATCACAGCCCTTTAATCAGAATTTTCAGCCTTACAATCAAGGGTTTCAAAATCAGAATTTTCAATCCTCACCACCGAATTTTCCACTTCAAAATCAGAACTTTCAAGGCTACAACTCCCAGCAAGGTTTCCAAGCATGTCAGCCCGCTAATCAACCCTACCAACAGCAATTTCAATCCTCCTATCAGCCCCAACAGCCATGTTTTCAAGGATCTCAGCAAGCTCAACCATTTCAGCCGACTACTTCCTCATTTCAAGGTCAGTCAAGGAGCTATGCTAACCAAGGAGGCTATGGGAGCTCAAGTGGAGGAAATGCGCAGCAACAACAAATGATGGAGATGATACAACAAATGTTTCCCACCATACAAAACCTTGAGAGGCAAATGGGTCAATTGGCTAGTGGAATTAATCAGAGTCAAGCTCAAGGATCAAGTCAATTACCTTCCCAAACTATTCCTAATCCTAAAGGAAACGTGAGTGCTATTACTTTGAGGAGTGGGAAGGTTACTTCATCTCCAAATGGTCCAAGAGCAGATTTTTCAGAAAACCGGACAGCAACTTCAATTCCAGCCCAAAACAGCCATGAAATGACTTCAAATTTAGCTGATTCCACCCCTATCCCATTCCCAACCCCTTCCTCAAGTAATCCTCCAAATTTGGTGGAAAACGGAGAAGAAATCAGTGCTGAGACGCAAGGTACAGCAGCCACTTCGCAGGGGACAGCAACTAAAATTTCAGCCTCTCCACTTCCGGCCAAGGAAGATGACTTTAGGGTTCCTTTACCCTTTCCACAGCGGAAAACACTAGCCAAAAAGCAAGTGGAGGAGGAGAAGGCTAAGGAATTCAATGAACTAGTGGAACTTTTTAGCAAAGTAGAGATCAATGTACCTTTGTTGACCATGATCAAACAAATTCCAAAGTATGCTAAGTTTTTGAAAGATCTTTGTGTTCACAAAAAGAAACTTAAGGAAAATGAGTTGGTCAACTTTGGGAAGAATATTTCAGCACTTATCCACACCATTCCTCAGAAGTGTGAAGACCCAGGGGTATTTACTGTTTCTTATGAGATAGGAAGCACTACATTCCATGATGCTATGCTTGATTTAGGAGCTTCCATAAATGTGATGCTCAGGTCAGTATTTCAGATGCTCGGCATAGGCCCTTTACAGCCCACTGGTGTGGTGATACAGCTAGCAGACAGGAGTCAGACCCACCCAGCAGGTATGATTGAAGATGTTTTGGAGAAGGTAAAGGAGCTAATATTTCCTGCAGATTTCTATATTTTGGATATGGAGGGAGATTATCTTGCACACCGTTCTCCGCTTATTTTAGGAAGACCGTTTCTGAAGACTGCTAGAACCAAAATTGATGTATATGCCGGTACACTTTCAATGGAGATCGGAGACACGGTGGTTCAGTTTAGCCTTTTCGATGCTATGAAGCATCCGAGAGAGGATCACTCCATCATGAGCATGGATATTCTTGAGGAGCTGGAGCAGACAGAGTTAGAGGCTGAGGGATTTTTATCTGATTTTTCTGGAGGAGCTATTTATTCAGAGGAGGCTGAGAGAGTATTTACTGCTGAGACTGAGGATTTTTCAGAAAATTTTTCAGATGTATTTCCAGCTGGAGAGATTTTTCTAGGTGTAGGGGATTACACAGAGCCCCAAGGATCACCTATTTCTGTTGAGATTCAAAGTGTAAGGGATTGCACAGAGCCCCGAGGATCACCTATTTCTACTGAGGAAGACCAAAGTGAACTGAAGCCATTACCAGGCCATTTGAAGTATGCATATCTAGGAGAGGAGCAGACTTTTCCCGTGATTATTGCACAACATTTGGAGTCAGAACAAGAAGAAAAATTATTGCAAGTCCTGAGGCACTACAAGAAGGCAATTGGGTGGACTTTATCAGATATACCAAGTATCAGCCCAGCTATCTGCATGCACAGGATATTTTTAGAAGACAATGTCAAACCTGTGAGGCAACCACAAAGGAGAATCAATCCACTTATTTTGGATGTTGTAAAGAAAGATGTGACTAGACTTCTACAGGCAGGTATCATTTACCCTATTTCTGACAGTCAGTGGGTTAGTCCTATTCACGTGGTGCCCAAGAAATCTGGAGTGACTGTGGTGGCGGATGAAAGCAATGAACTAGTGCCCACCAGAGTTAAGAATTCCTGGAGAGTCTGCATTGATTACAGGAAGCTCAACAAGGTCACAAGGAAAGATCACTTCCCTTTACCCTTCATTGATCAGATGCTTGAGAGACTGGCAGGGAAGTCGCACTATTGTTTCTTGGATGGATTTTCAGGCTATTTTCAGATTTGCATAGATCCAGAGGACCAGGAGAAGACTACCTTCACTTGCCCCTTTGGCACATTTGCCTACAGATGTATGCTCTTTGTACTCTGCAACGCACCCGGTACATTTCAGAGATGCATGGTAAGTATATTCGGTGGGTTGCTAGAGGACTGTATGGAGGTATTCATGGATGATTTTTTAGTTTATGGCACGTCTTTTGATTCATGCTTAAATAATTTGTCTAGGGTTTTACATCGTTGCATTGAAACTAACCTTGTTCTTAATTTTGAGAAATGCCACTTTATGGTAGAGCACGGGATTGTACTTGGACACATAGTCTCTCGGAAAGGTATTGAGGTAGATCCTGCTAAAATCAGTGTTATTTCTTCTTTATCTTACCCCGTATGCGTACGGGATGTTCGTGCTTTTCTTGGACATGCAGGATTTTACCGCAGATTTATTAGAGATTTTAGCTTGATTGCTCGACCCTTGACACGACTTTTGCAGAAGGATGTTGAGTTTCATTTTGATGAAAAATGCAAGGAAGCTTTTCATAGGCTCAGGGAGGCTCTTACCTCAGCTCCTATTATTACATCACCTGACTGGACTCTACCATTTGAATTAATGTGTGATGCTTCTAATTTTACAGTGGGAGCTGTTCTAGCACAGAGGGTAGATGGAGCACCACATGTCATTTGCTACACCTCCAAAACCCTAGATGCCGCCCAAGCCAACTACACCATGACTGAAAAGGAGCTTCTTGCCATTGTCTTTGCCTTTGATAGATTCAGGTCTTACTTATTGTGCTCACATGTGATTATTTTTTCTGATCATGCAGCTCTCAAATACTTGTTGAAGAAGCCTGATGCAAAACCTAGATTGATCAGATGGATGCTCCTACTCCAAGAATTCGACCTGGAAATCAAGGATAGAAGTGGAAAAGAGAATTTAGTTGCAGATCATTTGAGCAGACTCAAAGGAGATGGATCTCCTACCACCATTGATGATGATTTCAGAGATGATCACTTGATCTCAGTGCATGGTGAGACCCCGTGGTATGCAGACCTAGTTAACTTTCTTGTTGCACATGTATTTCCCACTCAATTTTCTAAAGCTCAAAAAGATAAATTAAAAAGTGATGCAAAGTTTTATGTGTGGGATGATCCTTATTTGTGGAAATTTTGTAATGACCAAATAATTAGGAGATGCGTACCAGATCATGAGTTTTCATCTGTCCTTACTTTTTGTCATTCATCAGCTTGTGGGGGGCATTTTGGACCCCAGAGGACTACCAGGAAAGTACTAGAGTGTGGATTATATTGGCCCACCCTTTTTCATGATTCACATGTTTTTTATAAAAATTGTGATAGATGTCAGCGAACTGGGAACATAGGAGCGAGACATGAGATGCCCCAACATGCTATACTTTATTGTGAGATTTTTGTTGTTTGGGGGATAGATTTTATGGGACCTTTTCCTGCATCTTATGGTTATCTGTATATTCTACTTGCTGTGGATTATGTTTCAAAATGGGTGGAGGTCATTCCCTCCAAGACTGGTGATTCTTCTGTTGTTTGTAGTTTTGTTAGGTCACACATTTTCTGCAGATTTGGAATTCCAAGAGCAATAATTAGTGACCAAGGATCTCATTTCTGTAACAAACACATGAAGGCACTGCTGAGCAAATATGGGGTGGCACATAAAGTCTCTACATCTTATCATCCCCAAACAAATGGACAGGCTGAGATTTCCAACAGAGAGATAAAATCAATATTGGAGAAGACAGTTGGGCCCACTAGAAAAGACTGGAGCAAGAGGTTAGATGACACACTTTGGGCCTACAGAACAGCATATAAGACACCGATTGGCATGTCACCCTACCGCTTGGTTTATGGTAAGGCTTGTCACCTCCCCGTGGAAATAGAGCACAAGGCATATTGTGTAGGGTTTTTCGGGCCACGAAAACCGCTTTTTCGCGTCGCGGAAACCCCGAAAGCCCCAATAGCAAGGATCCGAGCGAAGAAAGCCATTTCAAAAAATTACGAGTGCTCGTTTACATGCTTCAAAACCCGATCTACTCCTAGATCTAAAGAGGGATAAACATTTTACCTTTGATGCGTGCCCCGTTTAATCCCGTTCGCTCCCTTTTGGATGTCGAATCTCTAGGACGTCAAGTGCCGTCCCTCTAGAAGTATCCACGCGAACAATAGTAGATGGATGAAATCCTTTAGGTGTGCTAGCACCTTGTAGGATTCGGCCAAGAGGAGAAGAAGAAGAAGAACTCCAACAATTGGAGAGGAAGAAGAGAAGACACACTTAGAGGAAAAATGAAACAAAACCCACTTTTGTTCTTCCATGGTGGCCGGCCACTTAATGGCCATTAATGGCCATTAAGTGGCCGGCCATAATGGCCACTAATGGCCATTAGGTGGCCTTCCTTAACCCCCTTTCAATTTGAATTCAAATTCAAATGGGGGGGGAAACCAAGCCAAGTCATCACTTGGTCAAGTCAAGGTGAGGTGGCCTTTTGGTCAAGTCAAACTTACCTTTTATGGAATTTCCATATTTAGTCAAGTCAAACTTGACTCCATTTCTTCTCCCATGTCAAGTCTAACTTGAAGTGGAACCAAGTCAAGTCAAACTTGATTTGGATTTGGGTCAAGTCAAACTTGCCTTTTATGGACTTTCCATATTTAGTCAAGTCAAACTTGACTCCATTTCTTCTCTCATGTCAAGTCTAACTTGAAGTGGAACCAAGTCAAGTCAAACTTGATTTGGATTTGGGTCAAGTCAAACTTGCCTTTTATGGACTTTCCATATTTAGTCAAGTCAAACTTGACTTCAATTTTTCTCCATCTATTTGTTCTTTGCGTGTGACCCTATAGGTTCTTGTAACGTTGGCAATGCTTCTAACCTCTTAGAAACATAAGCAATGAGCGGTATCTAGCAACACATCATTGCTACCCAAGTTACAAGAATGTTGAGATCCAACATCACCAATGTGACTACTAATTATGACTTTCATAATATGTGACAATGTCCTTCTATCGTCGATATCTAGATTGATCTTATATGAAGCATAGACCGTGTCATCCTCCAATCAATCTATGTGTCTTGAACTCCAAGTAGACTCACTATAATCAAATAAGCTCAATATCTCATATTGCCTTATTTGGGCATGGCCATGCACTTAGTGATCTCACTCTATCAAGACTATGATATCTCTCCCGTCATATAGGAGGGATAGATCCCATCTACATCACTCACATCCCTCCGCATAATTTGTTACATACCCAGTAATCGCCTTTATAGTCCACCCAGTTACGAGTGACGTTTGACGAAACCAAAGTACATAACTCCTTATGTAGGGAACTATGGTGACTTCAGGTCTAAGGACTAATAGTCATACTAATAGTCACATGAGAAAGTATATGACACTCATATAACGATCCATGATACTTTCTCATGGCGGGCCATTCAGTATACATTCTCTAATGTATACCCATGTGTCAACTTGATATCTCATATCCATGACTTGTGAGATCAAGTCATCATGTTGACCTACATGCTAGTCTCTATGCATTAACATTGTCCTTGAATGTTAATACTTGACTAGGAATAATTAAGAGTAGTGTTCTCTATATCATCTCACTATCGATTCAACTAATCGATTGATATAGATAAGAACCTTCTACTCAAGGACGTTATTATACTAAGTTATTTGGCACCAATACACATAAGTACAATAACCATAAGAAATGCCTTTATATATAAGAAATATATATACAAGAATATGATACAATGAGTCCAAAAAGTAATCATCATATGATTGGCTCTAGGGCTCTCACTAACAATCTCCCACTAGCACTAGTGCCAATCGCTGTAGTATCTAATACCCAATGACCTAGTGTGACCATCATGCTTTATCTATGCCAAAGCCTTGGTCAAGGGATCTGCGACGTTAGCCTCTGTGGGTACTCTGCAAATCTTCACATCTCCTCGATCGATGATCTCTCGAATGAGATGGAATCGCCGTAGTATGTGTTTGGTCCGCTGGTGTGAGCGAGGTTCCTTAGCCTGCGCAATAGCTCCATTGTTGTCACAATAGAGCTGTACTGGGTCGGCTATACTAGGAACCACTCCAAGCTCAGTAATGAACTTGCGGATCCAAACTGCCTCCTTTGCTGCCTCAGATGCAGTAATGTACTCAGCTTCTGTTGTAGAATCAGCAACTGTATCCTGCTTTGAACTCTTCCAGCTGACAGCGCCACCATTTAAGCAAAACACGAACCCTGACTGCGATCTGTAGTCATCCTGGTCAGTTTGGAAGCTAGCATCACTGTAACCCTTTACAGTTAGCTCCTCTTCGCCTCCAAATATCAAGAAATATTCTTTAGTCCTTCTCAAGTACTTAAGAATATTCTTGACTGCTATCCAGTGACGTTCACCTGGATCTGACTGGTATCTGCTCGTCATGCTCAAAGCATACGAGACATCAGGACGAGTACATAACATGGCGTACATGATAGATCCTATGGCTGAGGCATAAGGGATCTTGCTCATGCGGTCTCTCTCCTCTCTAGAAGAGGGACCTTGAGTCTTCGAAAGACTCACGCCATGTGACATTGGCAGATTTCCCTTCTTGGAATTCTGCATGGCAAACCGTTGCAAAACGGTATCAATGTATGTACTCTGACTTAGGCCAAGCAATCTTTTAGATCTATCTCTATAGATCTTAATGCCTAGAATGCAGGCTGCTTCACCTAAGTCCTTCATTGCGAAACAAGTCCCCAACCAAGTCTTCACAGACTGTAGCGAAGGGATGTCGTTCCCAATGAGTAGTATGTCATCCACATACAAGACTAGGAAGACTACTGTGCTCCCACTAACCATCTTGTAGACACAAGGTTCATCTTCGTTCTTGATGAAACCAAACTGTTTGATCGCATCATCGAATCGAAGATTCCAGCTCCGAGAAGCTTGCTTTAGACCATAAATGGCCCTATGCAGCTTGCATACTCTGCCAGTATGCTGTGGATCTACAAAACCCTCAGGCTGTGTCATGTACACATCCTCGAGGAGGTTTCCATTCAGAAACGCTGTCTTGACATCCATCTGCCAGATCTCATAATCGTGGTAGGCTGCAATAGCAAGCATGATCCGAATAGACTTAAACATCGCTACTGGAGAAAAAGTTTCATCATAGTCAATACCATGAATTTGCTTGAAACCTTTAGCTACCAGTCTACCCTTATAGGTATGAGTTAGTCCATCCATGTTAGGCTTTCTCTTAAAGACTCATTTACACCCAATGGGGTTGACCCCTTCAGGTGGATCAACCAAGGTCCAAACTTGGTTAGTGTACATGGATTCCATTTCGGATCTCATGGCTTCCAGCCATGACTCAGAATCTGGGCTCATCACAGCTTCCTGATAGGTGGTAGGTTCATTCTCAATGATCATAACGTCATCATGGTCAGGCAAGAGAAATGAATATCTCTCAGGCTGACGACGTACCCTATCAGACCTGCGAAGAGGTAAGTCTACCTGAACAGGTTGTTGTTCCACAATTTCTTGTGTAACAATCTCATCCACAATTTCTTGTGGTGCCTGTTCAGTATCCATCAAGGGCTCAGTGCTATGGTCGTTGTCTTGAATTTCTTCAAGATCAAACGAACTCCCACTAGTCTTTCTAGAAACAAAATCCCTTTCTAGAAAGACCCCAGTCTTAGCAACAAACACTTTGTGTTGACTGGGAATGTAGAAGTAATATCCCTTAGTTTCCTTGGGATATCCCACGAAATAGCACTTATCAGATTTGGGTCCCAGTTTGTCTGAGACTTGACGTCGTACGTAAGCCTCACAACCCCAAACCCTCATGAAAGACAACTTGGGACTCCTCCCCGTCCATATCGTATATGGTGTCTTCATGACAGCCTTTGATGGAACACGGTTTAGTGTGAACGCTGCCGTGTCTAGAGCATATCCCCAAAAGGATATAGGAAGATCTGCGTGACTCATCATAGATCGTACCATATCTAATAAGGTACGATTCCTCCTTTCGGATACACCATTCCACTGTGGTGTTCCAGGGGGAGTGAGTTGGGATAGAATCCCAGACTCAGCTAGGTAGTCACGAAACTCATGGCTCAAGTATTCTCCACCTCGATCTGATCGAAGTATCTTAATACTCTTGCCAAGTTGGTTCTGTACTTCATTTCTGAATTCTTTGAACTTTTCAAAGGATTCAGACTTATGTGTCATCAAATACACATAGCCATATCTACTGAAGTCATCAGTAAATGTGATGAAGTACCTGTAACCACCTCTGGCAGCGACATTGAAAGGGCCACATACATCACTATGTATGAGTCCTAACAAGTCTGTCGCTCTTTCGCTATGTCCACTAAAGGGAGTCTTAGTCATCTTGCCTAGAAGGCATGACTCGCATGTCTCATATGATTCAATATCAAATGAGTCCAGCAAACCATCCTTATGGAGCTGGGACAAGCGACTCTCATTTATGTGGCCTAAGCGACAGTGCCAGAGATAGGTTGGGTTCAACTCATTTGATCTCAACCTCTTGGTATTCACGTTATAGATAGGGCTTTCTAAGTCTAGAATATAGAGGCCATTCATCAGATGTGCGCTACAATAGAACATATCCTTTAAATAAACAGAACAACATTTGTCCTTTATTATGAATGAAAAACCTTTGTTATCTAAACATGAAACTGAAATGATATTCTTTGTTAGTACAGGTACATAACAACAGTTATTCAATTCCAGTACAAGCCCAGAGGGTAGAGATAGAAAGTAAGTCCCTATAGCAACAGCAGCAACCCTTGCTCCATTGCCTACTCGTAGGTCCACCTCGCCCTTGGCCAATGCCCTGCTATTTCTCAGCGCTTGCACATTTGTACAAATGTGAGAAGCACACCCAGTATCTAATACCCATGATGTAGAAATAGAAAGGTTGACTTCTATAACATTTATACCTGAAGTAGAAGTCTCACTTCTCTTCTTCTTCAGATCTTCCAGGTATACCTTGCAGTTCCGCTTCCAATGCCCTGCCTGCCCTTGATATAATTGCTTGAGGTGGCCAATCATATCGTAAGCATTCATGTTCTCGTGTTGCTTCTGAAGCTCAGAGGACATGCAGCATAGCATTAGGCACGATACGTCTAACGCGTCGTCTTGATGCTTCTGATGAGCATCTCTAACGCTATGGATGGCTGAGGGAAGTGGTGCTTCAGGAACTGCTTGCTCTAGAACGTACAGCTTACGTTCCTGTTTGAGGACTATCCTCAAGTTCCTGTACCAGTCCAGGAAATTAGCTCCAGTGAGCTTGTCCTTCTCAAGGACAGATCGCAGAGAGAGATTGTTCGTGTTTGACATGGTAATCTACAACATAAATGCAGAAAATAAATATCCACCATTGTATCATATTTATCATTTAACTAGGCCTTTAATTAAATGATGCTCCCACTGAATTATAGGGCTTTGGTAGAATCGAGTCATAGATGTGGTAAAACCACACTACTAGATCCACACCAACTAACTATAATTCTCGTAGGTCAAGATCCACATCATACTACGCCTTGAGTTAGCTTTGGCTAAATCGCCCAAGACTTAGTATGATCGGTAGGTACCAATTACCAATTACATCTCTATGCAACTCTTGTTTATAGGATCAAGAATTAACATTTATGAATAATCTTGAGTTAGCTTTGGCTAAATCGCCCAAGACTATTGATAAATGCGATCTTGTCCTACCTTTCCAACTATTGGAATATGCCTATAGTTAGGCTCGATCCAATTGAGCTAACTAGTTACTCAATCTAATTGAGCTCAATCTAACCCAAGCGTGATAGGCGGGACCAAGGTTGTCCCTCCGCATCCCACCAAGATTAAATGCATTGCTCTGCTTTGGCAGATTCAACAATCGCATATGATCATGGTAGTGATGGGTATCAAGGCTCGTTAGGCATATACGAGTTGATTTCGATTTAGATCTAATCTAATCGATGATGTGCATCGTATCAAGGCATTTATTAAATCTAATTTAACCTAAATGTGTACTAGGTGCACATCAAAATGTGGTTCCCACATTACATGTGCATCACATACACTCATGTATATTCTATTCTATACTAACATGCATCACATACATATAAGCAAAAATAAAATATACAAGAAAATTAAGTGTGATTAGTCATGGCCCTACTAAGATCTTCTCAAGCCAATGAGAAGATCTTTTGGTCAACCTAGGGTCTAGGCAGCAGCTTCTCCAAGCTCCTCCTTCCAGAACCCTATGTGTTGTCGGCTTGCTTCCCATGAGTCCGTCTTCTCCAGAATTGCCTTCATCGTTAATTTTGTACATTACAAAATTTATACTCGAGTTACATTCGAGTCTTAAACTAATTTTAACAGAAATAATAAAAAAAAACCGACACGCAGGTCGCAATCACAATACAACACCCACAACACAAATAACGGCACGCAGGCCGTAATATGAATTACACACATATTTTAATCTAATTAAAATAGGGTTTTGGGCCATGATCATCACACTTCTGTACATAATTCAAAATTATGTAATTTTATAAATTTTATATAATTTTTCTACTGATTTTTAGAATTTTTCCGAGTCACAACTCCGCGGCGGTCCCGGTAAGCGGGTTTCGGGCGTAATCGCGAGACAAGGCCCCTTGCGGGGTTAGGGGCAGCGCCCCTACTCGTGAAATAACCTTCACGAGTGTCTTCTTGCGATTATACAACGCTTTAACCCGCTGTCCCAAAAACCATTTGGGCGAAACTTGCCGTTTCGGAGAAGTTTTTCTCGGTGGCAAAGTCTACAAGTGCTTCGCACTCGTCGCTTTGCCTCTACGAGAAAAATTACTCAAAAATCCTAAAATTTAGAAAAATTACAGAAGCAAATATTTATCTAAATTTTGTATCTAATACAAAAAAAATAAAAACAAAACGAGCACAAGCTTCGCTCGTGGCTCTGATACCACTGTAGGGTTTTTCGGGCCACGAAAACCGCTTTTTCGCGTCGCGGAAACCCCGAAAGCCCCAATAGCAAGGATCCGAGCGAAGAAAGCCATTTCAAAAATTACGAGTGCTCGTTTACATGCTTCAAAACCCGATCTACTCCTAGATCTAAAGAGGGATAAACATTTTACCTTTGATGCGTGCCCCGTTTAATCCCGTTCGCTCCTTTTGGATGTCGAATCTCTAGGACGTCAAGTGCCGTCCCTCTAGAAGTATCCACGCGAACAAAAGTAGATGGATGAAATCCTTTAGGTGTGCTAGCACCTTGTAGGATTCGGCCAAGAGGAGAAGAAGAAGAAGAACTCCAACAATTGGAGAGGAAGAAGAGAAGACACACTTAGAGGAAAAATGAAACAAAACCCACTTTTGTTCTTCCATGGTGGCCGGCCACTTAATGGCCATTAAGTGGCCGGCCATAATGGCCACTAATGGCCATTAGGTGGCCTTCCTTAACCCCCTTTCAATTTGAATTCAAATTCAAATGGGGGGGAAACCAAGCCAAGTCATCACTTGGTCAAGTCAAGGTGAGGTGGCCTTTTGGTCAAGTCAAACTTACCTTTTATGGAATTTCCATATTTAGTCAAGTCAAACTTGACTCCATTTCTTCTCCCATGTCAAGTCTAACTTGAAGTGGAACCAAGTCAAGTCAAACTTGATTTGGATTTGGGTCAAGTCAAACTTGCCTTTTATGGACTTTCCATATTTAGTCAAGTCAAACTTGACTCCATTTCTTCTCCATGTCAAGTCTAACTTGAAGTGGAACCAAGTCAAGTCAAACTTGATTTGGATTTGGGTCAAGTCAAACTTGCCTTTTATGGACTTTCCATATTTAGCCAAGTCAAACTTGACTTCAATTTTTCTCCATCTATTTGTTCTTTGCGTGTGACCCTATAGGTTCTTGTAACGTTGGCAATGCTTCTAACCTCTTAGAAACATAAGCAATGAGCGGTATCTAGCAACACATCATTGCTACCCAAGTTACAAGAATGTTGAGATCCAACATCACCAATGTGACTACTAATTATGACTTTCATAATATGTGACAATGTCCTTCTATCGTCGATATCTAGATTGATCTTATATGAAGCATAGACCGTGTCATCCTCCAATCAATCTATGTGTCTTGAACTCCAAGTAGACTCACTATAATCAAATAAGCTCAATATCTCATATTGCCTTATTTGGGCATGGCCATGCACTTAGTGATCTCACTCTATCAAGACTATGATATCTCTCCCGTCATATAGGAGGGATAGATCCCATCTACATCACTCACATCCCTCCGCATAATTTGTTACATACCCAGTAATCGCCTTTATAGTCCACCCAGTTACGGGTGACGTTTGACGAAACCAAAGTACATAACTCCTTATGTAGGGAACTATGGTGACTTCAGGTCTAAGGACTAATAGTCATACTAATAGTCACATGAGAAAGTATATGACACTCATATAACGATCCATGATACTTTCTCATGGCGGGCCATTCAGTATACATTCTCTAATGTATACCCATGTGTCAACTTGATATCTCATATCCATGACTTGTGAGATCAAGTCATCATGTTGACCTACATGCTAGTCTCTATGCATTAACATTGTCCTTGAATGTTAATACTTGACTAGGAATAATTAAGAGTAGTGTTCTCTATATCATCTCACTATCGATTCAACTAATCGATTGATATAGATAAGAACCTTCTACTCAAGGACGTTATTATACTAAGTTATTTGGCACCAATACACATAAGTACAATAACCATAAGAAATGCCTTTATATATAAGAAATATATATATAAGAATATGATACAATGAGTCCAAAAAGTAATCATCATATGATTGGCTCTAGGGCTCTCACTAACATATTGGGCGGTGAAAGCTTGTAATTTTGATGCTACCAAGGCGGGAGAAAGAAAGAAAATTGCAACTTCAAGAACTTAAAGAAATTCGGTTGGAAGCATTTGAAAATTCAAGGGTTTACAAGGAGAAGACCAAGAACTTCCATGACAAGCACATTGTGAAAAAGGACTTCCAAATTGATGATAAGGTTTTATTGTATAAATCAAGGCTAAAATTGATAAGAGGTAAGTTGAGGTCAAGGTGGGAAGGTCCATTTATTATAACTGACATTTTTCCCTATGGAGTTGTTGAAATTAGGGACGAAGCTAATGGATTTGTGTGGAAAGTCAATGGCCACCGGCTCAAAAAGTATTTTGAAGAACTAAAGGAGCTAGAAGTGGATGATGTGTACATCAAGGATGCTATATACCCAACTTGAGGGGAGTTCACTTTCTCCACACTTCATTTCATTGTACATATCATTTTCATGTTTCTATGAATAAATGTTTCTCTTTTTGAAGTGAATAGTGGATAATAAATTCTTAGGAAACATGACATGAATAAAAATCATTGTAAATACCATGTCTTTTGTTCTAGCACTTTTTCTTGCATGACTAGAAATAAATGTATCCCTTAGGTTATCTCCATAGCATTTTAGAGTCTTTTGAAAATAAATTAAATTTGGTTGTCAAAACTTAGGATTTAAGCTCATGGATGAATTCTTGGTGGCTTGAGTACTACTTTGCTTTAGATTCTTAATTGAGGACTTGAGATGAATTATTTTTGCCTAGTGAGATTAGCCTTATATTTGTGATACACATATGTATTGTACTCTAGAACTTGCTTAGGTTCTTTCAAAATCATATTTCAATGATTGGATCACATCTATAGAGACTAATCACTTTATTTACCTTTCCATATCAATTTTGACAAAAATCATGTCTATTCTATTTGTCTTTCCTTATTCCTAATCTTAACCCCAATATTTCTATGGATTTGTTTGCTTGGGATGTTTTCTTGAT
The DNA here is from genome assembly GCA_024364735.1 of Boesenbergia rotunda. Taxonomy (NCBI): domain Eukaryota; kingdom Viridiplantae; phylum Streptophyta; class Magnoliopsida; order Zingiberales; family Zingiberaceae; genus Boesenbergia; species Boesenbergia rotunda. The sequence continues at coordinate 62,938 of JAGFNQ010007788.1, read as the reverse complement.
GCTACTTTGCCCGAGACGGACAAAGATTTAAGTGTGGGGGAGGTGATTAGTGTTTTGGAAAAGTTTTGTATCAAGGAGGCATTTCGATCCAAAAGAAAATTTTTGCAATGGAAAAAATGGAAAAAAAATTACATATTGAGTTGAATTTGGTGCCAAGAATGAGCAAAAGAGATGGAAGCAATTGGAGATCGAGTTTCCTTATCATACTTTGAAGATTCAAGTGGCAAAGAATGGAAAAATCTGAAAAAATGGCACACCAACAAAGGAAAAATTCTGTGCCATTACATAAAAAAAAAGAAATTTCTTTGCCAAGACAAAAAAAAATTCTGCTACTTGAAGCGTGTTTCGGCCAGCTCACTTGATATTGAATGGCAGTTGGACAGGTTAGAGAACAAGTGCAGAAATTCTATGTCAAGTGAATTCAGTTGAGGAAGAAGAGAAATCTGAGCAAAGTTGAAAATCTGAACTGCAGCAAGGGAGAGTTTGTAATTTGCCGAGACTTGAATTTGGAGCTGCTGAAATGATACAAGTCCATTAAAGGACTGTTTGTGAAGCTGAATGGGAGAAATCAGCAATGCATCACTGATCTTAGATAGAAATTGCAGAATGGTTTGAGGCTGAATTAATCTCTTGGGGAGCAGATTTCTGAAATCTGTGCATTGCTGAGGCTGGAATCCAATTTACTGATCTGGAATGGAATGGAATGGATTTGCAGCAGAGACAATCTAAATTTACGGCAGAAACAATGAACAGCAGCTGAAACAAGCTGAACTCTAGCTACAATACAATTGGATTGAAGTCGAATGAAGCTGTGGAAAATCTGAAGCAAGCTGGAAAATGCATGAAGCTTAAGCAGAAATTCTAAGCTGATCAAGAGAAAAGAAAATCTGAAAACACTGCTGAAAGGTTGAGAATGTGAGCTGAATTGCAGCTAGGGAAGAAAACGAAAAAAATCAGTACAAGCAGTTTTTGTGCAGTTTGTATCAAGATGGAGCTGAAGAGTTTTTTCTAGGCTATGAATCAGGGAACTAAGTTCCTGAATGTATCAGATTTGTATCAAGAATATCCACTGCTGATCAAAGGAGAAAGAAAATGTGGTTGTTTGGATTTTTCAGATCAAGAACAGGAAAAAGAAAGAAGAATGCAGTGGGTCTGAAATCCGAAACAGCTGGGATCAAATCTTCCACTTATAGTTGATGCTAATTGATGTAAGGCAACCAGAGAAATGCAAGGTATGAAATTGCTGTTGTGGAGCCTGAAATGCAGCTGTATAGAATTCAAAAAGGCTGAGTGAAAGTTGAGAAGAAGCTGTGAAATTTGGAGCTGGGAATTCTGAACGGCAGTGAATTTGTTGCTGCCTAGTGCGAAATCTGAAGGCTAAATCTGAATTCTGAATTGAATGCTGAAAATCTATATAGAAGTCTTTGCTAAAGTGGGAACAAGTGGAGAAAAATCTGGGCCCAATTTCTAATGGTAAACTGATGAAGTGTAGAATTCCGGAAGAAGTTAAGTAAATGAATTGAAGACCCAAGCAATTTTGTGTCAAGAGGAATCCGGTTGACTGCAATCATCAAAATTCTGAGCTGAGGCAGGAAATTCAACTTACTGATCAGAAGTTCGAATGGAAGCTGAGGTGAATTTTGAATTGAAAGAAAGATGCTGGACAGATCTGAAAGTAATGTTGCTGAGCTGAAAGTGCAGTGACTAAATTCAATTTGCAGTGTAGTGGCTGAAACTCTTCATTGTCAATTGATGCTAACTGTTGCTAAGCAAGAAGAATGGCAAGTTCTGAAATTAGCTGCATGGAGTGGAAATTGAAACATGAAACAGAAAATAATGCAGCTAAAGATAAGAAGAAAAAAACTGTGAACTAAAAACAGCAAGTACCTTGGAAGCTCACGGCATTAGAAGGGGATTGATGTGATTCTGATATGGAATTGGGCACAACATGACTGAACTGAATGAGAACAAAGGAGAAAGTTTGTAGTCGAACCTAAAGGAAGAGAAAGCAGAGAAAAACAAGAGAAAACAGTTTGAAGAATTGAGAAAAGAGAAGAGACAAATTGGCACGTAGATGGGAAATTGGCACATTGAACCAAGGAAGGTTTCTTCATTCAAATCCAAGGAAATTATTCAAGTTTGACTTCACCACATTTTTTATATCACTAGAGGACTGACAAGAGGGGCAAAGCACATTGGAAACATTCTTGAGCACTCAAGTCTTCCACTTCATCAATTTTCTATTTCCTTGACTTTTATTCCACTCTTTACCATTTTCTATGTTTTCATTTGTTTTTGTAGATGTTGATCCTAATCATGAATAATGGTGGAGAGTAGATAACAAGCAAGCCTATGGTAGTGCAAGAAGCATGTGTGTATGAGTGAGCTCCACTTCCATCATCTACTTAGAACTTAAGGAGAGAGCCACCAAAATTTTTCTTGAAATGCTAGTGAGTTAAATTCATCTCAATGAATCATGATGGATGAAAAGGCTAAGTTGTTGATTTAAGGATGAGATACTAATCCATAGAGCTTAGATTTTTGAGAATTGACAACCTTAGGTAATTTCTTTTCATTTGCTTCTAATTATGCTTTAGAAAACCTAAGGGATACATACTTAGTGATTTCGCGAGACGCTCAAGCTTAAGTGTGGGGGAGTTGATAAGTACCATTTTATTGATTATTTGAGTTGCTGAAATCCATGTTTGACCTATGTTTTTATTGCTTAATTGTGAAATTGCCCTAGGTTTTAGAACTTACTCTTATTTTGGACTTAATTGCAAATTTATACATAATTGGATTATTTGGCCACTAAATTTTTTATCTATCTTTGTAGGCATGAAAGGTTCATGGACCTAGGGCATTTTGGGTCAAACTTGAGTCGGAAGTGACCCGGATCGAGTTATCAAGATTAGGATTAAATCTGGGCCGTCCGATTCAAAAGTGGCTAGATCTGAGCCATCCGAGACCATCTGAAGCCATCCAAGCTAGGGTTAGGGCTGATCAAGCACTCTGATCAAGATCTGAAGGTTTCATTCAAATCAGAGCTCATTCACCCATTGGATCAAGCTTGGAGGGCTCTAGATCGTCCATTCAAAGATTAGGTTGATCTAGACCATCCGTTGCACATCTGGAGTATCCGAGCTACCACGAGGCAGATCCTGACCCCTGATCAACATCCTCAAAGTTTGGCTCAAATCAGAGCAAGATCAGCCGTTGGATTTCCTCAAATCAATCTGGGTCGTTCATTCATAATTACTTAAGAAAATTTTCCCCGCAGTTGACCCTTGTCGCGTCTTCACCGCAGCTACCTTCTTCATCGAGTTCTTCCTTTTGCTTCAAGCTTTCTTCAATCCGTTGGCGCGACCACTCGATTTCCTTGCTTAGTTCATGTGCTAGGTCATTGGGAAGGCCATCAGTGGAGTTTCCGGATCAGAATTGCTCAAGAGACAGTGCTGTTGAGAGGTTTCCGCAGTTCTGACCATTTGACACCTTCGGATCGGCTGTGCTCGAATTCATTCCACCTGAGCTATCTAGAGGGGTTCCCTAGGTAGCTTGGATCATCATCCACTCACCTTCGCACGCAGACGCAGCTGAAATGAAGATTTCGAATGGAAAATTCAGTATGAAGCAATCTGAGTTGTATTCAGTCGCAGATGGAGTTTTCCCTATGGTTTGCTGAGCTTACGGGTCCGAGGCTCTCCCTTGCTTGACGACCAAGGAGTACCTGAGCTCGGGAAGGGATCGAGGAGTAGTTTCTTTAGTTTAGATTCTGTTTTAGCTATAGCTTTCATATTCTGCCGAATCTGCCACTGTTTCGTTTCTGATTTCTATTCAGTTGCTGTAATTTCTGTTTTGAATTATTTTTGCAGTAGTTAAGTTTCAATTCAGTAAGTAAATTAGTTAGCGAGTGAGTTTAGTGCACAAAAGCTTCCAATTACAGCTTATTTTCTGTTCATTTCTTGCGTGCCATTTTGTTAAGCTTGCGTATCAGTCCATTCCTGCAATTACATTTCAGTTTCAGAATTTTTCAATTTGTTTCACATTTAGTGAGCTAATTTAGTTGGTCTAAGTTTGTCTAGACTTTAGTTTCATTTCTGAATCCTGTTTAGCTTTGGTAACTCGAAATTTCAAATTGCTCTCCACTTAAATCATTGCGTATCAAATTCTGCCCTATTTTTCTTCTGCATTTTGTGTCTGAAGTTGCCATTTCTGCTCATCCGTTTAGGGAATCTGAGTTGTTGTTTTCCAGTCAATTGTTTCTGAGTCTGAGTTTGATTTGTTTGCTTTAGTCGTAATTGGTTTATATCAGTTCATAGTGTTGCAATCAGCATCATTTTTAACATCTTTTCCAATCCATTAGCTTACCTTGTTGCGTGCCAAATTCTGATGAACCCTTGCACTTGGTATCAAGAGAAACTTAGGCTTTGATTGGTACCAAGTTAATTACAACTTATAGTGTGTTTTGTAGTTTGAAATCATCTAGTGTCACGCCCCGAGACCCAGGAGCCACTGATCCAATATAAAATCAGACAGCACCTCCCCTGTCCGGCGGACAATTTACACATACACAGAACACGACCACGCAGTTTAATTGGCCTCAGGCCTCAAAATAGATATAAACACAACATATAAATACCAGACAACTAGGTAAATCATACCTGACTGCGGACCGGTCCAACTTAGGACAGAACAACCAATACAACAACCCCTTAGGGCACACGACACACTCGTAATACATATACAAATCGCTAAGGACCTATGAAACAAATACACTGTCTAGTACAAACACATAACCCTGTCGTCACGATGGGTAGGGACTGGCTGCTGGGCTCTTTTGGCGACTCCAAGTATCTCAACCTGAAATAAAAATATATGGCAACGGTGTGAGTCCATAAACTCAGCGAATACCCAACAGATGTACATAGAAGGTTATACCAACAATAAGAGTTCAGCTAATACAGACTCATATCAACAGTAGGGAAAGACTAGTACTGAACATACTGAGGTAGATACATACCTGAATCCATCTAACCTGTACAGAGGGTAAGAAATACCAGTGGAATCCCAATAGACATATAATCACAGATAACAGGTCTCCAGAATATGCAATGTCAAACAAGTGCAGCAAACAATGCACAATGCAAAATATGCACATGGTGCAATGACATGTGTCACCCCTAGTCCCAGTCAGGATCGTCCACAACGTCCGCGTGGGTAGAGCTGTGACAACCTGTACCCAGTCAGGACATGGTCCACAATGTCCGCGTGGGTCGGCATGCAACAATGCAAGGATGGTGCATGCCCCAAACATATAAAGCACCCTGATGCAATGACATGTGTCACCCCCTAGTCCCAGTCAGGATTGTCCATAACGTCCGCGTGGGTAGAGCTGTGACTACCTGTACCCAGTCAGGACATCGTCCACAACGTCCGCGTGGGTCAGCATGCAATAATGCAGAGATGGTGTATGATAGATACACATACCTCCCTCACCAAGTCCTCAATATACTAAGTCTCAGCCTGAATTCCTATAACAGGAAATACTGGTGACCTACAAGGTATACTGGCCGAAATCTACCGATCCCTCATGTCAAATGCAAGAGATACATCCCGATATCTAAGCATACATATAGATATGGCAATACCTGAGACTGTATGAAACTAACAGCATAATAACTCAGGGATAAACAACAAGTATCCAGAACAAGCATAATAACTCAAGGATAACTAACAAGTATCCAGGACATGCATAATAACCCAGGGATAACTAACAAGTATCCAGGACATGCATAATAACTCAGGGCTAAACAAGTATCCAGAACCAGCATAAACAACCAGGGGTAGCGTATAATCTTACTGCTATCTATAACAGTCTATGTATAACAAAATGACAATATCATAAGAGATAAGTCAAAGGGTACCCGCCTCCATCGTAAGATGCTCGTATCAGAAAGAACCTTCCGTCCGTTAATCAGTGAGGATAAATCCAATCAATGCCCTGTATCAAAGGCATACTGTTTAGCTACAATAATATGTAATTTATAGCTAACGGGCTATCTCAAGTAATTAAGATCTTTCTAATTATCATCGTTTCATCTAATTAACCATAATTAGATAATTAACCCTTACTATATTGGGCTTCGGTTTATGTTTAAACCTAGTGATCACCTCAAATTAATCTAACCCATTATACTCATACTGCCAACTCCATCAAAACAGATCAACACATTTTCATATTCACAGTAATGATAATATCTAAACATCACAGATCAATAATCACCAAAATCCCAATTCTGAACCGGCTCTAACAATAGAGAAAATCCTTGGTCATTTAAACCGCTTGCATAGGAGGAGAACATAACTCAATCAAAGGAAATCATCACCTGCTCAGAAACTCCCATTCCCAACATGGTATCATCACCAAGATCAGTAGCTATCCCAAGGACTCAAGACATTCAATTAGAAACGTTATAGAACACCTTAATTTGAAATGATTCAAAATCTGATCCAAATAAAACAACAAAAGAAAATAGGAAGAATCAAAAGAAAATCCAAAATCCAGGGCCAAGCTAACTCTTGATTCAATCAAATCCATATCAATGGTCAACCACCCTATTTCAATGTGTTTACCAGATCAATCTTCAAGAATAAAGTTCAAAACCAATCTCATAACCATGCTGCACACTCTCACCATATAGGGATCCAAATCATAATGAAACCTTAAGTAAAACCCAAAACAATATCTCTACTTATTCATTTAGATACTCCATGATCGAATAACAACGAGCCATTGGCACGAGCTTGACAAAATCACAAAACCAATTCAGGAGCAGGGATCCAGAACATGCCTAAACAAAACAAACAAAATCAATCTCCTCCTGGCACACAACAGTGCTCACAAAATCAAGTTCGAGCAAAACCTATACCACAACCACAACTCCTCAACTCTGAACTAACCTCTACCAATTCCGAAAACATACCATCGGAAAACTACTCCACACGGCACAATCAATCGACAAAACCATTACAAGGTTAAGGAAACAAGCCAAGCACTGACAAATCGAATAACAATTTATCCCTCCAGAATCTCAAACCTGTAATGGACTCACTCGAGTTTGCCGTCGATTCGCCCTAGGTCGACCCAACGTCGTCGTTCCCCAACCAAAGGGTGGTAAGCGACCGGCAATGTGCCCTAGATGTGCTCCGTCTCTGGGAATCCTTCGGCATCACATGGAGAGGGGAACTAAGGCCAAGTGGTCAGCGGCTCCCGGTCTCTCTCTCGCCCGGTTGCAACGAAGAGGAGAGCAGCGGATCGAGCTTCCACCGAACGGAGAAGGTGGTTTCGGGCGCATGCTTGGCTGCGGTTAGGCAGATGAAGAGAGGAAGGAGTCGTCGGCCGGTTTCGTGTGGAGAAGGGTCGGCGACGCTCGATCGGGAGGGACGCGCTAGGGCACGCGGGCGAGTGAGGTGAAGCGGCTGTGAAGTTTCGGCCGAGAGTTTTAATACCAAAGGGGGCTTTTTGCAAAAAGGTCCCTCCACTTTCAGAAATTCAAATCTTACCCTTAGGATAAGGGTTTTTAGCTATTTAACCCTCCACTATATTTTAATCCACCTGCCTAAATCTCTAGGGTTAGATTATTTACCCTTTCATAATTTAAGAATTTACCCGTAAACCCTTGATAAATTTTAAATTTTTACAATAAAGCCCCTTGGCTCCTTCCGTAGGGCCGGAAACCCTAGACTCTATCCGGAAAAATCCCGAAAATTTTTCTGTTCCGAATTTTCGAATTGCCGTATTTTACATTCTCCCCCACTAATAAAAATTTGGTCCCCAAATTTCGTCATTCCTCATACGGCACACACTAGCATCAAAATACGTCTGTACTCATCACGAGTAATCACTTCGTCTGTTACCTTAAGGTTACATTACTACGGAGCAACTGGAGATATCAATCCAGAGGTTATGATCCAATAACCAGGTACACTGGAACAACCCATCACTCATTACACCTAACCAGGGCACTCAATCATAAGATCATTGGTGCCCAGTTTATACTCCGATGCTCAAACGTAACACGTTAAATCCAAGAGTATTACTCAAGTAATCCCCAGTCAATAACATCCTCCGAACATCACAAGTCCTATCTCCTCCACTAGATCGTCAGAAGATAACATATAGTTAAATGATTCCACCAATAATGCATATCATATGCTACTAGCAATAACAAACTTCCAAATAACCAATCACAAGAAGATCATATATCCACCAAATGATCCATCAAAAAGCTACAAGTCCGACAGGTCCATATCCACTACTAGAATCCTCAAAACAAAACATAACATAGAGATTCATCAATCTCAATCCACCTCTCAACACCATAACGAGTCGTACATCCCGATATACCATCGAGATTATCTAACCACGAACACTCGATCTATGAGTCAAAATCCCTCATAGAATCACGTACAATGAACGAGTCGACCAACCATCGGCTCGTAACCCAATATTCTCCGATTCCTTCACTCAAGGTTCAGAAACCTCCGAGTTCCAACTCCATAACATACAGACACGCTATCTCTCATGAGTATCTCAATATACTCATAAAGTCATTCCTTTATTTTCCCACAGGTCGTCCGCGATAATATCTAACTAGAGGTGACCTAGTCTTGTAAGTGATTTGCCTCCGTGCAAATCATAAGTCCGTAGATACCCTCTTGGTTATTTAGACCAAGCAAAAGCAATCACCCATAAATGTCAAGCAACTAGCTTCACACTTTTCCGTATTAGCTCAAATCACCCATCAACATGTACTTTCTAGGTCAACAATCAAGTACAAGTGATCCATGGTCAAAGTCCTCATCGAATAGGATGTATCAATCCTCTACTAACGATGATGGCATATAGCTAATGCTACCCTTCTACATCCATGTAGGTCAGAAACCCTAGTCGTGCCATCCAGGTCACCTAACCAGGCACATGCAACCCAAATATCTGAAATTCCTTACACTAGGATAAGTCGATCCTATACCGATTGAGCCAACTACGGTAAGCAGCTCCAGTTCTCGCTCAGCTAATAATAGCTAGTACACATACTACATATAGTAAGGTCTGGAAAATCAAATTCCTTAACCTCCAATAGGTTGTCAACATACTCGACCTTGGCTTTCCGACTCAACAATCTGTGCCACTAGAGAATTTTTATTTTCCACTCCAAGATCTCATCCGCAACATGTTACTATTCGCTCACATGAACGATCAAGAATGAGATAGATTGACTATATGTCAATCCAACTAAACCAAGTCTACATATATCAATCCATCAAGTATGTATATAAGATCCCACCAAACTGGGATAGTCTAACCAAGTTACTAGATGGGTATTAGAATAATAACATGATTCGATGACATAAGAGAATTCCTAATCATACATTAACATACAGGAATAGTCACATGATCCAATAATATGAGAGAAATCTCTAACTATACCTAATATACAGGAATAACAACCTGATCCAATGACATGAAAGAATTTCTATCCATCCTAACTAGGATAAGGGATACAAGAGATCAGAAGAAATACCTGTCGCCTGAAGAGGTCCCATCGCACCAAGTCCCAAACAACCCCATCGACAAAAATACTCCGAACAAATCCGAAGAGACTCGTAAAACATTAGACACCGTAATCCACCAGTCCCGACAGTATCCGTAAACCTAAGCTCTGATACCAAAATAAATTGTCACGCCCCGAGACCCAGGAGCCGCTGATCCAATATAAAATCGGACAGCACCTCCCCTGTCCGGCGGACAATTTACACATACACAGAACACGACCACGCAGTTTAATTGGCCTCAGGCCTCAAAATAGATATAAACACAACATATAAATACCAGACAACTAGGTAAATCATACCTGACTGCGGACCGGTCCAACTTAGGACAGAACAACCAATACAACAACCCCTTAGGGCACACGACACACTCGTAATACATATACAAATCGCTAAGGACCTATGAAACAAATACACTGTCTAGTACAAACACATAACCCTGTCGTCACGATGGGTAGGGACTGGCTGCTGGGCTCTTCTGGCGACTCCAAGTATCTCAACCTGAAATAAAAATATATGGCAACGGTGTGAGTCCATAAACTCAGCGAATACCCAACAGATGTGCATAGAAGGTTATACCAACAATAAGAGTTCAGCTAATACAGACTCATATCAACAGTAGGGAAAGACTAGTACTGAACATACTGAGGTAGATACATACCTGAATCCATCTAACCTGTACAGAGGGTAAGAAATACCAGTGGAATCCCAATAGACATATAATCACAGATAACAGGTCTCCAGAATATGCAATGTCAAACAAGTGCAGCAAACAATGCACAATGCAAAATATGCACATGGTGCAATGACATGTGTCACCCCCTAGTCCCAGTCAGGATCGTCCACAACGTCCGCGTGGGTAGAGCTGTGACAACCTGTACCCAGTCAGGACATGGTCCACAACGTCCGCGTGGGTCGGCATGCAACAATGCAAGGATGGTGCATGCCCCAAACATATAAAGCACCCTGATGCAATGACATGTGTCACCCCTAGTCCCAGTCAGGATTGTCCATAACGTCCGTGTGGGTAGAGCTGTGACTACCTGTACCCAGTCAGGACATCGTCCACAACGTCCGCGTGGGTCAGCATGCAATAATGCAGAGATGGTGTATGATAGATACACATACCTCCCTCACCAAGTCCTCAATATACTAAGTCTCAGCCTGAATTCCTATAACAGGAAATACTGGTGACCTACAAGGTATACTGGCCGAAATCTACCGATCCCTCATGTCAAATGCAAGAGATACATCCCGATATCTAAGCATACATATAGATATGGCAATACCTGAGACTGTATGAAACTAACAGCATAATAACTCAGGGATAAACAACAAGTATCCAGAACAAGCATAATAACTCAGGGATAACTAACAAGTATCCAGGACATGCATAATAACCCAGGGATAACTAACAAGTATCCAGGACATGCATAATAACTCAGGGCTAAACAGGTATCCAGAACCAGCATAAACAACCAGGGGTAGCGTATAATCTTACTGCTATCTATAACAGTCTATGCATAACAAAATGACAATATCATAAGAGATAAGTCAAAGGGTACCCGCCTCCATCGTAAGATGCTCGTATCAGAAAGAACCTTCCGTCCGTTAATCAGCGAGGATAAATCCAATCAATGCCCTGTATCAAAGGCATACTGTTTAGCTACAATAATATGTAATTTATAGCTAACGGGCTATCTCAAGTAATTAAGATCTTTCTAATTATCATCGTTTCATCTAATTAACCATAATTAGATAATTAACCCTTACTATATTGGGCTTCGGTTTATGTTTAAACCTAGTGATCACCTCAAATTAATCTAACCCATTATACTCATACTGCCAACTCCATCAAAACAGATCAACACATTTTCATATTCACAGTAATGATAATATCTAAACATCACAGATCAATAATCACCAAAATCCCAATTCTGAACCGGCTCTAACAATAGAGAAAATCCTTGGTCATTTAAACCGCTTGCATAGGAGGAGAACATAACTCAATCAAAGGAAATCATCACCTGCTCAGAAACTCCCATTCCCAACATGGTATCATCACCAAGATCAGTAGCTATCCCAAGGACTCAAGACATTCAATTAGAAACGTTATAGAACACCTTAATTTGAAATGATTCAAAATCTGATCCAAATAAAACAACAAAAGAAAATAGGAAGAATCAAAAGAAAATCCAAAATCCCAGGGCCAAGCTAACTCTTGATTCAATCAAATCCATATCAATGGTCAACCACCCTATTTCAATGTGTTTACCAGATCAATCTTCAAGAATAAAGTTCACAAACCAATCTCATAACCATGCTGCACACTCTCACCATATAGGGATCCAAATCATAATGAAACCTTAAGTAAAACCCAAAACAATATCTCTACTTATTCATTTAGATACTCCATGATCGAATAACAACGAGCCATTGGCACGAGCTTGACAAAATCACAAAACCAATTCAGGAGCAGGGATCCAGAACATGCCTAAACAAAACAAACAAAATCAATCTCCTCCTGGCACACAACAGTGCTCACAAAATCAAGTTCGAGCAAAACCTATACCACAACCACAACTCCTCGACTCTGAACTAACCTCTACCAATTCCGAAAACATACCTATCGGAAAACTACTCCACACGGCACAATCAATCGACAAAACCATTACAAGGTTAAGGAAACAAGCCAAGCACTGACAAATCGAATAACAATTTATCCCTCCAGAATCTCAAACCTGTAATGGACTCACTCGAGTTTGCCGTCGATTCGCCCTAGGTCGACCCAACGTCGTCGTTCCCCAACCAAAGGGTGGTAAGCGACCGGCAATGTGCCCTAGATGTGCTCCGTCTCTGGGAATCCTTCGGCATCACATGGAGAGGGGAACTAAGGCCAAGTGGTCAGCGGCTCCCGGTCTCTCTCTCTCCCGGTTGCAACGAAGAGGAGAGCAGCGGATCGAGCTTCCACCGAACGGAGAAGGTGGTTTCGGGCGCATGCTTGGCTGCGGTTAGGCAGATGAAGAGAGGAAGGAGTCGTCGGCCGGTTTCGTGTGGAGAAGGGTCGGCGACGCTCGATCGGGAGGGACGCGGCTAGGGCACGCGGGCGAGTGAGGTGAAGCGGCTGTGAAGTTTCGGCCGAGAGTTTTAATACCAAAGGGGGCTTTTTGCAAAAAGGTCCCTCCACTTTCAGAAATTCAAATCTTACCCTTAGGATAAGGGTTTTTAGCTATTTAACCCTCCACTATATTTTAATCCACCTGCCTAAATCTCTAGGGTTAGATTATTTACCCTTTCATAATTTAAGAATTTACCCGTAAACCCTTGATAAATTTTAAATTTTTACAATAAAGCCCCTTGGCCCCTTCCGTAGGGCCGGAAACCCTAGACTCTATCCGAAAAAATCCCGAAAATTTTTCTGTTCCGAATTTTCGAATTGCCGTATTTTACATCTAGCATTGCATTTGGCCAATTCTGAACAGTCCCTTGCCTTTGCTTGTTTCCAAGTCTTGTAGCTAGTTAATGTTTGTTGCTTGTTTAATTTCCGAAATTGCATAGTTAACAAGTGCTTTAAGTTTGATTTGTTTTCCGAAAATTTGCCATCACTGCGCTTATTCATTTGTTTAGCATTTAGATTGCATATAATATCCATCGTGTTCCATTTTAATTTCGATTAGCTACCTTAGTTGAGTAGGTCTTCTCTTGTTTGAATTACTTAGTTGCCATCACTTGTTTATTGTATTTAGTTGTAATTCTTTTCTTTTTGTGCATTTCGATTTCTATTTGCAAAACAACCCCAGATTTTATTCAAAACCCCAAAATTCACAGACGACACATAAATACAAGTTCGAACCAAACAAACTTCAACCAGTCCCTTGGAAAAAATACGACCTGAGGCCCCTTTACTACATTTTCATATTTTGATTGCAGAAAGGGTTTCCAGCATTTATAAATATTCTAAATTTGAGACCCACAGTCGTGAAAGTCCATTTTGGGTCCGTCAGTATGCCGATTGGAGATTCATCAGGTCGGTACAAGTGCCGCCCAAGCTCAAGAGTTGATTCTTGTGTGACACCGACATACGGGTTGGAAGACGAGGGTCGAACCTGTCAATAAGTTATTGGAGGTTAAGGATTTTGATTTTTCCTGGGCCTTACTATTCATAGTGATTGTACTAGCTACTATCAACCATGAAGGCGATTAGTTGGCTTGTTGCGGATTTGTCTAAATACGGAGCTTGTTGATTCTTGTGTGACACCTACATACGGGTTGGAAGACGAGCGTCGAACATGTCAACAAGATATTGGAGGTTAAGGATTCTGATTTTTCCTGGACCTTACTATTCATAGTACTTGTACTAGCTACTATCAACTGAGTGAGGACTAAGGTTGCCTACCGTAATTGGCTCGATCAGTATTGCATCAATTCACTTTACCTCATGGAGCTACAAGTTTTTTTATGTTACGTATATTTGGACAAATGATCTAGATGTCATGTCTTAAGTACATGATTTGCATTAATGTAGTAGGGTAGCGTTAGCTACATATTATTACGATTAGTAGAGGATTGATACATTCTATTCCAAGGGGGCTTTGACTATAGATCACTTGTACATGGTTGTTGACCTAGAAAGTACATATTGATGGGTGATTTAAGCTAATACGGAAAAGTGTAGAGCTAGTTGCTTGACACTTACGGATTATCGCTTGTACTTGATCTGAATAACCCAGAAGGTACCTATGGACATATGATTTGTGCGGAGGCAAATCACTTACAAGACTAGGCCACTTCTGGTTAGATGATATTGAGGACGACCTTTGGGGAAATAAAGGAATTGCTTCTTGATTCTGTTGAGATACTCCTGAGAGATAACATGTCTCTATCTCCTTGTTATGGAGTAAGACTTCAGAGGTTTCCGAACCTTGAGTGGAGGTATTGGACATTAAACAGGAGGTTAAGGGATGTTCATTGGTTTTCGATTATTATACCCTCTTTATAAACTTACTAGTTTTTCGAGATAAAAGAGTTGATATCACCCCGAACTTTCTCGTGGGTGTTGAGAGGTGAATTGAGATTGACGAATCTCTGTGATGTGTTGTACTTTGAGGATTCTATTGGTGGATATTGTGAGACCCAATTTTGTTGGATATGTAGTTTTTGGATGGATCATTTGGTAGATATATGATCTTTCTATGATTTATTATTTAGAATTTTGTTTTTGATAGTAGCATATGGTATGTTATATTAGCGGAGCAACACGATAAAGACATTGACGATCTTATATCTCGACTATTGGAATGTCGATAAGTGAAGGTGGAATGTTAGTGTGATGCAGCGATGTCTTCTACCTCCTGACCAACGAAGATAACAACAACGAAGGGGGAGCTTCGGACTTCAGAAAGGATATGATAAGTGAGGTATGTCTTCTACCTCCTAACCAATTATATTTTGGTATTAAATAAATGATAAAATTCTTGTGTAAATTAAAAAAATAAAAATGTAGAATTAAAAAGAAAATTATCTTCTTCATACCCATTAGGAATATATAATAAGTTAAAATGTGAAAATGAAAATTTGAAAGTTTAAATTGAAAAATTATAAAATAACAATGTATATTCAAATTATTCTTGAAATTCAAAAATTAGATATTATAGTAAATTTAATTGGTATTTTAAATTTCATAATGGTCAAATTGTAAAAATTATTGGGACTTGTATTCTATCTAAATTTTTGGTTAATCAAGTAGGAAAGAACTTATATTTGGTCCATAAATCTATCTTAACTTGTTAAGGTTTTTTTTTGAGATTTTTTTTGTAATTAATGCTTGATCTGATTAATAATTTTACTTGCAAAAAAATTAGTTTAAGATTTTCTAATGATAAAAATTGCTTTGTTCTATCCATAGAAAATTTTTCAGAATTTTTAACAGATAAACGGATTTATTATGATTTTTTGTTTGAAAATGTGTTTTTAAATTTCAAAAATACTAAAAAATTAATTTCATCGAATCTGATTTTTTGGGATTTGAAGATTATCTTGTAAGCCTTAAGAAAAATTTTTTAAAATTTTTTGATGCCAAAATCAAAATTTTAAATTATTTTTCTAAATTATCAACATTAAATTCAAATTTTGATTTTCAAAATGATAGAAAATTATTTTCACTTTGATAATTTTTCTGGAGATAAGTCTATCAAAATTCTAACTTGAATAAAAATTTGATTAATTTTAGAATAAATATGAATTTTTAAAAATTACTTTTCCAAAATTAGACTATATATTTAAAAAAATAATTTTCGATCAAAATTTGAAAATTAAATTTTCTAGAAACTAATTATTATGTTAGAAATCTTCTCCAAATGTTTTGAAAATTTTGAGTGTTGGATTAATTTTTTTTAAAAATTCTTGTAAGTATTACCCTTAACATTTTTTTTAATGTGATTAAAGGGGGAGATATATGATTAACTTAAGGGGGTAGACTTAATTTCAAAAATAATTTTTTGCTTTCACTGTCATATATTTATTTATGTTTTTCTTTTTATGCTTGTTTTCCCTAACTTAACTCGGGTTGATGCACATCAAAAAAGAAGAGATTGTAAGTATCTTAGGTAGGTTTTGATGTGGTTAATAGAGTCAAGTTATATCCTGTTGGTTTTGATGTGGTCAACCGGCGGAAGAGTACACCGGTGGAGCGAGAAGGACGTGTGCGACGTCCGAGGGATGAGAAGCCAGGAGGAAGCTCGCTCGAGGAGAAGACCGGAGGAGGGTTCGGGTGAGCCCAACTCTGGAAGGCTCGGAAATCACCCAAGAAGAACCGCTGGAGACTTGTTAGCAAGTTGCTAACCAAAAGTCACTCGAGTACCCCTGTGCATACAGGCGTCTGAGAGCCAATAATAATTCGCCAGCTAGCTGTTTGCGAACGTTGCGCTTTGGATAACCCTCAAGCCATGTGTCAAGTGCCCTCAAACACTCGGGCACCCATATAGTGTCACATCAGCATTCGGATAGAATTGACTGAGGCTATAAATAAGCTCCCAGAGCTCAGTTCCAAATCACTCATCAACTGTAAACGATTTTTATTTTATTTTTCTGAGCAGTTCCACGTGTAAGGGGATTTTCCGCCCAAAGGAGTTTATTTAAGAGAAACGAGTCATATTCTGCCTTGGATTAGCAACCTCTCCGGTTGTAAACCAATTAAAATCCAATTGCCTCTTTCTTTTCAGTATTATTTTATTTTTGATGTTACTTGTTATTGTTTGAACTAACTACCATCTTTGTTTAAGAAAAATAAAAGATAGTGATTTTTATTTTTAGGGGCAATTCACTCCCTCTTGCCGACCTTCAATCACCGTCAGGAGGGTGGTTCTCCGCCAGCATCCTGTCGACTCAGCCACTCTGGAGCAGTGGCGGCAGAGTACCTACAGTTGTCACAACCCTGCCCACTCGGTCATTTGCATACGATATACGATTGTGGATTGACTAGCTTCAGGAGGTGACACATGACATTGTACCATGTGCATATGATGCATGATTGCATTTGATGGAGTTATGATCGCTGCATATATTTGACATGCGCTTACCCGTGGAGGGTTTCGATTTCTGGGGCTTATGATCTTATCACCTCGCATGATTGATTGACTCTGGTATATACATTTCATACAGTATTTCAGTCATGTTTTTGATATTGTTATGAGACTGTATTTGCTTCTTTTTATACTGCTTATATAGTTTTTTGACATCATGCATATCTTATCTCTATACCTGCTGAGTTCACTTGGACTCACCCTGATTGTTATGTTTTCTATTTCCAGGATGACATGCTTGGAGTTGCTAAAAGAGGCCTGGCAGCTAGATCCGTCCCGTCGACAACTTCATCTTGGTTTCTCTTTGGTATTCTCATGCTAATGGTGTATTTTCTTTTCTATTTTTTGTGAACTTGTATATGCCTTTTATTTCATAGTTATGTGCTTTGTGTGCCTCAGAGGGCCTTGTTATGTAAGTTGTGCCGACACACACATTTGTATGTTTGTGATGCTTTTACTTCCTTTTTGCTATATTTTCTAGCCGTGTTGGCCGAGGTATGTTGGGGGGCGTGTAGACCATGTATAAATGATTCAGATTGTTCGTCGTGCATGAGAGATGTTGTCCGTTTGTCATTGGACATGCGGGTCCCCCCCGGGCGTGACATTATTGCTTTAGGCGGCGATTAGTCCTTGAAGCGGTTGGACTCTGATACCAATTGTAGATATAAGTCGACTGGCTAGATGGGGGTGAATAGCCCTACAATTAATGTTAACCAAATCTCTTACTTTTGAATTTAGCAAGGACAATCAGATTAGTTTATCAAATAAAATAATAATAACATAAAAGAAAGAAGCTCAAGGATTTACATGGTTTGCAACCGAAAGGTTGCTAATTCAAGACAATGAAACTCGACTAACAATATATCTTTCGTTGAAGGTGAAGAAGTCTTTTATACACTTTAACAACTCAAAAATGAAATACAGATTGATATTGGTCATTCCTAGTTCTAGGGAGTTATTTATAGTTCAACGGTCATAAGTGACCATTGATGATGTGGCACTCAGGGCGCCTCCAATGATACTGAGGGCGCCCTCAATGGATAAAGCTTTATTCATGCAGACAACCATTTGTTAACTATAATTTTCTATTCGAGACGTTTCAGTTTCAACCAGGGCACCTTGTCTAATAGTAGCCAAGGTGCCCTCAGTCACAATTGAGACGCCTCAGTTCGACTTCAAGGCAGAATGAATTCTGAACCCCGAGTCTCCTTTAATCACAACCAAGGTGCTTTGGGTCTTCAAGATTATCTTCCAAGTTGATTTATTTTGTTCCTGCTCACTTGGATGATTCTTCGATCGTCCGAAATTAAACTCACCCGAACCTAACTCTGACATTCTCTTCGACCAGGCTTTCTCCCCACCTTCTCGTCCTTTAGATGTCGCGCGTATCCTTTTCATCCAACGGTATATTCTTTTGCAGCATCTCATCACTCGGATATATCGAGTCCATCGACTCCTTTTCCGTATCATCTTTCTCGCTCACTGTGTTTTCCGCTCGACTTCTTGTTCTCCTAAGTTTCTGCACACTTAGACATAAACATTAAACACAACAGGATATAACTGAACTCGGTTAACTATATCAAAACTAACTTGAAGTACTTATAATAATATTACGAATGCTTCAAACATCATAGATGTATAAAATGCTCAATTGAATTTTAAATCCTCATTGCATTGGGTCAATCCTCATTGAATAAGAGTCAATCCCACCCTAACATCGTGCCCTATGGCTACAATAATTGAGTTAGATCTTCTTCCATAAAATTGATTATCGTTATTTTTAATAATGATATAAAACTATCTCGACCATGATACAATGACAAAACAAATATTATAAATGAGAGAATGAACTAGAAGAGAAAATCAAGAGAAAAATAAAGCATGAGAAGAATTCGACAGTTTGATTAACATACATATTGATTGTTCATAATAGTCAACATTCTATTCTTCTTTTGACTTCCACAAAGTATCTAAAGTCAAACATTTTGATTTTGTCATAAAGTTCTATATATACAAATTTGCAATCTACACTATAGTTTTGTCATAATTTCAAGTATTTATTCATAAAAAGATTAATACAATAATTTAGAAGAAACTAGTATACTTTTGAAAATGTCATCCTAATTTTAAGACTATTAAAATATTTTAGAGAGCTAAAAGTTGTCATTTGTCTTTTATTATTAATATTATAAATTTGTTTAACAGCGTAATAATGTGAAAAAATATATAACACGTTATTAGAATGGAACAATAATATTTAATTATGCTAATTGTTGAGGAAGATAGTGGATTTTTAAAACTTGAAAGATTACGTTGGAAAAACACTATACATTTGGGGGGTGGGGGCCGAAATGGAATTTACCGGAAAGGGAGGGAGGTCTATTTTATGGTTCCGGCCGGCTGCGGCTGCCGGCGTGGCGATCCGCCGGCCGTGCCGACGAAGGCGATGACGCCGAGGGTGGTGATCGGTCAAATGACTGCTTTATCCTTTAGCACTTTTCTGCCGTCCTCAGATTCCTTCTCTCTCTTTTTTATTTGTTCTCCCCTCAGTATAATACAATAGTTGAAAATAGTACAGTAGAAAGTAGTCGCTTTTGAGCTTTTCTTGCCGACCAAACCAGGAATAAAGGGGAGGAAAACGTGGGTTTTGGCATCTGTTAACACTGTCGGAGACAATACCTCTCGCTTCCAATTTTTCCTGTCCCCGTCGATCTCACTTCAGGAGCCTGTGGATCTGGATCATCTGATGGTGAGACTTGGTAAATAAACAACGATCAGAAGAGATCGGAGCTCGATCAGTTTATCGAGGTGAGTTCACTTTCTTCTAGACAAGTTTGCTATTTGGATTTATTCAAGCATTTGGAAGAGTTCTTCCCCAATGATTGGGACTTCCGTAGGTTTCTGGCTGTCAGTTAGTTCGATTCGCTCTCTAGAAGTGTTTTGGTCATAGGAAGATCTGATTTTGATTTTCGATTAAGGTGTTTTTGGAATTCATTTCTGTGTATAGCTAGTTTATTGTTCTCAGTCAGTCCAGTGAATAAACTTCTGCTCTTTCTTAGTTTCTGTTATTGTCTTGAGCACAATCAATAAAATCGCAGCCATTTAAGGTGAATTTTTAAGAAAGTAAGCCATTGAAGTTGTTCCGAATAAGCTTGTCTGAACTCTGAAGCATTGCAGGGACTTATATAAAATCTCTATGGTCATAATCTAATGTTGCTCAAGAAGTCTCATAGTCTGAATTCATGAATTATGTTATGTGAGGCTTTTGTTGTGAAGTTTGAATGAAGATGGTGGAAAATTGAATTAGGCCCCGACAATCAGCATAAAATTAGGACAAGAAATTTGTCGTCATGATTCATAATCACATTTTTATAAGGTTAGGCCGCCACTTGTTACTAGCAACTTAGTTACCAGTAGTAGGCCAACGTAAAATGGATTGAACTTGCGACCGGTTGTTTCTGTTGGACAATCTTGTCGTTGGAGATATTGGGGAAAATTAACTCAATTTGAAATACATAATCAAAATCAATTTTATCTGTTGAGAGGCCTGAGCAGATTATCTCAAGTTGCCAGCGGAGCTGGTTCTACTAAGCTTCTGGTAGTTGAGTCCGAGTCACCAAGTGTCAAGCCGCTCGACTGCCAAGTGCCGCTGGGTTGGGATGAGATCTCCTGAGTGGAGTTCGAGTGCTCTCGAATAGATGTCAAACATAATCCTAATAGATGCCGAATTGAATCCGAGTGTTCCCAACTGGAACTCCGAGTTGGGAAGAAATGCCTTGACTGCTCCCGAATGGTTCCCGAGTGGAAGCTGATTGCTCTCGAGTGGCTCTCCGAGTGGAGCGTCGAGTTGGGAAGAAGCATCCCGTTTTCTCTTGAGTGCTGAATCTGAGTGTTCCCCATTGAACACCAAGTCTTCCGAGTGGATGCCGAGTTGGCATGCAAGTCGCCCGAACCACCGAGTTGGGAAAACGATAATGCTGAGTCCGGAAAGTTCTCCGGAGTGGATTTCGAGTTAGGGAGGAAGATGTTGAGGCTTGCGTTAGTCGCAGTGTCCTTGAAACAAATTCACCCCACCTCTAGTTGTACTTCGAGGTTCGCTCGGGTCATCTATTTCTCAGGATGCAACAACAGACCCTGATAGCCACTAAGCACTGGTGGATCATGGCGAATTGAGGAAGTTCTCGACTGCTATCACGGTCTGCAGGTGCACAATAGAGAGTTAACTAGGGAACGAAGGTGGAAGAATTTCTATTGCTCTGTCTCTCTTTGCTCTGCTCATAGCCTCCTCCTTATAAAGAAGCTTAAGCACAGACAGTAGTAAATGACCGAATAAAAGCCATTCAATGGTCATTACTCGCCAGCCTTGAAACGCTATTCGTTGGCTATTTCATTCAGCGAATACGGATTCTCATTACTTTTATTAATGCATCCGTTAAAATGAGCAAAAAATAATAATTATTTAGATTGACAAAATGTTGGTTGATTCACTTTGTTAAATTTTATCCCGACCGGCCCGACATTGTGCGCGTGCAGGTTGTACTTCCACACGAGTCAACATGGTTCAATGCAAATTCGGACCCTGGATTTGTATCCCCCTGCATACCCACTCATGAGAGTCTTTCCTCATGCATTTGCTCATATTATATATGCACGTGCAACAATATAAACCAATCAACTAGCTTTGAAACTTTTAACGTGGGACTAAAGTCTCATTCACAATGAAGTCTCTTTCTTCCTTTCTACCTCTTTTTCCATTCACATCTCTAATAATCCCCCATATGAATGGAAACAGAATATGCAATAACATTCAACAGTTGAGTTCAGTATAGGACAGTAGATTTTACCATTTGAGTCTTTCCTTGTGAAGATCTGTTTGCTTATTGACTGGCAATAGACACAATATCCTTGAACTGTTCTACCGTCTGTGTAAGCATTGACATATCTCACACAGAACTCTCCCTGATACAATTTAGTTCTCATGAATGTATTCGTTCTTGGCCATGAACACACTTAGTTTTGTGAGAAGTTTTAAGAATTGTGCCTCCAATTCTCTTCAAAGCGGCCCCACTTCTTTCTCACATAAGTGATCTCTTAAGAGTATTCTACATAACCTCTATTAAATTATTAAAAGTCGTGTGCTTAACCTCTATCCTTCACTGATCTATTAGGTTGGGTCATCCTCCACAATGTGCGACTTTGTCGGTACAGTTAGGTTGCTCTTTTGAACCTAGTTCTTGGGATCTCCGATTGCATAGTTTGGGTTTCTTTTGCACCAACATTTCTTATTAGCATCATGCTCATCCCTCTCGATGAGTTTACAACTAACTCTCTATTTAACCCTTTATTTAGCAGATCTGCTATGTTATCCTTTAACTTCACATATTCAACAGTGATAACTCTCGTTGAGAGTAGTTGTCTAATGGTATTGTGTCTACGATGTATATGTCTAAACTTACCATTATACAGATGATTTTGTGCCTGACCAATTGTTGATTGACTATTGCAATGTATGTAAATTATCGCCACAGGTTTCCACTATCTCGGAACATTTTCTAAGAATTGCCGTAGCTATTCAGTCTCTTCACCACATTTATCAAGAGTTAGAAACTTAGATTTCATCGTGAATTTGGTTATAACAGTTTTCTTAGAAGATTTTCATGAAATGACCACACTTCCTAAAGTGAATACATATTCACTAGTAGACATCAAGTCTTTCATGTCAGATATCCAACTCACATCACTGTATCCTTCAATCACAACATGATATCTTGTATAGTGCAGTCCATATTCACGAGTATACCTCAAGTACCTCAGTACTCTTATTATCCTTTTCTAGTGCTCGACGCCTAATTTACTTGTGTATCTATTTAGTTTACTTACTGTGTAGGCTAAATCTGATCGTGTACAACTCATTGGTACATTAGACTTCTGACCACTCGAGAGTACTTTATCCGAGAATACTTTCTCTTCAATTCTTCAATAGATGTTGACTCTTATCTATCGGTGTTCATGTCAATGCAGTATCATTATTGGTGAATTTCTCAAGAATCTTGTCCACGTGATCAGATTGACTAAGAACAAGTCCTTCTGCTATTCTAAAAATTTTGATTCCTAGAATCACATCGGCTAGATCTATGTCTTTCATGTTAAATCTTGAATTCAATATAATTTTATTGGATTTGATTATCTTATCATTAGTTCCAATGATAAGTATACCATCTATATATAGGCAAAGACATAGTTATTCTTTGTGGCTTTATGTAGACACATTTATTACATTCATTGATTTTTGTTAGAATATTGTAAATATAGCTAGGGATAATTTGATATATCCTAATTTGTATTTTATCTAAAATACAAATTAGTCTTTAGAATAGAATCCTAATTTATTTCCTAAAATAGAGTTCTAATTATTTCTTAGAATATGTCCTAACTTTGTATATAAATAGGGCTTATATCTTGTAATATTTGACGAGAGGAATTCTTTAACTTGGTATCAGAACACAAGGTTTAAGTTTTTTTTTCTTTATCCAAAATTCTCTTTTGCCCTAAATCTTGGCCGATCAGTTTCTCTTTTCCCCCTCTCTCCACTTGGCGCTGCTATTCTTCCTCACGACGCTACTGTTCTTCTCCTGCACGCGATGTTGCTGTTCTCCAGAGAAGCCAAAGCTGCTGTTCTCCAGAGAAGCCGAAGCTACTGTTCTTCTCCTGAACGCGTCGCGAGCTCCGGCAACGCGCCGCTCTCCACATGTGATCGAGTTCTCTCTGCACCCGATCACGTCGATCCCCACAACCTGCTCGCGCAAGGCAGCCCTTCTTTTTCTTCCTCAACTCGTGACCTCTATCTTCAGGTGCGCTGAAGGCTTCTTCCTACACGTCGTTGCACGCTGTGTGTTGTTTTCCGCAGTGTGCTTTCCTCCGTCGAACACTGAAGGCTCCTCCGTCGTGTGCATATTCCGCCATCTATTTCTGACGCCGACAACATCTCAACAACCTAAAACTGATCAATGGCTATCTCTGGCACTCCAAAGCCGGATATCTCAATCTTTACCAACCACATCACTGCACCGTTCTCTTCTGAGCAATTGGATGGTAAGAACTATTCTTTTTTGGGCCTCTCATATTGAGCTTTGACTTGTCGGACAAAGTTATGAGACATATCTCACCCAAACTAAAGAGGATGCTCAAGTCGCCGATCGTCCTCTGTGGAAAAAGGTTGATGCTTAATTGTGTTGTATTATCCGAGCCACAATCCATCCATCTCTTAGGGATGTCTTCCGCACTCACAACACCTACAAAGCTGTTTAGACATAGACTCAACAACTCTTTACAAACACCTTTCAGCGACTCTATCAAGTTTGTGAAGATCTCATAAACATCCTTAGTGCTCATCAGATTAAAGATTCTAGGTCAACATATCTGGGTTCGGTCTCTAGCCTTCTTTGTGACTTCAATGAACTGCTTTCACCTGCGACCACTCCTATTGCAAAGCTTGAAAATCGGTAGAAATTTTATGTCTCTGGTTTTATATGGTTCACCCACAAATTATTCTCATGTTCGTGATCAGATTCTGGGCAGCCCCACAGAAGCTACCATGGACAGTACCTGAGCGACTCTCCTTCGAGTCCCTGCCAAAGTCTTGACGTTATCTCCTTCCGTTCTTTTTGACTCATTAGCTTTGGTCTCTCGGAGCAATACCAGACCTCCACCTCGTAAGGGTGGCAAATGACGTCTTTGGTGTGATCATTGCCACCGACTAGGACACACGATTGATAAATGTTGGAGTCTACATAGTCGACCCCCTCGTGCCGCTCAGATCGTCTAGAGTTCTATTGCTTCTTCAGTTTCCACTTCACAGTTGGCACCGGATCCGACTCCACCGTCTTCCTATGACGACTTTCTGAAATGGTATGAGGATCGATAGACTTCTGATTCCACTATTGCCGTTGCACACGCTAGTAATTCCTTTGCTGGCATATCTAGATTTTCGAATCCCTGAGTTCTTGATTTTGTAGCCACCGATCATATCACTGGAAATAAATCTCTTTTTTCTTCTCTCACTACTTTCGGTTATTTACCCTCTGTCACCATGACAAATGGTTCTCAAACATAGTCCCAAGGTGTTGGTATTGTTCATCCTTCTCCGTCTCTCCCTATTCATAATGTTGTTTATGTTCCCGGAGCTCTCTTTAATTTGTTATCAATAAGTCAACTTACTCGGTCTCTTGATTGTGTCATATCTTTTACTAAAATTTTTGTTTCCTTATAGGATAGGAGTACGGGGAGGATGATTGACTTCGGATGTGAGTCTCATGGCCTATATTGGCTTCACTGGCCATCTTTTGTTGGTTTGGCAGCGGCATCTCCACTTCTTATTCATGCTCAGTTAGGACATCCAGGTCTTGATAAGTTGAAACAATTACATCCTAGCATTTCTCACTTAGAGTCTTTGGCTTGTGAGTCATGTCAATTAGGAAAGCATGTTCGTAGTTCTTTTTCTCCTCGCACTGAGAGTCGGGCTACGTCCTCTTTCGCTTTGGTTCATTCTGATGTCTGGGGTCCGAGTCGTATTTCTTCTACATTGGGATCTTGATATTTTGTTACTTTTATAAACGATTTTTCCTATACTTGGTTATATCTGATGAAGGATCGTTCAGAATTGTTTTTTATTTTTCAATCTTTTTTTCCATGAAATTAAAACTCAATTTGGTATTTCTCTTCGAACCTTGCAAAGTGATAATGCGCGTGAGTATCTATCTACTCCGTTTCGGGCCTTCTTGGCGTCTCATGATGTGTTGCATAGGAGGTCTTATCCTCATATCCTCCAACAGAATGAAGTTGCAGAATACAAGAATCGTCATCTTCTCGAGACCACTCGGACTTTTCTTTTCCACTCTTATGTTCCGTATCGGTTTTAGGGTGACGCCGTACTTACTGCATATTATCTCATTAATTGCATGCCTTCCTCCACTCTACAAGGTAAAATACCTCATTATGTACTTTATCCTCATCAGTCTCTTCATCCTTTACCACTTAGGGTCTTTGGTTCTATATGTTTTGCTCATGCTCTTGATCCTGATATTGACAAACTCTCTCCCCGATGTCATAAATGTGTCTTCCTTGGCTATCCACGGTTTCAGAAAGGGTACAAGTGTTATTCCCCTACTCTCCGTCGGTACTTCATATCTGCTGATGTCACGTTCTTTGATTCGGTTCTATTTTTTGAGCCTAACACATCCCCGTCCGAGTTTTCTCCTTCTACGCCTACGCCAGTGACTATCTTTTACCTTCCGGAGGACTCTCTATCACCTCCAACCCCACTCCTCCTCCATTGCGTGTTTATCAGCGTCATCCTGCTTTGCCACCACCCAACGCTGACACTGCTATAGACACATCTTTGGAGCCAAGTCATTCGCCTCTTTCTCCGATCCCATTTCCTGAGTATGATATTCCTATTACACTTCGAAAAGGTATGCATTCCACTCGTAATCCTTCTTCTCATTATATTTCTTTGAGTTATCATCGTCTTTCTCCTTCCTATTATTCTTGTCTTTCCTCTTTGTCGTCTATTTTTCTTCCAAAGACTGCAGGTGATGCCTTTGCCCATCCAAAATGGAAACAAGCTATGCT
This sequence comes from Boesenbergia rotunda, assembly GCA_024364735.1. NCBI lineage: Eukaryota > Viridiplantae > Streptophyta > Magnoliopsida > Zingiberales > Zingiberaceae > Boesenbergia > Boesenbergia rotunda. Next base: position 36,116 of record JAGFNQ010007788.1, on the reverse strand, counting down.
CGACGAAATGTGTGCCTTACAAAGTAGTGGAACTTGAGACCTCGTTCCTCTACCACCAGGGAAAACAGTTGTTGGTTATCAATGGGTATATACGATACGATGAAAGTTAGTCCAGACGGAAAAGTTGACCGGCTTAAAGCTCGTCTCGTCGCTAAGGGCTATACTCAGATCTTCGGATTGGATTATGCCATTATGGGGACACTTTTTCTCCTGTTGCCAAGATGTCCTCTGTGCGCCTATTCCCGTCCATTGCTGCGATTCGACATTGGTCTCTTTATCAGTTGGACATCAAAAATACTTTTTTACATGGTGACCTACTCGAGGAAGTCTACATGGAGCAACTTCCATGTTTTGTTGCTCAGGGGAGTTTTCTGGTCTTGTATGTCGCCTGTGGAAATCTTTATATGACCTCAAGCATTCACCCAGAGTATGGTTCGGTAGATTTAGTACTGTAATTCAACAGTTTGGCATGACTTAGAGCGAGATCGATCATTCTGTCTTTTATCGTCACTCATGGTTGCATCTACTTAGTGATTTATGTTGATGATATTGTCATCACAAGTAGTGATCATCTTTTCAAACATTTCCAGACAAAGGATCTCGGCAAACTTAAATATTTCTTGGGGATAGAAGTAGCACAGTCCAAAGACGGGATCATTATATCCCAAAGGAAGTATGCAATTGATATTTTGGAAGAAACAGGAATGTTAAACTCAAAGGCAGTTGATAACCCCATGGATCCTAATGTCAAGCTCCTGCCTAATCAGGGAGAGTCTCTTCTAGATCCTGAACGATACAGGCGATTAATAGGGAAACTAAGCTATCTTACTGTTACTTGTCCAGACATCTCATTTGCAGTATGTGTAGTAAGTCAGTTTCTCAACTCTCCATGTAAGAAACATTGGGATGCTGTGATCTGCATTATTCGATATATCAGAGGCGCTCCAGGAAAGCGTCTTTTGTACGGAGACAAAGGACATACTCGAGTCGTAGGGTATTCTGATATAGATTAGGCAGGATCTCCCACTGATAGAAGATCTACTTCTGAGTTTTGTATATTTGTCGAAGATAATCTTGTTTCTTGGAAATGCAAAAAGCAGAATGTTGTAGCAAGATCCAGTGCAGAGGTAGAGCATCGAGCTATGACCATAGCTAGTCAAGAGCTTACATGACTCAAACAGGTGCTTCAGGAACTAAGATTTGGAGAGATTACACAAATGTCACTTATATGTGACAACCAGACTACCATGCATATTGTCTCTGGAATTTTGTCAAATACAGTTTTTTTATGAGAGGACAAAACATATTGAAGTCGACTATCACTTTCTCAGAGAGAAAGTTGTATCTAAAGAAATATCTAATAGTTATGTCAACTCACATGATCAACTAGCAGATATATTCACTAAGTCACTTAGAGGGTCCCGAATTGACTACATATGTAACAAGCTGGGTGTATATGATTTATATTCTTCAGTTTGAGGGAGAGTGTTAGAATATTGTAAATATAGTTAGGAATAATTTGATGTATCCTAATTTGTATTTTACCTAAAATATAAATTAGCCCTTAGAATAAAATCCTGATTTATTTCCTAGAATAAAGTTTTAATTATTTCTTAGAATATGTCCTAATTTTGTATATAAATAGGACTTATTTTTTGTAATATTTGATGAGAGGAATTCTTTAACAATTTTGAATCCACATTCCTTCATGACATTATCAAATTTTGCATGTCACTGTTGATGCTTGTTTCAAGCTATATAACGACTTCACCAATCTACAAACCTTGTTTTCTTGCCCCGGGAGAGAAAACCCTTCAGATTGCTCCATGTATGTTTTCTCTTCTAAATTCTCATTTAGAAAGACTGTTTTTACAGGATGTATTTTTAGATTCCATAGAGCGGCAATAGCCAACAATACTCTAATGGAAGTTATTCTAGACACCAGATAATACGTATCAAAGTAATCAAGATCTTCTCGTATCGGTAACCTTTTATTACCAATATGGTCTTGTATTTATCAATTGTGTTATCTCATTTCATTTTCTTCTTGAAGATTCACTTGCAACCTAGTGGTTTATTTGAAGATCCATAAGTTTTCAACTGTGATTTTGCAAGATAGAGTCTATCTCACATGAAATTATCTCTTTCAATTGAGGTCTATCAGAAAATCTTACTGCTTCTGAGTACCTTTGAGGCTCACTTTCCAATATGAAAGTGATAAAATCTATTCCGTAAGATTTTTCCACCAAAGCTCTCGTACTTCGTCCGAGCTGACCCTCAATTAGTTCATCGTCTTCTTTTTCTTGTGTTTCATATGCTCGTTTTGAGATGTTAGCTACCTCTTGGGTCTTATACGGAAATACATGCTCGAAAAAGGAGACATTTCTCGATGTTATTATTGAGTTCTCGTGTATATCCGGTATTTGTGACTCGTACCCAAAAAATCGATACACATTGTTGTTATGTGCATATTTGATAAATATACAATCAACCGTTTTTGGTGGCAATAATCAACCGTTTTTGATCCTATCGTAAATGGTCGTATAAGATCCATGTAACCAACCTGAAATTATATATATAACACTGATTCTTATTATTATATTACTTCTACTAGAGCATGAAGTATCATTTATAGTATCATTTTTTATTTCATTAGTTACTTGATAGCAATGTTTATTGTTTTTCTTGCCTGCTAGCAGATTGTTAGAGAAGGAAAACAGAGAGAAGACATGGAAACCAAGATGAAGAAAATTAAAATGCACCTTGAAAGAGTTTTTATTTTATGCGTAAGGACTATAGTCAGATTTATTCAATATCATCCCTTTGTCGTTAGTCTGGTGTTTTTCTTGCTTGTATTGTATAAGTCTTTTCCTTCTCTGTTTGCTCTTCTGGTTTCCTCTTCTCCTGTCATTGCCTGCACATTTCTTCTGCTTGGTTTCCTATTGAGCCATGGGGAACCTAACATACCAGTAGTTGAGGAAGAGAATAAAAAGCTTTCAGATGTTTCTTCCGTGGACATTGGAAACTTTTCAAGTTACTTGTATGCCAAGGAGAATGAGAACTTATCAATTGAGAACCATGTAGATTATGAAAATTATGATGATGAAAAGGCCATTCCAGATGTGGAAATTTATCAGGCAATGAACGAGCCTAAAGGAAACAAGAATCTCAATACTATTATGACCAAAATTTCATCAGGCGAGGAAGTGAAAAAGGAGAGCTATATTGTGGAAAATGAAGCAAATCAACAGATTCAAGAAAAAGAACTTCAAGGTCAGAGGAGTTGTAAAGACAAAATTCTTCTTGCTGAGGAGCTAGGTGCAGAAGAAATGGGTACTAATGTGAATGAACAAGAAACTGAGAATTTTACATTGGAGATTGGGAAGTCTGCCTTCGGCCGTCAGTTCGACTCCTCTCTAGGATTGCCACGGCTGTCTGTTGAAGATCATCATGCTTCTTCGGATACTGAATCAGACGGTGCAGAGAGTTCCTCTCCTGATGCTTCCATGACTGACATTATCCCCTTGCTTGATGAACTTCACCCTCTTCTAAATTCTGAACATCCTGAGCATGTTTCTATTACGAAGTCAGATACAACCTCTGAAGGTTCATCTGTGGACCATGAAAGTGACGATAATAGTATTGGTGAAAAATATGTGCAGGAAAAAAATGAAGTGCAAGAGGAAAAAGTTGATGATGATGCTACTGCTGCAGTGAGATGGACAGAAGATGACCAGAAGAATGTGATGGATCTTGGTTTTTCTGAATTGGAGAGAAATCAAAGGTTAGAAAGTTTGATAGCAAAACGAAGAGCAAGGAAAAACCTGACATTTAGGATGGATAGAAATCTTATTGATTTGGATGCTAATGACTCTTTCCTTAGTAAAGATGAGCTATCACGCTTTCGTGTCCAACTTCCCTTGAGAAGAAATCCATTTGATATTCCCAATGATTCAGAGGAAACAATTGATTTACCACCAATTCCAGGCTCTGCTCCATCTTCTTTGCTGCCAAGACAAAATCCTTTTGATTTTCTATATGACGATCAAGAACAAGAGAATAACCTCACAGGTGAAACTAGGAATCTCCAGGATTTGATGCCAGCATCAGGCCCTGAGAGTTTATTTAGAAGGGATGACACCTTTGACTTACAAAGAAGAGGCCTTCAGCGAGAGAGGCATCAGTCGAGGTTTAAACCTTATTTTATTTCAGAGATGGATTTAGAAGGAACTTCTACTTTTCAGAGACAATTTAGTGACAAGAGTGAATCAAAAGTGAGTTTTGTTTCAGAATTAGACACAGTTTCTTCAGCTACAGATCAGGAATATAGAAAAGAGCTGGAGATGCAGGAGGTAGATAGGGAAGTTGAACTGTCCTCTCTTGCTAAACATGATACTGATGCAGGGGATCATGTAATTCACGTTTCTGAAGAAGAATCAGATGATGCTTATGAAAGGAAGAGGGAACATCTTACCAATTATATTGAGATTGATGTAGATGCTAATCACATCAATATAGAAAATGATCAAGTTGTTGAAGTCTTTGGTGTTTTAGACAAAGATATCAGGGAAGAATTATGCCAGATTTTGTCCATTTCAGATTCTGAGAAAGTAGAAGTGATTGAAAAGAAGCATGACTCAGCATCATTAACAGAACAATCAACTACCTTGATGCAAACAATGGTAGATCAAGTTTATGACAACATAATTGCAGTGCCTGTCTATGATTCTAGTCCATCAGCCAGTGGAAACTCTCTCGATAAACAGTCAGCAATTGATGAAGCTTTGCACTATGCAGGTACAGGAATTCCTTTTGTATGCATTAACATGTATGTGTTTTGGTTGTTTCTAATGTTGGTTTTTTGTAAGTTGCAGGTCGAGGTGGTAATGTGGATTCTTTAGTGAATCTTGACATGATGAAGGATTCCATAGAAGTTTCATCTCCAGAGGCATTACAGGTCACAACTGCCTCAGGAACTATGGATTTTCTGACAGTTAATGCAAACATGGAAGAGTTAGAATCCATTGGCATAGAACCTTTAGAATCATTCCCGATTTCAGTTTCTATTGATGAAAACAGTTCAAGACTGAATGAGGTTGGTGGCACCAATGAATATAATGCTGCCAAAATTGGAAAATCAGCTATTCAAGAAGTTCCAGATCAAGGAAGTTTGATTAGTTTAGAGTTATTTGAATCATCAGAATACATGGACTCATTGGTTGTTTCAGAGAAGATTTCTGAGCTTAGTATCCAGTCAATAAATGATCTGTCCAAGTCAAGTGATGCCATTGAGGTTCCAGTCCTAACTAAACATGAAGCTGGTGCTCTGACGAGTGTTAGTAGCTCTGGTGAGGAATCTAATGAGGTCCAACCTTCATCCTTAGATACTGACAAGACTTTGGCAGATACAGATGGATCTGTTAATTCTCACATTGGAGAACTGTTGTCTAATCGTCAAGGATCTGATTTAATATTTGAAAAGGATGGCCAGTCTGAAGATATTGCTTCTGGTTCCAGAAGTTCTTTAAACCACCCTTTCAATTCTAAAGAAAGCTCTAGTCAGATTGTTGATGTGTTAGGCAACCAATCCTTAGAAGGAAGATCCATCAAGTTTCAGGAGATGCATTCAGGAGTCAGCCAAGCTCGAACTGTGGAAACACAAATTTGGGCTCCATTTGGCTTTATAGATAACATTGAGCAGACTGTTTATAACCCCAAGATTCGAATTCTTGACTCAAGCTTGGTTGAAGAAATTTGGCCTCCATTTGGCTCTAAAGATAACATTGAGCAGATTGTTGATAACCCCAAGATTCGAATTCTTGACTCAAGCTTGGTTGAAGAATTTTCAGAATCTAGTCAGCCATCTGAAGGGGGAATGGAATCCCACGTTTCAGAATTGAGCTTTGACATCTTATCAAGTGATCTCCAGTCAAGTGAAGCGAGTACTAAGAATCATATGTCCCAGACTATGACAGATTCAGAGATTCCAGTAATTGAAGCAAGGTCCGTTGAAGAAATCTACTCATATTTTAAGAAAATTAGTGAAGAAAGTGCAGAAAAATCGATGTCTAAAATTATGACAGATTCAGAGCTTCCAGTTGCTGAAGCAAGACCACCTATTCAAGCAAGTCACTCATATTTCGAACAAATTAGTGATGAAAGCAACAGAAAATCTGTACGTCAAACTATTACAGATTTAAAGTTTCCAGTTGTTGAAGCAACATCTATCGAAGAAATCCACTCATATTTTAAAGAAACTACCAAAGAAGGCCCAAGTATAACTATATATTATGAGGATGGGTCTCACCATTCACCCGGTAATGTGCATATAGATGCAAAGCAAATACAATCTGATCTGCATGTTATTGAAGCAAATTCCATTGAAGATATTGATATGACTTTTAGCCATCTTTTACATAATACCAGCAATAAAGCCCTAGGAATTACTGAAGAAATTCCAAGTGTACCTATATCTTATGAAGTCGAGCCTCGAGATTCACCTAATAATGTGCATATGGATGCAAAGACAATGCAATCTGACCTGCATGTTATTGAAGCAAATTCCATTGAAGATATTGATGTGGCTTTTAACCAGCTTTTACATAGTGCCAGCGATAAGGCCCCAGGAATTACCAAAGAAAGTCCAAGTGTGCCTATATCTTATGAGGTCAAGCCTCAAGAATCACCTAATAATGTGCATATGGATGCAAAGATAATGCAATCTGACTTGCATGTTATTGAGGCAAATTCCATTGAAGATATTGACTTGGCTTTTAGCCAGCTTTTATATGGTACCACCAGCAACAAGGCCCCCAAAATTACTGAAGAAAGTCCAAACTTGCCTATTTATTATGAGGGGTCTCGAGATTCACCTGATAATGTCCATATGGATGCAAAGATGATACAATTTGACATGCATGTTATTGAAGCAAATTCAATTGAAGATATTGATGTGACTTTTAGCCAACTTTTACATAGTACCAACAACAAAGCCCCAAAAAACAGTGAAGAAAGTCCAAGTGTGCCTATATATTATGGGGAGTCTTTAGATTCACCTAATAATGTGCATATGGATGACTTGCATATTATTGAAGCAAATTCAATTGAGGAAATTGAACTGGCTTTTAGTCAGCTTTTACATAGTACCAGCAACAAAGCCTCAGAAATTATGCAAGAAAGTTCAAGCATGTCTATGCATTATGAGTCTCGAGATAATGTGCATATGGACGCAAAGCCAATACAATCTGATCTGCATGTTATCGAAGCAAATTCCATTGAAGATATTGATGTGGTTTTTAACCAACTTTTACATGGTATCAGCAACAAAGCCCTAAAACTTAGTGAAGAAAGTCCAAGCATGCCTATCTATGTTAAGCAGTCTCAAGGTTCACATGATAATGTGCAGATGGATGTAAAGCCGATACAACCTGACCTGCATGTTATCGAAGCAAATTCTATTGAAGATATCGATGTGGCTTTTAGCCAACATTTGCATAGTACCAGCAACAAAGTTCAGGAAGTGCATACTGCTGATGACATTATTTTGAATTTAAAAGAACCTTTTGCAACTGAAACTAGTTCAACCAGGGAAACTGGAAACGTTGCTGAAAACTCTGGAGATTAAGTAACAAAGATAAAGTTTGCTGCCTCGTTAACCTCAAGGAAGAAACAGAAGCAGAAAAAAAACACTTCGGAATTTCTTCTCAAGCTCAAGTAATTCTGATATCTTTGACTAAACAAGAAGATCGAGGTTCTGTTTTTTTTTTTTTTTTTTTTTCATTGTTGAGTGTCAAATTTAATGGGTTTGTTTTACTTATCATTTTTTTAAAAAAAATGTCAGGTAATATATTAGATACGGCGTCGAAAGTTTTTGGGGTGTTCTTCGCCTTTACTATTATAATGCAGTTGTTTGCTTTATGTTTGTATTTGTTGGGCCCATAAATATCTACTTATTTATCTCTTTATTCTTTGCTCATCATCAATTTAGTTAAGTTGTGAATATTACTTTATATACATTAAATGCTAATATTTGTATTTACCTTTTTCTTTAATGAATGATATAATTGGCTGTTTTTTGTACATGAGCATCACAATGCGGATATCTGCAAGAGCAAGTTTGTGATATTTCAGTTAATGGTAAGAGGTTCTTAATGATTCCAGTAAAATTATGTTCATCAATTCTTTTGAGATGCTTTTCCTTAAAGTTCAGATATCAATTCTGCTGTGATGTCCCTTTCCAATTAGAAATGTTTCCAGTGGTGACGTGGACAAATGAAATGGTGACGTGGATGTAAGTAGATCCATATCAGGCTGACCTGTAGAGGTTGAAGGTGATTTTATCAGCTGTTCCATATGCTGCCAAAATGATGACCTGGGCAGTCGGTAGAATCACGCTAGGCTGACCTGGCAAAGCTTGAAGCTGCTGATTATCAGTCATCAGGATAGCATCAAAGAATTGCCACTTCTTTATGACACTGTTTCAGATTCATTTCCTACAAAACTCAACCAATCAACTGAACCATGCTTCAACAACATTCTTGTAATTTCTATTGAACTCGGCCTGAGAAATCGGGTAACCCTTTGGCGATGGATCTTCTTCGTCCCTGGAGCAAAAGTGCAGTCGTATCATTTCCCAACTACCTAGGTGAGCTAATTAATTGAATGAAAAAAAAAAAATGATTAACGAGGTTTTTTCAACCTCGGACGATCGGTTTGGTCTCACGAAAGTTTCCTATCGGCTGTCAGGATAAATCAGGAAGTGCTCAAATGGGCGGTCAAGAAGCCCAGTGTCCCAGGGTTCGCGTCCCATTTGGAGGAAAAATTCCTGCAAATACGTCGTAATTGGGAATCGAACTGTGAATGTCTAAGATAGTGATTAATCGCTCTACCGCTGTACCATAGCCCCGGAGGCCGCTAATCAATTGAACGACACTTCGGCAGTGCAGCAGAATCATCACATACTACAGAACTTCGACTGATTGATCTAACAACAGAAAATGCTTCAATGACATTTTCTTTTCGATCCTCGAACTGTTTCAAAATTTAGTTAGTGCTTATTTATCCTCTGGCACCTTTCAAAATACTGAATTAATTTTAAACTGAAATGCTACACTTGGTAGAACTTATGACGCATCCACTCAGCAGCAAACAAAATTGAATGGGCAATTTACCAAAAGGCGTATCTAACTATTCGTAATTACCGAAATGAGTACCATGGTTTCTATTATACCAAAGGGCGCATCCCATATAGTGAAGTTACTTTTATACCCCTCCCGCCAAAGAATAACTTTATCAGACAGTTTCGAGACAACCGAACCACTTTATCAATAAAATATTAATTTGTGGTTCGGATGTGTAGCAGTGGAAATTTTCTCCGTTCTCTCTCAGCGCAAGAACTCGCCTTCTTGCAGTCCTACGTGCCCTAGCTGTGATATAGTCGCGAGCTCATCCCCCGAATCCCTGCGGACAACCAAAACCTAGGCATTGCTCGAAAGCGTTTCTGTGTGATCCTGAGGTGGGTTTTAGTGTTAACGTTGAAGTGGAGACTAATCGGCATAATACACCAAGGGGTTAGGGTTTCTGCACGTTGGATTTATTTGATAATGTCAGGCAAAAGGTCTGTACGTGGTTCAGCGTCTTCTTCCTTGGCATTATCCACCAAGGTATGTTAGCGATATGCTTAGGTCAAACCAGCATTGTTTGTCAACATGTTTAAAATTATTTTGCTGAATAAATTTGTACTGTATATAAACTGTAGGATTCAGATGACATTGGACAAAAATTACGTTGGTGCAGTATTTTAGGCCACTTTAAACAATTTTTTGAAGAATTTGACATTTTAAATGATCGACACATTGCGAAGATCAAAGGGTCGCCTTTCAGTTTTTTCCTGGACATACAAGAATTGCAGCATATCCGTGGAATTTTGGTTAATATATTTGAAAGTTGGGATTCAACCTCGCAAGGTTTTAAATTCTCAGGTAATAGTTTTAGTTATGAATTGTAGACAATATCTATAGTATCTATAGTAAGATAAGACAGTAATATAGATGGCCTCAAATGATTAGTTTTTGATAAAGTTTAATCATTTCATTTTAGGGCTACTGAGGGACTGAAGTGAAAATGACTTCAGGCCCTCGGTAGGCCTGAAATAAAATCATTTCAGGCCTACCGAGGGCCTGAAGTTAATTTAGTTCAGGCCCTCGGTAGGCCTGAATGAATACATTTCAGGCCCACCTCGGCCTGAAATGAATTCATTTCAGGCCCTGGTCGGGCCTGAAATGTATTCATTTCAGGCCCTGGTCGGGCCTGAAATGTATTCATTTCAGGCCCTCGTCGGGCCTGAATTGAATTCATTTCAGGCCCACGTCGGGCCTGTATTGAAATCATTTCAGGCCCAACGTGGAATAATTTCAAGCCTATATTCTTGATGATAACTAAATATTGTAATTGTTTCAGGTGTACCGGTTGCGTTCTCCAGACGAGATGTTGCATTGATACTGGGTATAGTGGACCGTGGTGTTTCGGTCCCTATTAATTCAACTAAAGCATCGGGTGACCTCTATCGTACTTACTTCTCAAAAGAAAAACAACCTACAAGAACAAGACTTGAGGAGTTACTTAAACATTTTTCTAAAAGTGTTGAATCAGAGGATGATGTGTTATTAGTGTGTAAATTTTATATTTTGTATATATTTGTTTGTGTTTTATTTTCATCTAGTACATATAAGGTTCCTCTAGGTCTTGTAGATATAGTAGATGATTATGACAATCTAGGTAGATTCAATTGGGTAGAAGCTATCCATCAATTTTTGTCTCCACAATTACCTAAGATTGGGGACTTATTTTCATCAACTCAGGGAAACCAGAGCACCACCAACCTCCCTTACCTAAAGGGATTTGCAGGGCTTTTGGCAGTGAGTAGAATTATCTTGTTAAATTTTATAATATTTTGATGTCATTAATGTATTTGGCTGCAAAAATTTGTGTAGGTATGGTTTTTGGAGCATGTACCAATTCAAAAACCATTCAATGTTGAAGGGCCCCGAATAAATAAGTGGAGGAATATTCCTTCGCATATTAGTAGGGTGAGGGGCCTTGTCGACCGACTCTCGTCTGAAGAGGTAATTATTCTTAAATGTGATCTATCTGAGTTAGATAGAGAGGTAGTAACATTTGTGTACTTCGTAATTGACAGGTTATTGTTGAATTAATTCCTACCCTACATGAGAACACATTGTTTGAGAACCTTGATATCGGTGATGACATACCACGACCAATGGAGACATCAGAAGGAGATGTTAGCCTATGTGGTGAATGCATTCTTAAGGACAACCGAATCAAGGAGCTAACAGAGGAGAATATATGTTTGAATGAAAGGGTTAAGGAATTACTTTCAATTATTGAAAAAAAAGGCATGGAGGGTCAAGAAAGTTATCCTGTAGTCGATCCTCTTTCTGATCCAGTATCTTGTACACCTAGGAGAGGACGTGACCGAACTCGGTATGATTACAGGGATACTCCAATTGACAGTCCAGTATGGCACCAGCTTTTACCTAAGGGGAAGCGGGACAGGAAACAAATATCAATTGTTATGGACAAGGGAAAAAGGAAACTTAGTGAGGAGGATATGGATGAAGCAAGAGGAAACATTTACGATGTAATGGAAGTCATGTCTGAAGAAGACATAGAGGAGGAAACAAGAAGAACCTCCGAACTATACAAAATGAGGCAACAAGGCATTGATGTAAGTGTGTTAATTTCATTTAAAATACATAAATTGTATTGAATTTGGTCAATAATTAGTTTGGGCTAAATAAATTTTATTGATGTAGTTTGTGAAGAAACATTTTATGAATACAAAGAAGAAAAATAAAGATAAAGAAGTGGTCTACCTGATAAATAGATTGGAGAATCTAAAGTAAGTTACAAAATATTATAGTTTACGTTAGTTAATATATCTTCTTATGTAATATATAATCATATCAATTTACATGGCAGGTTGGCAAATGAATTTATCTGGGAGGATGCACCCTTTGCTTTGAATTTGCATTCATTCTTACAAATCCTCAATGGAGAGGTTTTTACAAAAGGCGAGGTCATTGATGCCTTTTGTAAAATTTTATTTAGGGGAGCATCCGCATGTGGTAGGCCATACAACAAGTCAATATATTGTTCAACCTTCTTCACAGTAAGTGATGTATATTAATTAAATAGATATATTGTACAAGACCTAATATTATGATATGGGTATTATTAATTTTGTGAATGCATATTTGTAGGCATCAATCAGATCGTCAAGAAAGATTTCCCTGCAACAAGTGATGAAGACTGATATGCTTGAACAAGGGTTTAGATTTATTTTAATCCCTTTGTGCAGTGATAATACACACTTTCACTTGTTAGCGGTGGATACAGAATCCATGACTTTTAATCATTTTAATTCTCTTGCTAGTGGTCGTAAATATAAGCATGAATTTGACACAGCGGTGAGCTATCTTCCTTTATTCTTATATATGGTCATCATTTTCTCTAAAATGTCATTGATGGTGATTAATAAATTCATGATATGTTTGACAGGTAAAAGAACTTAAACAATATACTCGCGAGGAACTTACGGCTATTCATCCGTATCTACAAAGTCATCATCCCTTGGACAAATGGTCCTCCGTCAGACAAAAATGTCCCCAACAAGAACATAGGTAACTAAATGAGGAAGAACTTTCTTATTTTTTAAAATAAGAAAGTATTTTATAAACCCACTTATTGAAATCTAAAAAAGTGTTTGTTAATTTCAGCGTGGACTGTGCCTTCTTTGTCATGCAATATGTTCGATGTCTCCTATATGATGAGAAGATGGATTTCAAACAAGGAGACATGAGTAGAATCAGATTTGAGCTGACAGTTAATATTCTGAGAGACATGTTTTGTAAAACTTGAGATAATCTGAAAACTGTATTGGTGATGTAAAAATCCATTGCTGTTGATTAACATCCATTTGTATGGAAAAATCTCCTTATGTGGATGTTGTTATGATTATGTAGATGTTGTTATTCTATATAATATATTGTCAACAAAAAGAAAACAATTGGGTGATGTTTATTCAAATCCAGTTGTTGCATTGTTGTGTGCCAAGTGATACGGTCGGATATAATAACTGATAATGCACTGTTGTGTGCCAGTTGCTGCACTGTTGTGTGCCAAATGATCTATTCTGTTACATCTTGTAGGTAAATATTTATTATTATTCTAAAAATCATTATATAATCTAATCAACAATATATATTATATAAATCAGATATAGGAGGTTCAACCGGTGGGTTTTGAGCAAAACCCACTGATGGAACTAAACTAAACCTATAGGTTTGGAAAAAATTATAATTTGATGTTTCGGACACCTAATCTACATTCTCCAACCTCAACCCAAACTACTGATAATGGATTTTCAGAAATCCAGATATGGGAGGTCCATCAGTGGGTTTTGCTCAAAACCCACTGATGGAACTAAACTACACCTATACTTTGGAGAAAATTATAATTTGAGGTTTCCGACACCTAAAATACTTTGTCCAACCTGATCCCTAACTGTTGATAATTTTTTTTCATTAATCCAGATATGGGATGTCCATCAGTGGGTTTTGCTCAAAACCCACTGATGGAACTAAATTACACCTATAGGTTTGGAAAAAATTATAATTTGATGTTGTCGACACCTAAAATACTTTCTCCAACCTCATCAATGGGTCCTTCAGTGGAGTTGAGGTGTTACAAACCTCAAATTATAATTTCAGGCCCACGTCGGGCCTGAAATAACTTTATTTCAGGCCCAAGGTGGGCCTGAAATAAAGATATTTCAGGCCCATAGTGGGCCTGAAATACATTTATTTCAGGCCCACCGTGGACCTGAAATAAAAACATTTCAGGCCCACCGTGGGCCTGAAATAAATATTATTTGAGGATCACCCTTAACCATATTATATTTTGACTTCATCCCCCAAGTTGGATTACATATTTTATCCCTAAACCCTAAAATACTCTCTCCAACCTCACCCCTAAATACTGATAATGGTTTTGTAGAAATCCAGATATGGGAGGTCCATTTGTGGGTTTTCAGAAATCCAGATATGGGAGGTCCATCAGTGGGTTTTGCTCAAAACCCACTGATGGAACTAAGCTACACCTATAGGTTTGGAAAAAAATTATAATTTGATATTTCTGACACCTAAAATACTTTCTAGAACTTCAACCCTAACTACTGATAATGGATTTTCAGAAATCCAGATATGGGAGGTCCATCAGTGGGTTTTGCTCAAAACCCACTGATGGAACTAAACTACACCTATAGGTTTGGAAAAAATTATAATTTGATGTTTCTGACACCTAAAATACTTTCTAGAACTTCAACCCTAACTACTGATAATGGATTTTCAGAAATCCAGATATGGGAGGTCCATCAGTGGGTTTTGCTCAAAACCCACTGATGGAACTAAACTACACCTATAGCTTTGGAAAAAATTATAATTTGATGTTTCTGACACCTAAAATACTTTCTAGAACTTCAACCCAAACTACTGATAATGGATTTTCAGAAATCCAGATATGGGAGGTCCATCAGTGGGTTTTGCTCAAAACCCACTGATGGAACTAAACTACACCTATAGCTTTGGAAAAAATTATAATTTGATGTTTCTGACACCTAAAATACTTTCTAGAACCTAAACCCAAACTACTGATAATGGATTTTCAGAAATCCAGATATGGGAGGTCCATCAGTGGGTTTTGCTCAAAACCCACTGATGGAACTAAACTACACCTATAGCTTTGGACAAAATTATAATTTGATGTTTCTGACACCTAAAATACTTTCTAGAACTTCAACCCAAACTACTGATAATGGATTTTCAGAAATCCAGATATGGAGGTCCATCAGTGGGTTTTGCTCAAAACCCACTGATGGAACTAAACTACACCTATAGGTTTGGAAAAAATTATAATTTGATGTTTCTGACACCTAAAATACTTTCTAGAACCTAAACCCAAACTACTGATAATGGATTTTCAGAAATCCAGATATGGGAGGTCCATCAGTGGGTTTTGCTCAAAACCCACTGATGGAACTAAACTACACCTATAGCTTTGGACAAAATTATAATTTGAGGTTTCCGACACCTAAAATACTTTCTCCAACCTCAACTCTAACTACTGATAATGGTTTTTCAGAAATCCATATATGGGAGGTCCATCAGTGGGTTTTGAGCAAAACCCACTGATGGAACTAAACTACACATATAGCTTTGGACAAAATTATATTTTAGGTTATGGACACCTAAAATACTTTGTCCAACCTGATCCCTAACTGTTGATAATTTTTTTTCATTAATCCAGATATGGGATGTCCATCAGTGGGTTTTGCTCAAACCCACTGATGGAACTAAATTACACCTATAGGTTTGGAAAAAATTATAATTTGATGTTGTCGACACCTAAAATACTTTCTCCAACCTCATCAATGGGTCCTTCAGTGGAGTTGAGGTGTTACAAACCTCAAATTATAATTTCAGGCCCACGTCGGGCCTGAAATAACTTTATTTCAGGCCCAAGGTGGGCCTGAAATAAAGATATTTCAGGCCCATAGTGGGCCTGAAATACATTTATTTCAGGCCCACCGTGGACCTGAAATAAAAACATTTCAGGCCCACCGTGGGCCTGAAATAAATATTATTTGAGGATCACCCTTAACCATATTATATTTTGACTTCATCCCCCAAGTTGGATTACATATTTTATCCCTAAACCCTAAAATACTCTCTCCAACCTCACCCCTAAATACTGATAATGGTTTTGTAGAAATCCAGATATGGGAGGTCCATTTGTGGGTTTTCAGAAATCCAGATATGGGAGGTCCATCAGTGGGTTTTGCTCAAAACCCACTGATGGAACTAAGCTACACCTATAGGTTTGGAAAAAAATTATAATTTGATATTTCTGACACCTAAAATACTTTCTAGAACTTCAACCCTAACTACTGATAATGGATTTTCAGAAATCCAGATATGGGAGGTCCATCAGTGGGTTTTGCTCAAAACCCACTGATGGAACTAAACTACACCTATAGGTTTGGAAAAAATTATAATTTGATGTTTCTGACACCTAAAATACTTTCTAGAACTTCAACCCTAACTACTGATAATGGATTTTCAGAAATCCAGATATGGGAGGTCCATCAGTGGGTTTTGCTCAAAACCCACTGATGGAACTAAACTACACCTATAGCTTTGGAAAAAATTATAATTTGATGTTTCTGACACCTAAAATACTTTCTAGAACTTCAACCCTAACTACTGATAATGGATTTTCAGAAATCCAGATATGGGAGGTCCATCAGTGGTTTTGCTCAAAACCCACTGATGGAACTAAACTACACCTATAGGTTTGGAAAAAATTATAATTTGATGTTTCTGACACCTAAAATACTTTCTAGAACTTCAACCCAAACTACTGATAATGGATTTTCAGAAATCCAGATATGGGAGGTCCATCAGTGGGTTTTGCTCAAAACCCACTGATGGAACTAAACTACACCTATAGCTTTGGAAAAAATTATAATTTGATGTTTCTGACACCTAAAATACTTTCTAGAACCTAAACCCAAACTACTGATAATGGATTTTCAGAAATCAGATATGGGAGGTCCATCAGTGGGTTTGCTCAAAACCCACTGATGGAACTAAACTACACCTATAGCTTTGGACAAAATTATAATTTGATGTTTCTGACACCTAAAATACTTTCTAGAACTTCAACTCCAAACTACTGATAATGGATTTTCAGAAATCCAGATATGGAGGTCCATCAGTGGGTTTTGCTCAAAACCACTGATGGAACTAAACTACACCTATAGCTTTGGAAAAAATTATAATTTGATTGTTTCTGACACCTAAAATACTTTCTAGAACCTAAACCCAAACTACTGATAATGGATTTTCAGAAATCCAGATATGGGGGGTCCATCAGTGGGTTTGCTCAAA
>JAGFNQ010007788.1:0-18129 GCA_024364735.1 Boesenbergia rotunda | reverse complement strand
TGATAATTGGATTTTTCAGAAATCCAGATATGGGAGGAAGGTCATCAGTGGGTTTTGCTCAAACCCACTGATGGAACTAAACTAGACCTATAGCTTTGGAAAAATTTATAATTTGAGGTTTCCGACACCTAAAATACTTTCTAGAACCTCAACCCTAACTACTGATAATGGATTTTCAGAAATCCAGATATGGGAGGTCCATCAGTGGGTTTTGCTCAAACCCACTGATGGAACTAAACTACACCTATACTTTGGAGAAAATTATAATTTGAGGTTTCCGACACCTAAAATACTTTCTCCAACCTGATCCCTAACTGTTGATAATTTTTTTTTCATTAATCCAGATATGGGATGTCCATCAGTGGGTTTTGCTCAAAACCCACTGATGGAACTAAATTACACCTATAGGTTTGGAAAAAATTATAATTTGATGTTGTCGACACCTAAAATACTTTCTCCAACCTCATCAATGGGTCCTTCAGTGGAGTTGAGGTGTTACAAACCTCAAATTATAATTTCAGGCCCACGTCGGGCCTGAAATAATTTTATTTCAGGCCCAAGGTGGGCCTGAAATAAAGATATTTCAGGCCCATAGTGGGCCTGAAATACATTTATTTCAGGCACACCGTGGACCTGAAATAAAAACATTTCAGGCCCACCGTGGGCCTGAAATAAATATTATTTGAGGACCACCCTTAACCGTATAATATTTTGACTTCATCCCCCAAGTTGGATTACATATTTTATCCCTAAACCCTAAAATACTCTCTCCAACCTCACCCCTAAATACTGATAATGGTTTTGTAGAAATCCAGATATGGGAGGTCCATTTGTGGGTTTTCAGCAAAACCCACTGATGGAAATAAACTAGACCTATAGCTTTGAAAAAAATTATCATTTGAGGTTTAGGACACCTAAAATACTTTCTCCAACCTCAACCCTAACTACTGATAATGGTTTTTCAGAAATCCAGATATGGGAGGTCCATCAGTGGGTTTTGCTTAAAACCCACTGATGGAACTAAACTACAGCTATAGGTTTGGAAAAAATTATAATTTGATGTTTCTGACACCTAAAATACTTTCTAGAACCTAAACCCTAACTACTGATAATGGATTTTCAGAAATCCAGATATGGGAGGTCCATCAGTGGGTTTTGCTCAAAACCCACTGATGGAAGTAAGCTACACCTATAGGTTTGGAAAAAATTATAATTTGATGTTTCTGACACCTAAAATACTTTCTAGAACCTAATCCCTAACTACTGATAATGGATTTTTAGAAATCCAGATATGGGAGGTTCATCAGTGAGTTTTGCTCAAAACCTAAGTTACACCTATAGGTTTGGAAAAAATTATAATTTGATGTTTCGGACACCTAAAATACTTTCTAGAACCTAATCCCTAACTACTGATAATGGATTTTCAGAAATCCAGATATGGGAGGTCCATCAGTGGGTTTTGCTCAAAACCCACTGATGGAACTAAACTACACCTATAGGTTTGGAAAAAATTATAATTTGATGTTTCTGACACCTAAAATACTTTCTAGAACCTAAACCCTACCTACTGATAATGGATTTTCAGAAATCCAGATATGGGAGGTCCATCAGTGGGTTTTGCTCAAAACCCACTGATGGAACTAAGCTACACCTATAGGTTTGGAAAAAATTATAATTTGATGTTTCTCACACCTAAAATACTTTCTAGAATCTAAACCCAAACTACTGATAATGGATTTTCAGAAATCCAGATATGGGAGGTCCATCAGTGGGTTTTGCTCAAAACCCACTGATGGAACTAAACTAGCCCTATAGCTTTTGACAAATTTATAATTTGATGTTTCCGACACCTAAAATACTTTCTAGAACCTAAACCCTAACTACTGATAATGGATTTTCAGAAATCCAGATATGGGAGGTCCATCAGTGGGTTTTGCTCAAAACCCACTGATGGAACTAAGCTACACCTATAGGTTTGGAAAAAATTATAATTTGATGTTTCTCACACCTAAAATACTTTCTAGAACCTAAACCCAAACTACTGATAATGGATTTTCAGAAATCCAGATATGGGAGGTCCATCAGTGGGTTTTGCTCAAAACCCACTGATGGAACTAAACTAGCCCTATAGCTTTTGACAAATTTATAATTTGATGTTTCCGACACCTAAAATACTTTCTAGATCCTCAACCCTAACTACTGATAATGGATTTTCAGAAATCTAGATATGGGAGGTCCATCAGTGGGTTTTGCTCAAAACCCACTGATGGAACTAAACTACACCTATAGGTTTGGAAAAAATTATAATTTGATGTTTCTGACACCTAATCTACATTCTCCAACCTCAACCCAAACTACAGATAATGGATTTTCAGAAATCCAGATATGGGAGGTCAATCAGTGGGTTTTGCTCAAAACCCACTGATGGAACTAAACTAGACCTATAGCTTTGGAAAAATTTATAATTTGAGGTTTCTGACACCTAAAATACTTTCTAGAACCTCAACCCTAACTACTGATAATGGATTTTCAGAAATCCAGATATGGGAGGTCCATCAGTGGGTTTTGATCAAAACCCACTTATGGAACTAAACTACACCTACACTTTGGAGAAAATTATAATTTGAGGTTTCCGACACCTAAAATACTTTCTCCAACCTGATCCCTAACTGTTGATAATTTTTTTTCATTAATCCAGATATGGGATGTCCATCAGTGGGTTTTGCTCAAAACCCACTGATGGAGCTAAATTACACCTATAGGTTTGGAAAAAATTATAATTTGATGTTGTCGACACCTAAAATACTTTCTCCAACCTCATCAATGGGTCCTTCAGTGGAGTTGAGGTGTTACAAACCTCAAATTATAATTTCAGGCCCACGTCGGGCCTGAAATAACTTTATTTCAGGCCCACCGTGGACCTGAAATAAAAACATTTCAGGCCCACCGTGGGCCTGAAATAAATATTATTTGAGGACCACCCTTAACCGTATAATATTTTGACTTCATCCCCCAAGTTGGATTACATATTTTATCCCTAAACCCTAAAATACTCTCTCCAACCTCACCCCTAAATACTGATAATGGTTTTGTAGAAATCCAGATATGGGAGGTCCATTTGTGGGTTTTCAGCAAAACCCACTGATGGAAATAAACTAGACCTATAGCTTTGAAAAAAATTATCATTTGAGGTTTAGGACACCTAAAATACTTTCTCCAACCTCAACCCAAACTACTGATAATGGATTTTCAGAAATCCAGATATGGGAGGTCCATCAGTGGGTTTTGCTCAAAACCCACTGATGGAACTAAACTAGCCCTATAGCATTTGACAAATTTATAATTTGATGTTTCCGACACCTAAAATACTTTCTAGAACCTAAACCCTAACTACTGATAATGGATTTTCAGAAATCCAGATATGGGAGGTCCATCAGTGGGTTTTGCTCAAAACCCACTGATGGAACTAAGCTACACCTATAGGTTTGGAAAAAATTATAATTTGATGTTTCTCACACCTAAAATACTTTGTAGAACCTCAACCCAAACTACTGATAATGGATTTTCAGAAATCCAGATATGGGAGGTCCATCAGTGGGTTTTGCTCAAAACCCACTGATGGAACTAAACTAGACCTATAGCTTTGGAAAAATTTATAATTTAAGGTTTTTGACACCTAAAATACTTTCTAGAACCTCAACCCTAACTACTGATAATGGATTTTCAGAAATCCAGATATGGGAGGTCCATCAGTGGGTTTTGCTCAAAACCCCCTGATGGAACTAAGCTACACCTATAGGTTTGGAAAAAATTATAATTTGATGTTGCTCACACCTAAAATACTTTCTAGAACCTAATCCCTAACTACTGATAATGGATTTTCAGAAATCCAGATATGGGAGGTCCATCAGTGGGTTTTGCTCAAAACCCACTGATGGAACTATGCTACACCTATAGGTTTGGAAAAAATTATAATTTGATGTTTCTGACACCTAAAATACTTTCTAGAACCTAATCCCTAACTACTGATAATGGATTTTCAGAAATCCAGATATGGGAGGTCCATTAGTGGGTTTTGCTCAAAACCCACTGATGGAACTAAACTACACCTATACTTTGGAGAAAATTATAATTTGAGGTTTCCGACACCTAAAATACTTTCTCTAACCTGATCCCTAACTGTTGATAATTTTTTTTCATTAATCCAGATATGGGATGTCCATCAGTGGGTTTTGCTCAAAACCCACTGATGGAACTAAACTACACCTATAGGTTTTGAAAAAATTATAATTTGATGTTTCTGACACCTAAAATACTTTCTAGAACCTAGACAAGTTATTCAAACATGAATCAAAAGACGTGCCATAAACTAAAAAATCATCCATAAATACCTCCATGCAGTCCTCTAGCAACTCACCGAATATACTCACCATGCATCTCTGAAAGGTACCGGGTGCGTTGCAGAGTCCGAAGGGCATACGTCTATAGGCAAATGTACCAAAGGGGCAAGTGAAGGTGGTCTTTTCCTGGTCCTCTGGATCTATGCAAATCTGAAAATAGCCTGAAAATCCGTCCAAGAAACAGTAGTGTGACTTCCCTACCAGTCTCTCAAGCATCTGATCAATGAATGGTAGAGGGAAGTGATCTTTCCTTGTGACCTTGTTGAGTTTCCTGTAATCAATGCAGACTCTCCAGGAATTCTTAACTCTGGTGGGCACTAATTCATTACTTTCATCTGCCACCACGGTCACTCCAGATTTCTTAGGCACCACATGAATAGGGCTAACCCACTGACTGTCAGAAATAGGGTAAATAATACCTGCCTGTAGAAGTCTAGTCACCTCTTTCTTTACTACATCCAAAATAAGTGGGTTGAGCCTCCTTTGTGGTTGCCTCACAGGTTTGACATTTTCCTCTAAAAAGATCCTGTGCATGCAGATAGCTGGGCTGATACCTGGTATATCTGATAGTGTTCACCCAATTGCCTTTTTGTAGTGCCTCAGGACTTGCAATAATTTCTCTTCTTGTTCTGACTCCAAATGTTGTGCAATAATAACAGGAAAAGTCTGCTCCTCTCCTAGGTATGCATACTTTAAGTGACCTGGTAATGGCTTCAATTCACTCTGGTCCTCTTCAGTAGAAATAAGTGGTCCCTGGGGCTTAGTGCAATCCCCTACACTCTGAATATCAGTAAAAATAGGTGATCCTTGGGGCTCTGTGCAATCCCCTACACCTAGAAAAATGTCACCAGCTGGAAGTGTGTCTGAAATGTCTTCTGTAAAATCCTCAGTATCAGCAGTCAATACTCTCTCAGCCTCCTCTGAATCTGTAGCTCCTCCAGAAAAATCATCTAGAAATCCCTCAGCCTCCAACTCAGTCTGCGCCAACTCCTCTAGAATGTCCATGCTCATGATAGAGTGGTCCTCTCTTGGATGCTTCATAGTATCAAAAAGGCTGAACTGTACCACCGTATCTCCTATCTCCATAGAAAGTGTCCCGGCATATACATCAATCTTCGTTCTGGCCGTCTTCAGAAAAGGCCTGCCTAAAATAAGTGGAGAACGGTGTGCCAAGTAATCTCCCTCCATATCTAAAATATAGAAATCAGCAGGAAATATCAGCTCCTTTACCTTCACCAAGACATCTTCAATCATACCTGCTGGGTGGGTCTGACTCCTATCTGCTAGCTGTATCACCACCCTAGTGGGCTGTAAAGGGCCTATGCCAAGCATCTGAAAAACTGACTTGGGCATCACATTTATCGAAGCTCCTAGATCTAACATAGCATCGTGGAATATGGTGCTCCCTATCTCACAAGAAATAGTGAATACCCCCGGATCTTCACACTTCTGAGGAATAGTGTGGATAAGTGCTAAGATGTTCTTCCCAAAGCTGACCAATTCATTTTCCTTGAGTCTCTTTTTATGAACACAAAGATCCTTCAAAAACTTAGCATATTTGGGAATCTGCTTGATCATGGTCAACAAAGGTACATTGATCTCCACCTTGCTAAATAGCTCCACTAACTCATTGAATTCCTTGGCTTTCTCTTCCTCCATTTGCCTTTTGGCATGTGTTCTCTGCTGTGGAAAGGGTAAAGGTACCCTACATTCATCAGTTTTGGCCGGAGGTAAAGAGGTAGATGCTGAATTCTGCTGTGCTGTCCCCTGCGAAGTGGCTGCTGTAAAATCGGCCTCGGCACTGTTTTCTTCTCCGTTTGCCACCAAATTTGGAGGGTTGCTTGAGGATTGAGTTGGGAACAGGCTAGGGTCAGAATCAGCCGAATTTGAACTCATTTCAGTGTGGTTTTGGGCCGGAATTGGAGAAGCTGTCCGGTTTCCTGAAAATTCTGCTCTTGGACTCTTAGGAGATGTTGTAACCTTCCCACTTCTCAAAGTTATAGCGCTCACATTCCCTTTTGGATTAGGAATAGTTTGGGAAGGAAGTTGGCTTGATCCTTGAGCTTGATGTTGGTTAATTCCACTAGCCAATTGCCCTAATTGCCTCTCAACGTTTTGATTGTATTGTTGTTGATGTTGTTGTTGTTGAAGAACTTGTTGTATTTGTTGTTGTTGAGCTTGTTGTTGCTGCATCATCTGTTGAAACATATCCTCAACCCTCTGTTGGGACGCATTTCCTCCACTTGAGCTTTCATAACCTCCTTGGTTAGAATAGCTCCTTGACTGACCTTGAAAGGATGAATTAGTTGGCTGAAATTGTGGAGCTTGCTGATTCTGTTGAAAACTTGAATTTTGGGGCTGATAAAAAGGCTGATTAAATTGCTGCGATGCTTGAAAACCTTGCTAGGAGTTGTAGGGATGAAAGTTCTGATTTGAGGGTGGAAAATTAGGTGGTGAGGGCTGAAAATTTTGAATCATGGGCTGTGATGGCTGGAAATTTTGCTGATTTGGAGCTTGGAAAGCTGGGAATGATGGAAAGCCTTGCTGCCCTTGATAAGGTTGCTGGAATTGAGGTTCAAATGCTTGGAATTGTTGCTGAAAATGCTGAGAATTAAGCTGAAATTGAGGCTGAAAACTCGGATTTGATGGCTGAAATTGTTGCTGATTGTTCTGAGGTTGCTGTGACTGCTGTAGGTTCGGTTGATGCTGCTGTGAAGATTGATTTTGAGGCTCTTGTTGGCAGAAAGCATTCCCATATCTCAAGTTAGGATGATTCCTCCAACCGGGGTTATAGGTAGAGGAATATGGATTGTTTCTGGCTGGAAATTGTCCTCTCACTAATGCAGCTACTGTCTCGTCCTGTTGGAGATTGGGGCATGAGTCTGAAGTGTGCTCTAGACTAGAGCAAATGCCACACACACTTGTAATTTGAGTAGAGGGTGGAGGTACTGAAGGAGTTGAGCTTAGTCTTTCCACTTTCAAATCTATTTTCTTCAAAGCTGAGGTGAGCTCCATCAATGCATTCTTAACCTCCTTGTTATCAGTGGGAACTGCCTGAACTTCACCCACTCCTCTGGTGCTCAAGGCTCTGCCTCCAAATTGTTGGGAATTCTCAGCCATATTAGAAATTAACTCCCTAGCTTGCATTGGTGACTTGTTCACTAAGGCTCCTCCAGCTGCAGCATCTATAAGGACTCTATCCGTCTGCAGCAGTCCTTCATAAAAATATTGAATCAATAATTGCTCACTGATTTGATGCTGGGGGCAACTTGAACACAACTTGTTAAATCTTTCCCAATAATCATATAGTGTCTCGCCCACCACTTGCTGAATCCCACAGATACTTTTTCTGATTATAGCTGTGCGGGAAGCTGGGAAATACTTCTCCAAAAATGCCTTCTTCATGGCGATCCAACTAGACACATGTCCTGTAGGCAGATAATAGAACCAATCTTTGGCTGCTCCTGTCAATGTGAAGGGGAAAGCTCTCAGCTTGATGTCTTCTTCAGAAATGCCCTGAGGCTTCATAGTAGAGCACACCACATGGAATTCGTGGAAGTGTCTGTTTGGATCCTCCCCAGATAAACCCTGAAATTTTGGCAACAAATTAATAAGCCCAGATCTTAACTCAAAACTTTCTCCCAGCTCTGGATATGCTATGCTGGAGTACTGAAATGCAGCGTCAGGTGCTGCAAGCTCCTTCATGGTTCTTTGGTGATCTGCCATATCAATGCCTGAGTGAGTGCTGATAATCTGAATAGGAGGGATATCTGTAGTCTCAGAATGAATGGCCTGGCTCCTCCTGACTCTGAAAGTCCTCTCAATCTCAGGATCGAAATCTTCTAATTCAGCACCTAGAGACCTGGTCATAAAAACAAAACAAATCGCAGTAAAAGTAGATAAACAGATAAACAGATAAAATCAAATCCAAAGATATAGCAATAAGCACAAAAGTAAGTCAAGAATGATATGAAATAAGTGCACAAGCAAAAAAAATCAAACAAGTCAACTAACAAGTCCCCGGCAACGGCGCTAAAAATTTGACGAGCCCAAACTATGTGTCACAAAAGTAGGCCTCAAATTTAAATGTGAATGAATAACTGGAAACCCTTTTACAATAAAAAATATGGAAATGTAGTATAGGGGCCACAGGTCGTATTTTTCTCGGGGATAGTTGTCTAGTTTGATTCAAACTTGTGTTTATGTATCGTTTTTGTTTTGGGTTTCGAAATAAGTGATTGGGATTGGAATACAATCAAAATTGAAATTGCAATGGAGAAGTAAGAATCTTAAGCTAATGAACTAAGCAAGAAAGTAGCACTAAAGGGAAATCTCAACTAATGGAAACCTAATGAAGCACTGACCAAATTTTTTTTTCTTTTTAACACTGATTTCTGATTTCAAACACTAAATGGAATGATAAACAAGGAAATAAAACAGTGATGAAGTTTTCGAAATTAATCAAGCTTACACAAATCAATGCATGCGAAATAGACTAGATTAAGCAAACAACTCATCTAAACAAACTATAGAGTTTTTGTTTTGAAAATATACCACTACCAACCAATTCAGAATTGAGTGAATCCTAACTTACTGAATTCGAACACAAGCATATGCCAAAAGCAAATTAAATTCAGATGTCAACAATTGCAAATCAGTTGGCACGCAAAAGGATGTCTCCTTGTACCAAACTAACTCCAATTTCACAAAATCAGCATGTTTCGGCTCCACTTGTCAAGCTGTTGGTTCAATTAGGAAACAAAGGTATTAAAGAAACAACTAAGCAACACTCAGGTGAGGAATTTAAGCTGAAATCAGAGTTTGAGAAGCAGAATTTCAGAAATAGAGTAAACAGGAACAGAATTGATTTTTCAGACTTGAGATGGCACGCAAAAATTGGAATTGATGCACAAAACCTAAAGCAAATGCTATTTTAAGCCAAACACCCTATCTATCTACTCCTAAAGCAGGAAATTACTACTAAGAAACTAAGAAATCTGAAACAATTCAGAAACCAAAAGAAAGAAAACAAAAACTGAATTAAACTTGGCACGCAACAACTTGACTTGGCACGCCAAGAATTAAGCAAAATTAAACTAGAATTTGAAGCAATTATCCACTACATACATTCCCTAACTATCAAACTTGAAGAACTACACGCAATAGAAAACAAACTCAATTCAAAACTGAGACTGAAGTAGCTGAAATAAGCATCAATAACAGAACACTGCAGGAATTCAAAATTTACAGCTACGAAACTGAAACTAGCTGGCTAAACTACTCCTCGATTCCTTCTTCAGCGCAAGTACTCCTTGGTTGTCAAGCAAGGGAGAGCATCGGACCCGCAAACTCAACAAATCGTGAAGGAAATGCCATCTGCGATTGATTCAAGTTCAGATTGCTTCATTTCTGAAATTTCCACTCGGAATCTTCATTTCGGCTGTGTTGGTGTGCGAAGATGAATGGATGATGATCTAAACTCTCTAGGGAACCCCTCTAGATAGCTCAGTTGGGATGAAATCGATCTCAGCCGATCCAAAGATGCCAAGCAACCAGAACTGCGGAAACCTCTCAACAGCACTGCATATTGAGCAAATCTGATCCGGAAACTCCACTGATGGCTTCCTCGACGACCTAGTACCAGCTCTGAATCAAGAATCGAGTGATCACGCCTTCGGATGGAGAGAAAAGCTCAAGAACACGAAGAAGACACGAAGGGAGAGCACTGTAGCGGCGAAGACGCGATGAGGAGAAGGCTTCGGGAATTTTTCTTTAAGTATATAACAATGGACGGTCCAGATTGATCCACTTCAATCCAACGGCAGATCTTGCTCTGATTTGAGCCAAACTTTGATGATGATGATCTGGGGTCAG
Organism: Boesenbergia rotunda; assembly: GCA_024364735.1. Classification (NCBI taxonomy): domain Eukaryota; kingdom Viridiplantae; phylum Streptophyta; class Magnoliopsida; order Zingiberales; family Zingiberaceae; genus Boesenbergia; species Boesenbergia rotunda. The sequence goes on along the minus strand of JAGFNQ010007788.1, from coordinate 7,855 downwards.
GATCTGTCTTGTGGTAGCTTGGATCCTCCAGATTTGCAACGGATGGTCCAGATCAAGCTAATCTTTGAATGGATGCTCTAGAGCCCTCCAAGCTTGATCCAACGGTTGATTGAGCTCTGATTGTGATGAAACCTTCAGATCTTGATCAGGGTGCTTGATCAACCCTAGCCCTAGCTCGGATGGCTTCAGATCATCCCGGATGGCTCAGATCTAGCCGCTTTCGAATCGAACGGCCCAGATTTAATCGTAATCTTGATAATCTGATCCGGGTCACTTCCGACTCGAGTTTGACCCAATATGCCCTAGATCCTTGAACCTTGATTCCTACAAAAATAGATCAAGAATTTAGTGGCCAAAATAATCCAAAAATTTGCATATTTGCAATTAAGTCCAAAATAAAGGTAAGTTCTAAAACCTAGGGCAATTTCACAATTTTGACAATAAAAACATAGATCAAACATGGATTTTAGCAGCTCAAATGATCAATAAAATGGAATCTATCACTTACCTCCATTGGAGTTGTGGTGGCCGACATCCTCTTCATCGGACTAGTCGAAAGGTACGTAACAAAATTTTTTGTTTTTTTCATTTCAGTGTAGTTTTTGCTTCTGACCTAGGGTTACCGATTGTTGCCACTCAATGACCGAATGTGAGGATACCCTTGACGAACGAAATCTAAGTGTCATTTTTGCATCAGTTTCGCTTAATTTTTGTTTGATGGTTCCTAAGTTCGGGATGGCTCCGAAAAGATCATCTTCAAAGGAAGCTGCTGCTAAAAATTCAAAGAAACATCAAGGTCCTGGGAGAAGTCATGGGAAAAAACAACAACCACAACAAAAAATCAAATTGCCAAACCAGTATATGAGTTTTGCCAACAGAGGTCGAACTAAACGAATGAACTGGAAAAGTAGCCTTTGCCATTTCAAAAATTTTATAGATTCTGTTCCACCCACACCAGCACAAGAACAATTGCTTCGACAAACACCCTTTTCATGGGTCCTCGACATCCCCACTAGTTCTTGTGTAAGACCTCAGGTTCAAAATATGTTTGATAATTGGGATGAAGGAGAAAAGTGCTTTGTGTTCCATGGGAAAAAACTCAATTTCACAAAGGTTGACCTATCACTTATTCTAGGGCTACCTGACAATGGAGAGGTAATCCAACTTGATTTCAATGAGGCCTCTAGCCCACTGTACAAGGAATATTTTGAAGATTCCAGTTGTTCTGCAAACCATTTGGAGAAACTGATAACGAAGTCTACATCCAATGACAAGCTGTACTGTCAGATGTATATACTGTATTTTTTTTTCCACAGTTCTTTTTTGTGGTACAAGCAGCACACTTCCCATTCCAGCAATGTCACTCATTGATTGCGTTGATGATTTTGACAATCTACCAAACTATAATTGGTGCAATGCTCTGTACAATTTCATGGCTCCTCAGTTGGAAGCCATTGGAAAGGAGGTCACATTGAGGCGTACAACACATGTAGGTGATACAAGCCAACCAGCCAAGGCTCCCTTGCTCAAGGGATTTCCAAATATTTTGGCTGTAAGTTAGAGTGCATCTGCCTGCTAATATATGATATGATGGATACTAATTACTGAATATAATCATGTTGCAGGTTTGGGTTACTGAACATATTAGTATTGCTGCTCCTCATCATCCTCATAGATTGCCAAGAATTCTTCGGTGGAATTGGCCTAAGGCTCATGTAGAGAGTATCAAAAGGATGATCGACCGTGTGCCAACAAATTTAATTCTGGTTGATTTAATCCCATTTGATATAGAACTGGATTTAGTACCTCACTACTCTCCTCCAACTGAAGCACTTGAGGTACACAGTGAGGTATTAAAGCAGGCAACCGAAGGAAGCCAGGCTGCAGAAGATAGACTACAGGCCTTAGAGAAGGAAAGCTGCAATGAATGTATAGAAAAGCAAGAACATATTGATACCTTACAACAACAATTAAATGTAGCTCTTACAAGTTTGGAGGATGTCAAAATTGAGTTGGCAACAGCCCTCAGGGACAAGGATTAAATAAATGCTCAGAGCCATAGACTACTTGCTGAAAAGGATTCCCTGGTCAAAGAAAAAGATGAAATAATTGCTCAGAAGGAGACAATAATTGCTGATAAGGATTCCCAGCTTAAGGAGAAAGATGATCAGTTGAAAAGAATGATAGTTGATCAAGATATAATCAAAGATAAGCCTGACGAGACAATCCGACAACTGAGTATACAATTAGAAAGCAAAGGCTCAGATGACCCTCAGCCACTTCCAAAAAAAATAAAATTAACTCAGGTAAGACCACCCAACGAGGACAAAGGCAAAGAAAAAGAAATTGTTCAGGATGAGGACGAGGATGAGGGAGAGGATGAAGCTGAAGATGAGGAGGCTCCTGCCCAATCAATGTCACAATCTACATCGCAAACAACACAATCTGCAACCTCTACTCAAACAAATTTATTTGATCAACAAGTTGCCAAAGGGAAAGAACTCCAAAAGGTCAAAAGCAACATCTTGAAGAAAGCCAAGGCATTTTTTAAGAAGAATAAAGATGCGGAGATTGCAGAAACATTATTAAAGCTTAGTAAATTAAAGTGAGTTAGTTGCTATTGCGGTTGCATGTATTTGTAAAACAATGATGGTTATTGTCATTCATTAATAAAATTTATTCATTCACTTTTAAATAAGGTGCTTATATTATGTTGATGTAGGTATCAATTGCAACCAGTATGGTCCAATGGGACCTTTACATTAGATATGCAATCATTTTTGACAATATTTGATTGGAATGACTACACCTCCGGGGATTGCATAAATACTTACTGGACTATTATTGTAAATGAAGCCAAATCCTGTAACTCACCTTACCACCCCTCCATATTCTGTGGGGTGGGTTTTGAGGTAAGTAAATTAGCAACTTGGTTTATGTTTATTTTATAGGATTGAGTCAACTAACACTTCCTTTTTAATTTCGATAGGAATTGTTTGAGGTGATACATGCTGCAGCATTTGAACAAACAATTGCTACTGATACAAATAAGCCAATTAGATATATCTTCTGTCCTCTAAATAATGCAGATGATCACTGGCATCTATTGATTATTGACCTGGAGGAAAGTAGTTTCCTTCATTATAATTCTCTCGGCGCCACAGAAGGGTACACAGCCAAATATGAAAAAACTGTAAGTTTTCTATTTGATATATAAACGTTTACAAAAACTATGTGATGAGCTAGAATTTTGACTAATGTAATTTCTATGTAGGTGGCGTTTTTCAAAAATTTGAACTGGTCATATTATTTGAATTGGAATAAAGGTTTGCCAGAAATATCGGGGAAAGAGTTTAATCAAATTGTAGTACAAGGACCCACCCAAAGCAGATCGTAAGCTAATGTTTTTTGTATTTTGGTTTAACACTACCTAATCTTTCATGCTTGAATTTATATGCTAACAATACTGACTCATAATGCTTGTTTCAGGTTGGATTGTGCTTTCTTCATCATGCGATTTGCTGAAAGTTTGGTCTTTCAACGCTCTACCAATTTTAGCCAAAAACAAATGAAACCTTATCGTTTTCAGGTGGGATACAAAATAATGAGAGACAAGTTCTGGAAGCAAACTCTGTAATTTTTTGTTTTGTTGCTACAATCCATATATGTAAGTGTAATGACAAACATTGTATATTTGTAGTTATAATGTATGTAATTGATATTGAAATCAATGGAGCATTTCTTTCGATCCATGGTTTTTTTGTAATCTCTAATCTTTAAACTGTAATTGTTGTAAATTACATCAATAATTTTTTAGGGAAGTATTTTGATTTCAGGCCCACGGTGGGCCTGAAATGACAATATTTCAGGCCCAGAGGGGGCCTGAAATGATTTATTTCAGGCCCACACTGGGCCTGAAATGCTAGTATTTCAGGCCCAAGAAGGGCCTGAAATGATATTATTTCAGGCCCTATCTGGGACTGAAATGAGTTATTTCAGGCCCAGCTTGGGCCTGAAATGAGTTATTTCAGGCCCACACTGGGCCTGAAATGCTATCATTTCAGGCCCACGCCTCTGGTTGCAAAAAAATTATTTCCATAGTATGATTAAATTTTTATACGTCAATCTTTTAAATAAATGAACATGTTGTGACCACATTTTTATAAGATAAACAAGAAGGAGAGTACCTAAATACACATTGCACACCACAATTGAATTCCATTCACATCAAAACCTCATATTATCAGAATTTGGCACATCAGGAGGTTTGTATGATGGACCTAGCATATTTGGATTTTTCAAACCTCATTATCAGTTCTCAGACTTTACCTAATTATTGGTATTTTAGCTAGGATATGCTATTTTTCGTCTCCAAACAAAGTCCTAATTATTATCTAAAACTGTGTTGATACAGTATCAGTTGGCACACAACACTCATTTAACAAAGCAAAAATTAGAGGGGGTTAAACAACAGATTTTCAGAAAACACAGGACTTCAGGACTTCAAGTTCCTGAAATAACATTATTTTGGGTTTACAAATGATACGACTTCAATTCTGATATATTCTGCTTATAACACAAGGTAAAATGTATCATAATATTGAAATACTTCTATAAGTCACAACATTAACAACTAGTTTTTTTAAAGAATACTATACATTCAGTTATCCTCCTTACAAAATAAACACTTCCATCAGAAAATTTCTGCAATTCATAAACCAATTAACTCAAGACCTTGGGGCTGGCGGCATTCTACATGTCCTTTTATTATGGCCAAGTTGTTTGCACCGGCTGCATTTAAGTTTCACCTTGCCATTGTGTCTTGACTCAATCCGTGCCTCCTTTCGTCTACCAGGCTGCACAAGGCTACGGGGACATCGAACTGTAATGTTGTTTACTCCACTAGGCCAAAACTGCTTGCTTCTACAAGGGTAAATATGATCCATGTAAATCCACTTCCAAGTTTCAGAATAAAAATAATGCTCACAATATCGGATTGTATCGATATTCCTGTGAACTATTACAGCTATAGCATGTGAGCAAGGGAGTCCTGAAATTTGAAACTCCCCACAATAACAAAAGTTTTTTTCCAAATCAACAATGTATGAAGTGCCCCATGTTTCTACCTCTATTTCTGATTGAGAGTAAGGGTGAACCTTATAAGCTCTAGCTTTCTCTCTCCTTGATTCCATTTCTTTTGTAGCATGAGGTGTCAAAGCAACATGCCATTTGGAAACTTCCTCTCTACGGTTATAGAACCATTGAGCTACCTTTCTTCTTGTATTATCAATTAACCTATTTATGGGAAGCTCACGTGTAGATTTAAACAAAGCATTCAAGCTCTCCACACAATTCGTGGTAAGCATTCTGTACCTTCTCCCAGTAAAGTGTGCATTTGCCCACCTTTAGGGTCAATGTTCTGAAGCCACTTATGAGCATCTGGATGTTTTTCGAGCATTGTCTGCATTATCATATCATATTGGAGTGTTGTGTTGGCTCGTGCTGCTGCCCAAAACAAACCTACACCAGCTCTACTTCCAGTATCAGTTACCATATTACAAGACATGTGGTGGCAACAAAAAGCATGATGCGCGTTTGTGAATACTTTTCTGACTGCTGATATAATGCCCCGATGTCTATCTGATACTATGGTGAGTGAGTGATCATCAACAGCAAAGAACCTCTTTGTATGATCCAAAAACCACTCCCAAGCAGACCCACATTCTACTTCAGCTATTGCAAAGGCAACTGGGAGAACATTGTCATTACCATCAATCGCCGTTGCAATCAACAATACTCCTGGATACTTTCCTCTTAGGTGTGTCGCATCAATTCCGATAAGTCTACGCAAATAAGACCTGAACACCCTTCGGCAAGCACCAAAAGCCCAAAAACACCTCTGGAACTGATTGTCACCATTCGTGCATAGTGCCACATAAGTTTCAGGATCTCTAGCTCTTAACTCACGCAGATATTGTGGGAGATCTCTGTATGCCTCATCATAATCTCCAACAACCTTTTTCAATGCTTTCTCCCTAGCTATGTATGCTTTTCTGTATGATATCGTCACTCCAAATCTAGCTTTAATATCTGAAATAATCATACTTGGTTTGTATTGTTCATTATGAAGAAATTGCTCTTCAACAAAAGAAGCAACAAATGATGAAGAGCATGCATGATGATCAGCACTTTCCCTAACACTTCGACATTGGTGTTCCTTTATATATTTTGTAACAGTGAACTCTACTTCCCCCCTTCCTACTACTCTCCATGTACATGGTTGGTTAAAACACACTGCTTTAACTCTGTTTTTCCGGGTGTCAACTGGGTTATATCTCATATGCTTAACCATCGCATGTTTAACAAGTGCATTCTTGAATTCTTCTCTAGATGGAAATATCTGCCCCACAAAAAATTCATGCTCATCTCTTGCCTCTAGCTCTCGAATTGGCCCAGCAAGCAATCGAGAATTCAAAATATATGGATCTTCAGCTAATGGAAACTCCTCCTCTAGGTCACTGTACTGATCTGGGGGGAATTCATATTGCTCAATCTGCATATCATCAGCTTGGAATTCTAGTACACTTGTACTGGGTACAAATTCTTCTGCATTCCGGATTTCAATTTCTTCCTCCCCACTCCAGGTTGGCTGAAAGATTTCAACTACTCTTGTAGAAGAATTCAAACCCTCATCTTCTAAATTATTTGCTTCTTCATTTAGATCAATTGCCAAATTCCTTGTAATGCTATTATCACCATACTGGGAAGATAATGGAATATTATTACTAGTTATTTCTAATCCTTTCCCCGTAGCCACATTATCATCAAGAGTATTCCATATCTCAGAGAGAATTTCGTCAACAACATTATCATCCCTGAAAAAAATTACAATTAACTTTATCAAACTTTAAAATTGATAATAAAGGCCCTAGAAGCCCCTGAGGGCCTGAAATCATTTGATTCAGGCCCAAGGATTTGATTTCAGGCCCTACCAGGGCCTGAAATCATTTTATTTCAGGCCCAGGTCGGGCCTGAAATAAAATTATTTCAGGCCCAGGTCGGGCCTGAAATAAAATTATTTCAGGCCCAGGCAGGGCCTGAAGTCATTTCCTTTTCAGGCCTACTCCGGGCACACCTCATTACATTTCAGGCCCATGGAGGGCCTGAAATCATTTGATTTCAGCCCCTCCCTGGACCTGAAATAAAATAAATTCAGGCCAGGTCCTGGGAGGGCCTGAATTTCTTTTATTTCAGTCCCTCCGAGGGACTGAAACAAAATTTTTCAGCCTCTCCTATTGCCTGAAATCTAATGACATCATGCACTCTCAGGGCCTGATATCATGTAATGCATATCACCCTAAGCCTCCTCCAAAATAAAAATAGTACAAAGAGTTTAACTTGATTAAAACTATATCTGATACCATATCAAAGATGACAATCATACGTACATTCCTATTTCTCTTAGTTACCAATCTGTTGCTTCCTTTTTCTCCTTCGACAACCTATTTTGTTGCTTCCTTTTTCTCCTTCGACAACCTATTTTCCTCAGGTGCTTTGGTGATGAATCGAGTTGTGCAAGGAAGCAATATATACGTACATTCGTGATCATTCGACTTGTGCAAATCATTTCACATATATATATTGGCTGAGAAAAATTCGACTGCTACCCATCCGAACCATAAATTAATATTTTATTGATAAAGTGGTTTGGTTGTCTCGAAACTGTGTTTGATAAAGTCATTCTTTGGCGGGAGGGGTATAAAAGTAACTTCACTATATAGGATGCGCCCTTTGGTATAATAGAAACCATAGTACTCCTTTCGGTAATTACGAATAGTTGGATACGCCCTTTGGT
>JAGFNQ010007787.1:197970-242518 GCA_024364735.1 Boesenbergia rotunda | reverse complement strand
GGGGACAAATTGAAGTTCACCAAACTCAAGTTCAAAAACCTGGGCTCAGTGGCATTTGGTAACAATGCTACACTCAAGGTAATTGGGTCAGGTAATATTGAACTTAAATCCAATTTCATTATTAAGAAAGTTCTATTGGTGGAAAACTTCAATTTTAACTTACTTAGCATAAGTCAGTTATGTGACTCTGGTTATTTAGTTACTTTCAACAATTCTAATTGCCTGATTAGAATGCACAAGACTCAGAAATCATGCTTAAGGGCACTAGGAAAACAATGTATACACTATAAATCTTCCCCTTATACCCAAATGCATGTTTAACACAGTTAGAACAATCAAAACTCTGGCATAGGAGATTAGGTCATACCAATCTAAGAACTATCTCAAAAATTTACCCAACTTGGCTTAGTCAAAGGTGTTCCCAAAATTAAGAATAATGAAAACCTAATATGTGAATCCTGTAATCAAGGCAAACAAACCAAGTCTAGTCACAAATTGATCCAATCTGATCAAACCCAAACCACACTTGAGCTCCTACACCTTGACCTATTTGATTCACATGGAGCCAAGTCACTAAGTGGAAACCGATACTGCTTAGTGATAATTGATGACTACTCTAGGTTCACCTGGGTCAGGTTTCTCAAGACCAAAGATGAAACCCTGAACCTATTTAACAACTTTTGTAAATTGATTGAAAATCAAAATGATACCAAAATCAAAAGACTTAGGTCTGACCACGGGGGAGAATTCGAGAATCAAAGATTCGAAGAATTCTGCAAAGTAAATGGATATAAACACGAATTTTCGTGTCCTAGAACCCCCCCAACAAAATGGCATAGTAGAAAGGAAGAATAGAACCCTACAGGAAGCTGCTAGGGCTATGCTCAATGAATTTGACCTACCTAACCACTATTGGGCAGAAGCAATTAGCACAGCTTGCTATATCCAAAATAGGATTCTGCTTAATAAAGGTTAAATAAAACACCCTATGAACTTTACTACCATAGACTTCCAAACCTACACTATCTTAGAGTCTTTGGATGCAAAGTCCATATTCTTAATACCAAAGACTATCTTGGAAAATTTCAATCCAAGTCAAACCCAGGTATCTTTTTAGGGTACTCTACAACAAGTAGAGCTTATAGAGTCTACAACAAAATAACTAAGAAAATTGAAGAAACAACCAACTTAATATTTGATGAAGAAACTAACCCAAAATCTGATAATTCTGACTTAGCTTCATCAAATACTGATCAAGAAGATAACTCTGAAACCCTAACTAAACCCTTTAATGACTTAACAATTGAACCAACTTCTGAATTAGTTGAACCAACCAATGAACCCAGAATTGAACCTATTGGACCCACTGGACCTGAAGCTGAGCCAAGTACTAGAAAAACCAAGAAACCCAGACTCAGTCACCCAACTGACCAAATTGTAGGTGATCCAACCTTAGGAGTCAGAACTAGAGCTTCCTATAGAAATCTTAGTCAAATAGCCATGATTTCAAAGATTGAACCTAAGACTATTGAGGAAGCCCTACCTGATCCTGACTGGATCTTAGCCATGCAAGAAGAGTTAGCCCAATTTGAGAGAAACCAAGTCTGGGAGTTAGTATCTAAACCTAAGGGCAAATCCGTAATTGACACTAAGTGGGTATTTAGGAATAAGTTAAACGATCAAGGTGAAATAGTCCGAAATAAAGCCCGCTTAGTAGCTAAGGGATTCAGCCAAGTAGAAGGGTTGGATTATGATGAAACCTACGCCCCTGTAGCTAGACTTGAGTCTATTAGGATGTTACTAGCCTTTGCATCCCATAAAGGATTTAAATTATACCAAATGGATGTAAAGTCAGCCTTCTTAAATGGGCTTATTAAGGAAGAAGTTTATGTAGGACAACCCCCAGGATTTGAGGATATAGAAAAACCTGATCATGTCTACAAACTTAGTAAAGCCCTTATGGACTAAAACAAGCACCCAGGCCTGGTATGAAAGATTATCCAATTACCTGATCTCTAAAGAATTCAAACAAGGTCAAATCGACCCAACCTTGTTTGTTAAAATTTTAGAAAAGGATATATTTGTTGCCCCAAATTTACGTAGATGATATAATATTTGGATCAACTAATTCTAAATTTCTAAAAGAATTTGTAACAATTATGGAAAATGAATTTGAAATGAGTTTAGTTGGGAACTCAACTTTTTCCTAGGGTTACAAATCAAACAAACTAAGGATGGAAATTATGTACATCAATCTAAATATGCTAAAGAACTAATTAAGAAATTTAAAATGGATAACTCTAAAAGTGTAAGTACCCCAATGGCCACAAATGTAAAAGTAGATAGTGACCCTGAGGGTAAACCAGTAGACCTAAAACTTTACAGAAGTATGATAGGAAGTCTACTGTACCTTACAGCCAGCAGACCTGATATACTTTTTTCAGTAGGAATGTGTGCTAGGTACCAAACCTGTGCTAAGGAAACTCACTTAGCAGCCCTAAAAAGAGTTTTAAGATACATTAAGGGCACCCTAAATGTAGGGATTTGGTACCCTAGGACTTCATCCTTTAAGTTATCAGGATACTCTGATTCTGACTATGCTGGTTGTAAATTAGATAGAAAGAGTACAAGTGGAAGCTGTCAACTTTTAGGAAACAGCTTAGTAAGTTGGTGCAGTAGAAAGCAACACTGTGTTGCTTTATCAACAACTGAAGCCGAATATGTAGCCTTAGGAGAGTGTGTAGCTCAACTCCTATGGATGATGCATACTCTTAAGGACTTTCAACTAGACTACAATCAGACCCAAGTCAATATTGACAATATTAGCTCAATTAACTTAACCAAAAACCCAATACAACATTCTAGAACCAAACACATAGAAGTAAAACATCACTTTGTAAGAGATCACGTAGCTAGGGGTGAAATAGTCCTTAAGCATGTAGACTCCAAATCCAACCTAGCTGACATATTCACTAAACCCCTACCTGAATCTGAGTTTAGCTCACTAAGAAGGCAGTTAGGGTTGTGCTTAGTAGAATAGAATCATTTGGTTTTTGCCTTAAAATGTTTTAAATTGATCTTAAAATGTTTTAAATTGATCTTAAAATGTCATAATTGATTTTAAAATGTTTTTGTTAAAAATGTTACTTTGACTTTAAAAAGTTTTTTCTTCAGTTCAAAAAATTTTTTTTGACTTAGTTTTATTTCAAAAACTACCCCCTTTAAAACTAGGGCTTTTTCGAAAATGGACTTAGCCTAGGCTCTAACCCTAGAACTGCATGCACCTATAGACTTAGAAGCCAGCATCTCACAAGCACCTAAGGATACTTTTGATTGATAACCTAGAAAGGGTTGAGATGCTTAGGTCTTTGCCTCAATTCAAGATGCTTTAAGTCAGTGCATCGGCAGAAATTGGGGCACTAAATGAACAGCAATCAGGTTAAGTATCAAGTTTAGACAATCTAACTTGAACAATGCACTTAACTTGACTAACCTTAGCGAAAACTACTGGTTATAACAGTTAGTAAGTAGCTAATTAGGTTAGACAGGTCCCTAAAGATTTAACCAGACTTAGGTCCTAGCTCGATTCAGTATAGCAAATGCTTAATTTAATTATTGCAAATATCTTTTTGTGCATTTTTGATATATGTCAAAGGGGGAGAGTTGGAAAGGAAACAGGGAACAAAAATGTTTTTCCAAAATTTCTAACTCTGAATTATTTCTAAACTTAAGTTATTTGCTTAAAATCCTTTTTGCTCTGAACTGCTATTAATTTTTGCTTAAAATATTCTTTGAAAAGTTTTTTCTAAAAAGTCTGAAATTTTGTTTTTTTAAGTCTGAAATTTTTTTCTAAGTCTGAAACAGGTTTCCAAGTCTCGAATCTTTCTAAGTATGAATTTTTAAAGCCTGAATTTTTTTTGTGCTTAAAAACAAGTGTTTTCAAAAAACTGAAAAAGTCTAAGTCTAAACTCAAAATTTGCTAAAATATGAAAACTTCTTCAACTTAGAACATCTTTTTTGAAAAACTCAGCCAATACTTAAAAAGTTTTTCTATAATAAAATTTTCTAAGTATTTAAACTCAAACCACCTACTTTTGAAAAATCTAGGGGGAGATTTCTTCCAGGGGGAGGGAATCTAACTTAGGATTTCAATTTCAGCATTTTTTTTCCTTAACTTTTTGAACTAGGTTGCCATATATCAAAAAGGGGGAGATTGTTGGTGCAGAATGCACCCAAGTCAAACCTGTGTTTTGATATTGGCAAAAGGGTTCAAAAGTTAAGGGTTAGTTGTTGTCTAACAAGTTTCTTGAGTGTACAGGAAAAGCCCTAGCGAAGGAATGCTAGCACTGGCGAAGGACTGCCAGACAGGAAAAGCCCTAGCAAAGGACTGCTAGGCTCTGGCGAAGGACTGCCAGAATGGACAAGTCCTAGCGAAGGAATGCTAGGCACTGGCGAAGGGCTGCCAGAAGAAAAGACCTAGCGAAGGGCTGCTAGGCACCAAGCGAAGGGCAGCTTGGCAACTCAAGACCTGGCGAAGGACTGCCGGGCAAAAGTCCAACTGGAGGAGCCGGTTGGCACCAGGTAAATTCTCCCGAGAGGAGTAGGTGAGGACGCGTTCCCCATGAGGGAACATTAGGCGTCGGTTCGACCTAGGGCTCCATTTTGGAGACCAAAGTCAGAACCAAGACAGCTGAAGCTGTAGAAATTAAATTAAATATTTGTTTTATTGTGTTTTGGACTAACCCTGGAAGCAGGACTGAAGGAACGTGTGTCTGCAGCTCAGAATGCCTCAAAGGAAAGAGGCAACTGCTGACCAGGGCGCCCGGAGTGTCCCGGGCACCTCCAAGGTGAAGACAAAACACAAAGAAAGCAAATGAACCTCGACAGTACATTCTGAGGGCGCCCCCGCTGTCCCGGGCGCCCCCATGGCAAACCAACTGAAGAGTTAAACTGCTGCCACGTCTGCACTGCGCACCCAGGGCGCCCCCAGCGCACAGGGCGCCCCCAGCCTTACCGAGGAGAGCCCAACGCTGCAGATAAGGTTTGACCGGGTCAACCAGGGCGCCCCCAGCGTCCAGGGCGCCCCAGTCAAGGCCTTATCCCGAGGATTAAGGGATAAGTCGACGACCGCGCCTCTTGTGGATCTGCTGCCACGTGGGGGGCGCCCCCGTCGACCAGGGCGCCCCCAGGCACTATAAAAAGGGCCTCGACCCTCCTCTTCAGAACACCGCTTTCATTCAACACATCCAAACTCTCTGACGACCGCGCTCTGCTCCAGGAACTTCCCGACTCAAGTCCGAAGCGCCGTCGACCTCCCGCTGCACCGAAACTCGAGCCTACCCCGGGAGTTGGTAAATACAGAAGTGTAATCTTTCTTATTGCAATTTGTATTTCTCTTCTGTACTCATTCTACGCATTATAGAATTGCCCAAAGTAAACGGTCAACGACCGTGGGCCTTGGAGTAGGAGTCGACCCAGGCTCCGAACCAAGTAAAACGACCTTGTTAGCGTTGTGTTACTTTGTCTCTATTTCCGCCGCGCACTTACTCTTTTTATTTAATCCGAACGATTTGCGACATTCACCCCCCCCCCCTCTATCGCATCTCTCGATCCAACAAAACCCGCGTGTCTACATTGAGTCTTTCTTTAGTTTATTCTATTTTTCACTGCGTACTAACCTGATAGAAAGATGACTAAATGGAGTTTTCCGATAATGTTTTTCGAAGAATTCTTTCAGTCGATATTCACCCCCCCCTCTATCGATGGCACCGATCCTACATACCTAACCTACTAGGCTTTGCTTTGAGTCAACTCTCCAAGACTTTACTACCTAAGATTAACTACTTAGGGTTTCCCATTGCCCAACTTCACTCACTAGGACTTTACCTTGCCTGACTTCACTCACCAGGACTTTTACCTAGCTTCACTCACCAAGATTTCATGCCCGACCTGCAGTCATGCCTTCGTGCCCAGCTTCACTCACTAGGACTTTGTCCACCTAGCTTCCACTACAAGAATTTTTGGATTCAACAACACCCAATAGACAACGGTTTTCAAAAAACCGTTGTCTTTTTTTATTTAACAACGATTTTTTCAAAAATCGTTGATGTTGAAAAAATTTTTACAGAAAAAGACAACGGTTGTTAAAAAACTGTTGTCTTATTATGTCAAAGACAACGGGTTTTTAAAAACTGATGTCTATTTGGTTGGTTACGACAACTAGTTTTAAATAACCGTTGTCTATCTGTGTTGCTTACGTGGTAATACACAACAGCGAGCGAGCGAGCGCGAAAACGAAAACGCCTGCCGTTTACATTATAACACATGGTACCTCCCCTTTTGCCGTGCCCTAGCTTCTCCACCCAAAACCCACCCTAGCCGACCCCTCTCCCTTCCTCCTCTCCCTCTCGCCTGACGTCGCCAATCCCTCCCCAGTCGATCGCCACCTGTCCTCGCCGGAGTTGAGCCAGCCTCTCCTCTTCGCATCGCCGCAACCCATCATTGCGCAACCTCCTTCCCCTCTTGCCTCTTCGCGCAATCTTCTCTTCGCATCGCCGAGCCAGCACCCAGCACTGCAGCTTAACCTCCTTCCCTCTTGCCTCTTTCCGGCTAGCCCTCGTCTTCCCAGCAGCGGTTCCCATGGGCGTCCGAGATCGGTAAGGGAACTGGCAAAATCTTGAGCATTTTTTGAAAACGATTTGGTGATGGAAATGAATGAGGATTTTGAGATCCGAAATGTCGCTAGCAATCAATCCAGTTTTTTGATGCAAGAAATGGTGATGGATTTTGGGTTGATTTCTTTTGCAGGGACTATGGAAGCGTCAATGTGAGGGTTCGACGTGAATCAGGCACCGTCCGTTGAGGAAGCGGACGAGGGGCGGTGGCGTCATCGTCGCCCAACAGCACAATAGCACAATGTAAGCCAAATTTTGTTTCCGTTGTTGAAGACAGTACCTAAATCAATCAACTTCATGCCATGATACTCTCCACCACAATAGCACTCCAAGTATGAGCCAGGTCTTCTTGTTATTTTTGGTGGCTAGAAACTCTAAAGGAAATGGGCACACCCTTTTGCTGCTCTCTTCCCCTCAATATTTTCTTGTCAAAATATCCTACAAATTCAAGTTCTCAGTGGTTGTTATATCTCCAAAGCATAGCACATGTTGCTGCCCTTAAAGAAGGGCTCTGCTTGGACTACTATGTTTGGCCCAGCTGCATCACGCATTGGCTCTGCGTAGCACTGGCAAAAGATACACCTAGCTGTGCTTTATCATTATTAATATACGCCAAACATCCTGTACAACAATGAAATACACCCTCATTTTCTCATCTTCTACACCTTTAACCACATATGCTCCTTTACGGTCTTCTTAAAAGAAACATGTGGTAATTAGAGTCAGCATAGTGGTAATTGTGTATCTACCTTCACTTTTGTGCAGTCCATGCCAGTTACTAAAACTCTTTCTTTGGATTGTTTTTGATGGAATGAACTTTGAGATAGTAAGATTCATTTAATGAGATTCTCTTATAATCTAGTATTCAAGCAAATGAATTGTATTTGTAGGGAGGAGTACAGAGAGTCCACATAATAGATGGTACTCTTATTGGGGCCTTGCTGCTAGAATTATTTACAAGGGATGGAGTGGGGACAATGGTGGCTAGGTGTGTATTTACCCTGCAAAGCTTTCTGTGACACTCATTGGATTATCATATTGATAAGTAAATAAGACAATTATTTGTTTCTTTCAATGAAGAATTTTGGCTAGATGGAACCACGTGTCATGATATTTTCAAGAAACTGCAAACTACCATAAAAAGAGTTGGTTATATATTTAAATTTCTTTCATACATGTGCCTCTTGTATTTCTTGATAAATTTTTGTAGTGAAATTCTGTGTGAGAGAATTTACACAAGTGAAATGTTTTCTTAACCATCTGAAAACTTCTTTTCTTAGTTAGGTTGATCGATAGAACAGTTTTTCCCCCAGATTGGATACTAATCAACCTTTTATTCTTCTGATGAACTATGTACTTCAGTGATATTTATGAGGGAACATGATCAGCTAGAACTGGTGATCTTCCAGGCATTAGAAAAGTTGTTCAGCCTTTGGAAGACTCTGGTGTACTTATCCATAGAAATATTGAAGAGGTTTACTTCTCTTTTTCCCTGAATATCAGTTATGTTAAACTCTCCAAGTTAGTTATCTTTTCTCAT
The DNA here is from genome assembly GCA_024364735.1 of Boesenbergia rotunda. Classification (NCBI taxonomy): domain Eukaryota; kingdom Viridiplantae; phylum Streptophyta; class Magnoliopsida; order Zingiberales; family Zingiberaceae; genus Boesenbergia; species Boesenbergia rotunda. Next base: position 234,304 of record JAGFNQ010007787.1, on the reverse strand, counting down.
CTTTGATACTTGACATCTGATACACTTACACATAAAGTTTGGTGCTTTAAACATTATTGTCATCTTCAGCTTCTCAAGCAGTTGGGTTCGTTTATAGTAGTTGAAATAGATGGTTCAGTTATTGCATGTGCTGCCCTTATCCCCTTTTTTGAAGATAACTTTGGAGAAATTGCTGCTATTGCAGTCTCTCGAGAGTGTTGTGGTCAGGTAAAAGGAGACAAGTTATTAGGTATCAACTTCTATCTTTACTACCATATTAATCTTCATTTTCTATGTGATGATCTTGCATGAAATAGTGATCTTAATCCATTGATTGGAGTTATACTTTTTAAAAATTTAAAGAACAAATGACAAAAAGGTGATAACGCTTACCCTAGCTCGCCCCAAGTTATTTTGTAAGGAAGTTATACTTTTCCTTTTATTCCACTGCCAGCTGCTAAGCATTTGCACTCCTTTAAGATTGTCTTTCTGGATTTTTTTTTGTGTTTGAAATCTGTTTTACTATTATCTTGCAATAGGGCGATACACCCCAGGAGAAACGTCAAAAGCTTTGACGATTAGATAACAAAAGTAAAGAAGAAATAATTGGAGGATTGAATACTCACACAGATGACTCAAGCAAGCTGGAAGAGACAAACCCACTTAATTTGTCAGCAGTATATCAATTAATAATATTTTCGAGATCCCATGTTGTTTGCCATTGCTTTCAAATTGATATGTTTTCTGCTAAGTCAATGCTATTACTAAATGTAGTTACTGGAGGGATTGCAAAGCTCTCTGCTTATATCCAAGATTCCTAGTTTGTCACATGATAAAGGAACCAAGAACTTGCATAAAGGCGGACCATCTTCTAGAGGTAACTTTATTCTTAAGAAAAAGATACATTTATCCTTATCCTATCCGACTTGCGAGTATTTAAATTCTCCAATTTTTTTTCAGGTCAGTGTCAGATAAATCGCAGATAGCTTCCTTACTGATGCATTTCAGTTCACATAGAACTTTTCAGCGCCACTATGACAAAATTAAATCTAGGGTTCATGTACATAAATACAGGATAAATTTAGTGAACTGAAGGACCAAATGAAGGCTGGATTACTTCTCAACACAAATGAGGTTTGCCCAAGACATTTTGTTCTACATGCTAAATGTTTCCTTTTTTGCAATTCAAGTTATGTATACTGCATCTCATATGTTCCCTTAAATGCATTTTCTGGACCAGGCTAAGTTCCTACAACTTTATTCAAAATGCAAGTGTTTTGAAACTGTAATTTTTTGACTCACTTGACAAGGGTAACCATGCTTGAGAAATAGTGAGATGCTTCTATTTTTTCCTCCAGTTAATTTATAATTTCTAGTTATCATTCTTTCTATCATGGTTATCATACCACATGCTAAAAAATAGGCATCACGTTTACACTTGGATGTTCCCATACCATGAGTGCACTGCTCATTCACTGAAATTTTGGAGAATCTACACATGTACTTCTTTACCATTCTGCTATTTTGCTAAAGCTTCGAACCAGCAAATTTGGCTTGCTTTCATAAATTTTTTTGTTGCTCAAACTGAAAGTCATCTTCTATCTATTTATCATATCCTTTTGTTAGACTAAGTCATGGGTAACTTTGTATCATAATTATCTTCTAGAATCTTTTGGTCTACTATTTTTAGTTGTGAATGCTCATTTTATATTTCTATTTGTTGTGACAATTCATATCCAAGGGAAGGAATCAGCTTATGGTGTAAAGCTAAGGGGCGCGGCTGTCTTCATCTGGTTGACTGCACTTGGATGAAGTTACTGGGGTGCGGCTGTCTTCATCTATTTGTTTATCTCAGTTTCTGGTTCTTGATGTATATGATATTTTGATGATGTTATCTCAGTTTGGACTAATACTGGGGATATCTTGATGTATGATATTTGCACAGTATGATGTATGATATTTGATGATATTTTGATGTATGATAGTTTGAAGTGTGTTTGCTCAATATTGTTTAATTATTTAAATAATTTATTTTTTAAATAATATTTGTTGTAAATTGTTGGCTGCCTAAACCAAAAGACAACGATTTTTATTTGTTGTTAAATTATTGTTTAAATCACACACAAACAACGGTTTAATACTATTGATAACCTGTTGTCGATCACATTAAAAGATAACGGTGAAAACCTATTGCTACACTGTTGTTATTGACTATAAACGACAACGGTTTGTAACTATTGATGTAGACCACCCCTTTTAACAACATGGCCTTTAACAACAGTGATTTTCACCTACGACAACGGTGAACGCCCGTGGTTAATAAGCATTTTTCTACTAGTGTTCACTCACTAGGACCCAGCTTCACTCACTAGGATTTCATGCTCGATTCCTTGAACTAGGACTTCAGTGCCCATCCCTCAACCAGGTCTTCATGCCCAATTATCCGAACTAGGACTTCATGCCCAACTTCACTCACTAGGTCTTTGATGTCTTGAAAAGGACTTCTTTGCTTGTTATCTGATCCTGACTAGACTTCTCTTTGTCAAACATCAAGTCTTGTTTGACTTATCCCTTGGTCTAACTAACCAACCTTGGGTTTAGTCACTTTGCCAAACATCAAGTCTTATTTGGTTTAACCCTTGGTCAAACTGGCTAGATCTAGGTTTAGTCACTCTACCAAACATTAAGTCCTATTTGACATAACCCTTGATCAAACTAACCAGCCCTGGGTTCTTTACTAATCACTCTGTCAAATATCAAGTTCTATTTAGCTTAACCCTTGGTCAAACTGATCACACTTGGGTTTATCTTGCCAAACATCAAGTCTTGTTTGGCTTAACCCTTGATCAGACTGACCAGACCTTGGTATATATATTGTCAAACCTCGAACCTCGAGGTTGACTATTCTTGTCTGATGTTTCTATCTCCAACAAAAAATCCTCTGACATCAACTCATCAAAATCTATTGGTAGTTGCTGTGCTTTGATTGGTAGCTCAGTGTTCGTGGCTTGAACATTAGTCTGGTGTGGCAACAAAGCATAGATAATGTCCTTATACTCCATCCCATCTAAAAACTTGGACATAGAAAGTAGATTAGTAGTTTTAGCTACCAGAATTTGAGTGGTTCCTTCCCGTCGTGGTACCAACACAATCTTCTTTCTTTGACATGAAAGGTATATGCATTCTTTTGCCCATCATGAATAGCACTGCAATCATACTACTAAGGTTGCCCCAATAGTTCATGGCATACATCTATGACCACCACATCACACCAAACACTATTAAAATATTTGTTAATTGAAAAAAAAATACGAGACATCATCGGTCTACTATTACCTCACTATCCTTCTTTAGCCAGAATAACTTGTATAGTTGAGGATGACTGCCCGTCTTCAACTATAATTTCTAGACATCCATAGTGGAGGTTACATTCTTATAACTGTCGCTGTCCATGATCATCTTACAAACTTTATCTATGATAGTATAGGTAGTGTGAAAAATATTAATTGTCAACTAATTTTGTAGGATCGAGATACAGTGATAGAGGGGGGTGAATATCGCTTTAAAATAATTCAGATTTTAGAACGATCGAGTATGTAGCGGAAAACAAAACACAACATGCTAACACAAGTTAGTTTTACTTGCTTCAGAGTCTTGATCGGCTCCTACTGCAAGGCTCACGATCCTTGATCGTTTACTATGGGCAATCACTAATAATCGGATGAATGTACAAATTACAAGATTTAAGTGTGCAGAATGAAATGAAACAAATATACCGACTCCTTTTGAATGAGTTGAAGACCTTTGCTCGGAGAGTCGGACGGTGTTTCAGCATTATCGAAGCTTTGATTGCGTAGCACACAGGAGAACAGAATGATCGTAGAGTGTGAATTATTGTTCTGGGGTGCTGTTCTCGACCACTTTATATAGTAGTCTCCCAGGCGCCTTAGTCGCGGCGTCTCAAGTAGCAATTCTATCCGCTGTGCAGTCAAACATTATCCTGGATCAGGCGCCCTAGTTCCTTTCAAGTGCCTGAGTGCCGACGTGGCTCCTCCACTCAGCACTCGCCACACAAGCTTGACCGTATGCCAGCTCAGCCACCCGCTGCCAGCTCCCAAGCTCCTGAGTTCCATTTAGGCACCCTAGTCCAACTTTTTAGATTCAACAAGGGTTAGTTCCATACGATAATATAAATAGAATAAATGCAAGTATGGATTTATAGCCAGTGCTGTCTTGGTCCTCACTTTTAGGTTTCACTTGAAATCCTAGGTCGGAACGACACCTACTGTTACCTCCCAGGGAACGCGTCCTCACCTACTCCTCTCAGGAGAGTTTACCTGCTGCCACCCGAATCTTCGGTTGGACTTTTGCTCGGCCTCCAATAACCCAAAACTCAACGACGTTCTACCATGACCTATCTCAACTCCTGTCCGCAATCCCCGCTCGGCAAAGTCTTCTGCTACGTCTCCCGAACCAAGACTTCGTGCTCGGCTTCACTCACTAAGTTTTCATTGCCCGATCCCCCACCAAGACTTCGTGCTCAACCCTGCAGGTCAAGACTTCTTGCCTAGCCTACCTAGACTTTTCTGCAAGCTTCACAAGTTCATCAGTACACACAAACTAGCTTAACTTGAACCCTTTGCCACTTATCAAAATAAGATTTGATCTGGTGCTTCCGGCACCAACAATCTCCCCCTTTTTGATTATGGCAACCTAATTCAATGTTAAGCTAAAAACAAGTTTAAATAGAAAAATAAAATTTTATTTTGAGCTCTCTCCCTTAACCAGTTATCTCCCACTTGATCAAATATATTTTTTTTCAAAAACTGGACTTAGTCTTTTTTAAAATATGATTTAAATAGTTCAGAGACTAAGTTACCTTTTTGAAAAGTTGAAAATCCTTTAATCTTTTTGAAATACTTAAAAAAATTTAGCTTACTTTCGAAAAAGCTTAAGTACTTTTAAAAACCTTTCGAAAATAATTAAAATACTAAGTATAGAAATGATTTTTCAAGAATGCAAAAGTTTTTTAGCGACCAAGTTGAAATAATTTTTTTTAATCACCAAAAGTATAGATGTCAATTTTCGATGGGCGATTTTTAAAAAAAATCCCTTAATTATCGTAAGAATATCAAAAATTCACTTTTAAAAAAATATTTTGCAAAAAACTTTCTAATACTTTGAAAATTTTTTCTAACATTTTGAAAATATTTTGAAAGATTTTTTAATCACTTTGAACTTTTTCTTTCTTGGTATCAAAACTTTTCTAGCACTTAGAAAATATTTTGAAAACACTTTGAACTCTTTCTTTCCCCCCCCCCCCTGCCATATATCAAAATCATGTAATATAAGGGTAAGAAATGTATCAGAGCAGTAAAAAAATGACTAAGTAAGAAAAAGTACGTGTATCAGAGCAATTAAGTTTAAGCAAAATAACATAAGAATAAAATTTAAGTTTAGGTCAAGCCTAGACACCTTTCTTTTATGTCCAAGCATAAAAATTAAAAGGAATTAAAACATTTTGGGAAAAGGGAAATAAATTCCTTCCAGACACCTATCTGACTTGTTAGCTACTTGCTGACTACAATAAGCAACAGTTTTCACTTGGATCAGTCAAGTCAAGTGTATTCCATAAATTAGCTAAGTTAGACAGAATACTTGACTTGATTAAAATAAATTACATTTATAGTGCCCCCAACTTGTTTCAATTCACTGAATTAAAGCTTCTTAAGTTCAGGGCAACAGTCCTAAGCATCTCAACCTAGTCTAGATTGTCAATCAAGTTAGTCCTAATGTGCTTGTGTGATGCTGGCTGCTAGAGCTATAGGAGCATACATACTAGGGTTAAGCCTAAGCTAAGTTCGTGTCAAAGAAAGACCCTAGTTTTAAAGGGGGTAGTTTTAAAGTCAAAATAAAACTATGTTTCAAAAAATACATCGAGTTTTGAAAGTAAAGTTTTGAAAATTTAAAGTACAGTATTTGAAACCCTTTTTAAAATATACTTAAAAATCTAACAAAATGAGTAAATTAAAAAAACCAAACAAAAGAAAACCTACTGTACTAAGCACAATGTAATCCAAATAGGCTGAAGGAAACCATGAAATAGATATAAGCTATAGTAAGATAGACAAATCCAAGCCAGTCAGACCAAACAACCAAGCCATAGTGAAACTAATACAAGTGATCTGGTCAATCAAACAACAAAGTCTAGGAAGAAGGGTCGGGGCACCAAGACTAAAGCAACTGCATAAGCTCGGCATGTCGCTCTACTGCCATCTCGGCCATCTCTATGTATCGAACCTCTGACTCCTCTCGCAAAGTCTGAATTTGAGTCCTTAGACGATGAGACTCAGTCTCAAGATGGTGAACCTCTATCTCGAGCAGAGCCAGTCTCTGATCCGTCTAGAGTGGAGGAGGCAGTGGTGGATCCTCCTCTAATGCGTCCTCGATCTCCGCAAGTGGGACGTCCTCGACCTCCTGATCATCGGCTGGTCCTGCTCCCCTTCCCCGCTTCCAGGCCAGGACCCCGTCATGATTAACCTCTGACCCAGCTAAGGAAAAGTTCCTAAATCCTATTTCGTTGCGTTCGGTCATCCGGGTGACCTGACCTCTAAGGACATCTCATCTGAAGCATGCAAAAATCGAAGTCAGAAGGTGGCAATATGAAGTGCACACTCTCCTGTGGGAAGAGATGTTGAGCGCATAAGTGATGACATGAAAGATAAGAAGTCCTATGTCTATGTCAAGATGATGAATAAAAGCATACATCAAGAAAGTGTAGAAGGGTCTCATTGTTGGATCGGAGTAAATCGATAGAGGGGGGGGGTGAATATCGATCGGAAAATTTTTGGACAATAAAGAGAAATACGGAGCGGAAATAGTAAAGCAAAGTCGCTAACATGGTTTGTTTTACTTGGTTCGGAGTAGCGGTCGGCTCCTACTCCAAGGCCCACGGTCCTTGACCGTTTACGTTGGGCAATTCTATATTCGTAGAAATGATTACAGTTTCGGGTATAGATATAGAATCAAAAAAGAGAATTACAACACTTAAGAAATGACAGCATTTACCGACGACCGGAGTGGATGGAATTTCGGAGCAGCGGGTCGTCATCGGCCCTTGAATCGCGAGTGCAAAGCATGCCGGAGCGTAGCGCTTGAGCGAAAGTGTTGAAAGTGAGATTTGTATGTTGTTTTGAAGCCTTGGGGGTGAACTCCCTTTTATAGTCGTCTCCTGAGCGCCTATGTTGAAGGGGGCGCCTACACGTGGCCTCTCCTGCACGAACTCTAATCTGCAGGCTCGGTCAGCGCTTATCCCCTTCTTTAAGGCGCCTGAGCTGACTGGGGCGCCTGTGTTAACACAGGCGCGTGTTGAAGGGGGCGCCTATAGTTTTGCTTCGATGGCTTGGTTTGGCCTTACAATGGGGCGCCTGTATCCATACAGGCGCCTAGCTCAGTGAGGCGCCTCCTTCCAATGAGGCACCTGAGCTGCCATAACACAGCCCCTTCGTTTCCTACAACCAGGGTTAGTTCCAAAACACAAGAAGCAAATATATATGATATGTTAGACATTATTTACAGCCTAAGCTATCTTGGTTCCGACTTTGGGTCTCCCAAATGGAACCCTAGGTCGAACCGACGTCTAAGTTCCCTCCTACGGGGAACGCGTCCTCACCTACTCCTCTCGGGAGAATTTACCTTTTTGCCAACCGGCTCCTCCGGTTGGACTTTTGCCCAATCCCCCAGATCAGGTCTTAGTGCCCAGCTTTACTCACCAGGTCTTCGGTGCCCAGCCGTCGGCCAGGACTTAGTGCCCATCTTTATTCACCAGGTCTTCGGTGCACAACCCTCGGCCAGGACTTAGTGCCCAGTCCACGACCAGGACTTATTTCCCAACCTTATGTCAGGACTTAGTTGCCCAGCTCGCGGCCAGGACTTAGTGCCCAATTCTTAGAACCAGAACTTCGTGCCTAGTGTTCCAAGGACTTTTCCTGCACACTTGGTAACATCGTTAGAGCACCAATAATACTTAACTTTGAACCCTTTGCCAATATCAAAACAAGGTTCGATATGGTGCTTCTGGCACCAACAATCTCCCCCTTTTTGATTTATGGCAACACAATTCAAAGTTAAGTAAATATTATAACTTTTAAGAAAAGAAGGTAAAAACCAATAAATTTTAGCAGTTTTGAGCAGAGTAAAGTTTACAGTTTTGAGCAGAGTAAAGTTTAAAACCAATGTAGTTTTGAACCGTAAAAAAAAATTTATTTCTCATCCCTCCCTTGTAACCCTGAATGATTGTGTTATAAAACACTTAACTTTGACCTTTCCTCTCCCTTTGACATATATCAAAAAAATATTCATGGGTGAACACGATATCTAATAGGGAGTCTTGAGTTTTTTCAATGATATGCATTTTTTGTAAAACTTCTAAGTGCTTCATGTTTTTGACAAAGTGTTTTTCAAAAATAGAGTAAAAGCATTTGCAACAACAAAAAAAATTTTACACTTAGACAATTTTCCATTTTGAAAAGTTTTGCAATCCTAAATTTTGATAAAAAAAAACTTTTACTTACAAGGCTTTGCAAAAAGAATTTTAAAAAAATTACTTAGGCAAAATTTTGAAGCCAAATTTCCCTTAAAAAAAGGTTCAACTTTGAGAATTGGGAAAGAATTTGTTTACAAAAAATTTTTTTGCACACTTAGAAGAATTTGCTTGGAAACACTTTGTGCATTTTGAAAAACAAAATCTTTAAGAAATTTCTTAAATAAGTTTTTCACCAAATAAAACTTTACTTAGAAACATTTGTCAAAATTTTCAAAAAGTTTTTGCTTAGACAAATTTTGTTTACTAAGGAAAAATTTTACTTAGGAAAAGAACATGCACTTAAAAATTTGAAACACTTAGAAATACTTAGAAAATTTTGAAACACTAGAAATACTTGAAAGCACTTGAAGTATTTTGACAGTACATTGAAATTTTAATAGCACTTAGCACTTAAAAAAAATTGAAGTACTTAGAAATTTTTGCTTTACCTTTTGAAAAAGAGATAAAAATTTAAATATTAAAAAAATTTCCTTTCTCTCTTTTTTTCTCTCCCCCTTAATGTGAAACTCTTCTCCTTATCATTAAAACCATTTCCAATTACAAAACTGAAACATTACACAAAGCTCCCACATGATTTGAAATTTTCCCCTTGAAGTTTTTTTTTTAAAAAAAACATGCAAATTAACCTTTCGAAAGGTTTTTTTTGTTTTTCTTAATACTTGAAAAGAGTTCTAAGTATAAAAATACTCATAAGTTCATTTTGAAACAAAATTTTCTGAGTATCACAAAGGAGATTCTATGTTAGAAAAACCTTAGGTTAATGTGAAAATATTTTTGAGTAGTAAAAATATTTTTGAGAGCTTCTAAGATAAACTTTCTTTGAAAAAGGGGAAAAAGTTTAAGGAAGAATTTAATTTTTAATTTCACTTTTTCTCCTCTCCCCCTTGGCCATATATCAATAAAGAACTTTTGAAAAATATATTTTGAAAGAAGATTTAAAATATGTGTATCAGAACCTATGAGTTTTGAAAACATAAAAATTTGAGCGAAAAATAATCCTAAATAATGTCAAGAATTATGATAATTTCTAACTAATATTCTCATTGAGTCCATGCATGACAAGCAAAAATCTTAAAATATTTAATCAATAAGTTTAGGTTCAGAACTTTTAGCCACTTAATCCTCAAGTTAAGGTGAATAAAAATTTCTTAAGTAGAGAGACTTTTGAATGAGTTTTCTAATAGCAGTATTTTTGACCATATTTACATTTAACTAAGTATTCCTTCTCAGAAAATATTTTAACAAATTCTAAGTACTTGAGAAAGAAAATTTGAACATCTTTAGAAAGAGTTTTGCAAGCCTAAATTTTATATTGAAAAAAAAACTTTTACTTAATAGGCTTTGCAAAAAAAAAAGCTTCTTACCCAGAAATTTCAAAATCAAATTTTAAAAGGGTTTCAACTTTTGCACACTTATAAAAATTTGCTTAAGAACAATTTAAAAAAACATTTTTTATTTGAAAAACAATTCTTTAAGGAAATTTTAAAATAAGTTTTTGCAAAAATTTGTTCTCTAAGAAAATTTACTTAGAAACATTTGCCAAAAATTTTAAAGGTTTTTACTCGGACAAACTTTGTTTACTAAGGAAAATTTTACTTAGAAAAACAATACTCTTCGACAGTTTTGAAACACTTAGAAATTTTTGAAACCGCTTAGAAAACTTTTGAAATCACTTAGAAGACTTAGAAGAAAATTTTGAAGTACTTAAACAATTTGAGGCACTTCTTCAAAATTTTGAAGCACTTAGACATTATACTTTACTTTCTGAAGAAGAAAGAAAATTTAAAAATTTCTCTCTCTTTTCTCCTTTCTCTCCCCCTTTGAAAAAAAATTAATATAAAGAAATGGAAAGAGGAAATTCTATATTTAAAATGATTTCCAGGGGAGAAACAGAACACACTTAGGTCCAAAAAAAAAATATAACTATCAAAACCTGGACTGCAGATATTTTCCTTAAAAAACATCCTAAGTAATACCCAAGGTGACTTTTGCAACACTTATTTTTTTAGAATAAATTGATTGTCTAAAAGAAGTTCTTTGTATAGAAATGTTTACAAACATTAAATAGTTTTCAGGTAACTTTTAGGTCCTAAGCATCTCACCCATTTCTAAGTGACAAAACAAGGTAATCTTATCCTTTTTGTGAGATGCATTAATTTTATCCATTGATTTTAGATCAAGACTATGATTTGATTGAAGCTTGTGTTAGATTTAAATTTATCAAATAGTAAATAAAAAATGAGTTTCGGTAATTGGCTTCCAGGTCTTGGCGAGGCACAGAGGTCTTCTTTGGTCGTAGCCTTATTGGATCAACAACTCTTTCCTTGACAAAGCCTTTTACCGAAAGTTCATTTTCAAATTACTTCTTGAAAAATTTTGGTCTAATTAGTTTAGGATTTGGATCGGTAGCTTCGGCTAGTTCCACCAGACTAAACAGACCAAATAGGATACGCCTTACCCCACTTGACCCTTTTAGAAGGGTTTCCCTAACGTACTATCATCTCACCTCCACCTAATACTATGTTGTTCAAATTTCAATCTAGTCAAGTCCTTATTAACCATTTCTAGTCCTAAGAATAGTAATTAAGTAAAATCATAATGAGGGGAAATTTCTAGATTTTCTAAGTTAGCAAGATTATTAATTAGTTTTTCTAGTATATCAATTTTAATTTTCAAAGTCTCATTTTCTTGTCTTAACATTTTGAAATTTGAATTTATTACTATACATGATTTAATTAAGTTACTTAGGCATGTGTCCATATCTAAATTTGACCAAGAGTGATTAAGTAAACTATCAGCATTCATAGTAAAGAGTGGATTTTCATATAAATTAAAGTTACCCATCTTGGTAGGTTGTCCTGGATCTTTGGCTCTTCTATCTGTGCATTCATCTTTGTAATGCTCAAACTCCTGGCAATTGAAGCATTGGATGCGACTTTTGTCCTTTCGTGCTCTTGGAACTGGTTCCTTTATCGCCGTTGATGGTGTCGTTCATATCTTACGAGTAGGACACTCACTTTTGTAGTGCCCTCTCTCCCTGCATGTGTAACAAATTATTTGATTTTTAATATTTGAATTTACATTTTTACCTTTTGATTCCTCGTTGGGAATCTCCCCCTTGATTCTTGCCGTCTCAGATCTAGACTCATCTTCTAATTCTGGTTTGGATTCGGCTTCGAAATCGAGTTCAGAATTTCTCTCGGCTTCTTGTGCTTTCACTGAGAGTGCAAGATAGCTTACTTGATCTTTTTCTTCTTCGTTTGATTCCTCCGATGATTCAGACATCCACCTTCTAAGATCTCAATATCGGAGCTTTCTTCGTGTAGGTTGATTAGCTTCTCCCACATCTCTTTAGCACAATTGAAGGATCCGACCAGCTTCAATTCTTCTTTGGTTAGGCCGCATTGTAAGATTACTGTTGCCTTAGCATCAGTCTCGATCTTCCTCAGAGTTGGTTTGTCCAACTTGACCCAGGCGATTGTTGTTCCACCTTCTGTGGGGACTGTGAACCCCGTTTGGATTATTAACCATAAATCCAGATTGGCCTTCAGGTGGGATTCCATTAGACTTTTCCAAGTTCTGAAATCTTCGCCAGAGAATAGGGGTAGACGGACACTATTCCATTCTTGACTGGCCATTGAATATAAATCTCGTACACAAAAGAAATAACAAAAATGTACCAAGACATGGTCTTGGATTAGTAGTGTGGGAGAGAGAAAAAAAACTAGCTCAAAAGGTGTTGCACGAATTTTGAGGTAAAATAATAATAAAATAATAAAAAATTTATGACAAATTTTTTGAAAATGTCGACTTTATCAATTCTGATTAATGATAAAAAAATAAGACTTCAATGTTGGGAAAAAAATTACTCGAATTAAGGTAGCACGAATTTCGAGAAAAATATTAAAATAATAAAAAGTTTATGATAAATTTTTAAAAATTAATTGTATTTTAAACCCACGGAAAAATATTATTTATTTGAAATAAAAAGTGAAAAAATCTGAAAAAAAATTTCTCAAACTGGTGGTTGCACCAAGTTTAAGTCACTCGCTCTGGTACCACTTGTTGGATCGGAGTAAATCGATAGAGGGGGGGGGGGGTGAATATCGATCGGAAAATTTTCGGACAATAAAGAGAAATACGCAGCGGAAATAGTAAAGCAAAGTCGCTAACACAGTTTGTTTTACATGGTTCAGAGTCGCGGTTGGCTCCTACTCCAAGGCTCACGGTCCTTGACCGTTTACGTTGGGCAATTCTATATTCGTAGAAATGATTACAGTTTCGGGTACAGATATAGAATCGAAAAAGAGAATTACAACACTTAAGAAATGACAGTTTTTATCGACGACTGGAGTGGATGGAATTTTGGAGCAGCGGGTTGTCATCGACGCTTGAATCGCGAGTGCAGAGCGTGCCGGAGTGTAGCGCTTGAGCGAAAGTGTTGAAAGCGAGATTTGCAAGTTGTTTTGAAGCCTTAGGGGTGAACCCCCTTTTATAGTCATCTCCTGGGCGCCTGTGTTGAAGGGGGCACCTACACGTGGCCTCTCCTGCGCGAACTCTAATCCGCAGGCTCGGTCAGCGCTTATCCCCTTCTTTGAGGCGCCTGAGCTGACTGGGGCGCCTGTGTAACATAGGCGCGTGTTGAAGGGAGTACTTACAGTTTTGCTTCGATGGCTTGGTTTGGCCTTGCACTGGGGCGCTTGTATCCATACAAGCACCTAGCCCAGTGAGGCGCCTCCTTTCAATGAGGCACCTGAGCTATAGAAACACAGCCCCTTCGTTTCCTGCAACCAGGGTTAGTTCCAAAACACAAGAAGCAAATATATATGATATGTTAGACATTATTTACAGCCTAAGCTATCTTGGTTCTGACTTTGGGTCTCCCAAATGGAACCCTAGGTTGAACCGACGCCTAATGTTCCCTCCTACGGGGAACGCGTCCTCACCTACTCGTCTCGGGAGAATTTACCTTTTTGCCAACCGACTCCTCCGGTTGGACTTTTGCCCAATCCTCCGGATCAGGTCTTAGTGCCCAGCTTTACTCACCAGGTCTTCAGTGCCCAGCCCTCGGCTAGGACTTAGTGCCCAGCTTTATTCACCAGGTCTTCGATGTCCAACCCTCGGCCAGGACTTAGTGCCCAGTCCACGACCAAGACTTATTGTCCAACCTTATGTCAGGACTTAGTTGCCCAGCTCGCAGCCAGGACTTAGTGCCCAATTCATAGAACTGGAACTTCATGCCTAGTGTTCCTAGGACTTTTCCTGCACACTTGAGTAACATCGTTAGAGCACCAATAATACTTAACATTGAACCCTTTGCCAATATCAAAACAAGGTTCGATATGGTGCTTCCGGCACCAACACTCATCGCAGTGATATCCCTAGTGGTGATTGGTAGAACACAACGAAGAAGAACTCGATAAAGAGCGTGGTGCTGGGGTTGAAGCTGCATGGAGCTGAAAGAAGAAATGGTAGGGTCTCTCTCACCCTCAAAGAAATAAGTAAAAAGGGTGTCTAGGGTAATGTGGGAGTAAGGATCAGCAAATGGACCATCCCTAGGTGGATAGCATAAGAAAGAAGAATCAGATGGACGTAACTCAAAATGCTGGGTAAATAGTGTAGGAGATATGATAAAATCAACCTGTTGGACACGAGTAGAATAATGGTTATCATTTAATTTGACCAGGTTATTATAAAATTCTAGACACAAGGTCACATCTATAAAATCAGTGCAGTAGGCAAGTTGGTCTAAGTGGTAGTGATGGATAATGTCCATGGTGATAGGGAAGTAAGTCTCAAAGAAATTCCTATGAAGATAGTGACAATCTAATGGTAGATAGGTGGTCTGCTCAAAAGGATCCTGAAGAGACAAGGAAGGGAATCTAGGGTCTGTACTGGGCAAGGTAGCAGGCCGATTCTGGGCTATGCGACGTGTATTAATTTTGACAAGAACATAGTAATAGTAATAATAAGAAATAAATTGAAAATTAAGAGTAGAATTTACAATATACCGTCTTTGAGGCATGTCGAAAGCAAGGAAGGAAGATCCTGGGCTGTTGACTTTGTTTTGGCAGGGGTTTGAGAGAGAAAACGAGAGAAAGGGGAGAAGAAGAAGTGAATTAGGGTGCCTTGGTTGTTTCTATTCGGCGCGCGTGAGGGAGCTTATATAGAGGGAGCTCGGGCACCTAAGTTGGGTTTAGGGAGCCTGAATACCTGTCGTCTGACATGTCTAGGGCACCCTGGTCAATGATTCCACCCCTGGTTTTCAAAAACTGGTGTGCATTTTGGGAAGGGGCGCAAAATTACGCGCCAAACACCTCGATTCGCGATCAGGCGCCTGAGTTGGGTTTTAGGGCTTAGTGAAGGTTTTGTCAATGTTTGAGTTAAAAGCAATTTTAACTGATTGAGAGAGATTAAAAAAAATTGAAAAGAATTTGAGTTTAAACAATTAAGTTAAATAGAATATTTAAAAAAATATTTTTGGAAGAAGATTAAAACAGATTTTAAAAAAAAATTGGAAAAAGAATTAAACAAAATTTTTGAAAAAGAAATTATAAATAGAATTTTTGAAAAAGAAATTATAAATAGAATTTTTGAAAAAGAAATTTTAAACAGAATTTTTGAAAAAGAAATTTTTGAAAAAAGAATTAAAAAAAAAGTAATTTTTTAAAACAAGTGTTAAAAAAATTAAGTTAAACAGAGAATTTGGCAAGCATAGACAAATCTTAATTTTAGTTTGAGCTAACTAACTTAGTGACAAGTTGGTTTAACTGCTTCAATCGGTTGGGTTTGATTTATTTTAAGTCATAAACATCTCACCCATTTCTAAGTGACAAAACAGGGTACCTTATTTATTTTGTGAGATGATTTCAATTTTATCTTGAAGTTAGGTTGAATCTAAGATATGATTGAAACTTGAGTTAGATTCATATTTAAGAATTATTAATTTAAAAATATATTTCAATATTTGGCTTCCAAGTTTTGGAGAGGCACAGTGGCCTTCTTTGGCCTTAGCCTTATTGGATCAACAACCTATTGGTGCCGGAAGCACCAAAGTCAAACCTGTGTTTTGATAATGGCAAAGGGTTCAGAAGTTAAGATGTTATTGTGATCTAACAAGCTTACTAAGTGTGCAGGAAAGTCCTAGGTACACTAGGCAAGAAGTCCTGGCAAAGGGCTGGGCAAGAAGTCCTGGTCGAGGACTGAGCAAGAAGTCCTGGCAAAGGGCTCGGCACCGAAAGCCTGACCGGAAGATGGGCAAGAAGTCCTTGTCACGGACTGGGAACGAAGACCTGATCGGAGGATTGGGCAAAAGTCCAACCGGAGGAGCTGGTTGGCAAAAAGGTAAATTCTCCCAAGAGGAGTAGGTGAGGATGCGTTCCCCGTAGGAGGGAACATTAGGTGTCGGTTCGACCTAGGGTTCCATGTGGGTGACCCAAAGTCAGAACCAAGATAGCTAAGGCTATAAACAATGGTCTAAACTTATTATATTATTTACTTCTTGTGGTTTGGAACTAACCTTGGTTGCAGAAAATGAAGGGACGGTTTTTCTGCAGCTGAGGCGCCTCAATGGAGTGAGGCGCCCCACTGGGCTAGCCGCCTGTAAGGATACAGGCGCCCCAGTGCAAGGCCAAACTGAGACCATCGAAGTAAACTGCCATGCAAGCCAATGGATCAAGTCAAGCCAGACACCCCAGACAACTCAGGCGCCCCAGACAGCTCAGGCGCCTCAATGAAGGGGATAAGCGCTGACCGAGCCTGAGGATTGGAGTTCGCGCAGGTGAGGCCACGTGTAGGCGCCCCCTTCAATACAGGCGCCCTGGAGTCGACTATAAAAGGGGGGGTTCACCCCCAAGGCTTGGACAGATCTCGCTCACATCACTCTCAACACTTTCATTCAAGCGCTACGCTCCGACATGCTCCGATCTCGCGATTCAAGCGCCGATGATGACCGTTTGCTCCAGACTTCCACCTCGGGCGTCGATAACATTTAAATTACGAAAAGTGTTATACTTTCAATTTCAATTCTATATCTGTACTCGAACCTGTAAAAGATCTTTACGAATATAGAATTGCCCATCATAAATGATCAAGGAATGTGGGCCTTGGAGTAGGAACCGACCGCGACTCCGAACAAGTAAAAATAAACTTGTGTTAGCGATTGTTTTCTTGTTTTCCGCTGCGTAATCACTCTACTTTTCTGAAAATTTTAAAGATCGATATTCACCCCCCCCCCTCTGTGGATTTACTCCGATCCAACAAGTGGTATCAGAGCGGGTGGCTCAAACTTGGTGCAACCACCAATTTGAGAGTTTTTTTTCGGATTTACGAAATTTTATTTATTCTTTCTCGTTAATCGAGGTTGGTGCAACACCACTCGATTTTGTTTCTTTTCGTTACTATATTTTCTTCCCGCACTACTAATCCAAGACTCAGTCATGGAACAAGTTTTTGTTTTTAATTTTTCAGTTACAACTCAAATGGCGATGCAAGAGGGATTCAGCACTGTCAGACCTCCTCTTTTCAGTGGAGAAGATTTCTCCTACTGGAAAAGCAGGATGGAAGTCCACCTGAAAACTCTGGTGGACATGTGGATAATCATCCAATCTGGGCTAGAAATTCCCAAGAACACAGAAGGAGTGTCACAACATTTTACTGAATGGGACGCCTCGCTGAAGAAGAAAATCGAGGCTGATGTAAAGGCAACCCAGACTTTGCAATGCGGTTTGACCAAGGAGGAGCTGAACCGGTGGGACCCTTCAACAGCGCCAAAGAGCTTTGGAACAAGCTGATCGAGCTGCACGAAGGCACTTCCGACACGAGGATCAGCACAAGAGACCTGTTGCTAAATAGACTCTACACAATCAAGATAAACGAAGGAGAATCAGCAGCATATCTCCACGCCAGAATCTAGGAGCTGATGAATGTGATGCATACGATAGGTCACAAGGTTGAGAACCGTGACCTAATCTGGTATACACTAAACGCGTTCCCAAGGAATACACTGTGGGCATCCATGGTAGATGCCTACAAGGTTTCCAGGGACCTTTCTAAAATTAAATTAGATGAACTTTTCTTTGAATTAGAACTGCATGAACAGACTAATGCTACTTTGGTCGAGAAGAGTATTTCTTTCATTGCAGGAAAACCTCAAGGAAAAGCCACCAAGAAAAAGACTCTACCAGCACCCGAGTCTGACTCAGACTCAGATTCAGAAGATAGTGAAGGGGATCGACCCAAGCTGGTTCGGCTAGCTCGAGATTATTACAAGGAACTCAAGTACCAAACGAGCAAGAAGAAAGCAAGCTGAAGAAAGGAAGATCCATCAGAACCTTCAACTAGCTCGAAGAGCAAGCCCAATGTTACCTGCTACGAGTGCAACAAAAAGGGACATTACAAGTCAGAGTGCCCAATCTGAAGGAGACCAAGAAGGCGCGAAGAAGGAAGGCTCTCCAAGCCACCTGGGATGAATCCTCTTCCGAAGAAGAAGAAGAAGCCCCACACGCAAATCTCCTCGCCCAAACCGCCTCAGAAGATGTCGACTCCGGATCAGAATCAGAACCAGACGACGGAAGACTAACAATCTCAGAAAACGGCAAATCACGGTAAGAGGTTACTCTGAATATTAATTGTCAAAGTTAATTTCCTATCTGTTTTGCAACCTAGCGAAATCTAAGATCTGGGTCGAATCCCTCCGACAGGAAGTAAAACACCTGAAAGAGGAAGCCGACTCGAGGTCCTTGACCGAGCAAATTCAAGAAGGAAACTCAACTCAAGTTAAAAAGATTGAGGAAGAGAATTCCTCCTTGAAAACCCAAGTCAAGGAGCTTAGAGTAGCCTTAGAACGGTTCACTTCGGGTTCCAAGGGTCTTGATATGATCCTTGGAAAGCAGAAGCCCGTTCTTAATCGATCTGAACTCGGATATCGAACTAAGTCGAGACAACGTGCATATTATTCTATGTTGAACCAATCTAAAACCCAAGTCCAGGCATGGGTCCCTAAGCTATGTTTAACTAAACAAGCTGAACCAAACCAATATTGGATTCCCAAGGACAACATTCACATCTTGCCTAACCCTTATAGCAACTATAGTCTAGGGGGAGCCAATATAAAAACCATATTCATAATTAGATAATTTTTTATTACAATTTTGTTTAATTGCATGCTTGATTGTTTTTTTTATCATGCTTAGATTTAGGACTGGTTAGTTTTGTTGGATCGGAGAAAATCGATAGAGGGGGGGGAGGTGAATATCGATATCAAATTTTTCGAAAAAATAGAGCAGTTACGCAGCGGAAAATAACAAAACAATCGCGAACACAAGTTGGTTTTACTTGGTTCGGAGTCGCGGTTGGCTCCTACTCCAAGGCCCATGACCCTTGACCGTTTACGTTGGGCAATTCTATAGTCGTCAAAAGTCTTTTACAAATTGAGTACAGATATAGAACTGAAAATTGAAATTGCAACACTTTTCGTAACTTAAATTTACCGACGCCCAAGGTGGATCGAAGATCGGAGCAGAGGGTCATCGTCGGTGCTAGAACTCGAAGTCAAAGCTTGTCGGAGCGTAGCACTTGAATGAAAGTGATTGGAGCGTTGTGAGCGAAGTTGTTTGAAGCCTTGGGGGTGAACCCCCTTTTATAGCAGCCATTGGGGCGCCTGTGTCGATAGGGGTGCCTACACATGGCCTCTCCTGCGCGAACTCCTATCCGCTGGCTCGGTCAGTGCTCATCCACTTGACTGAGACGCCTAGGCTGATGGGGGCGCTTGTGTTAACATAGGCGCCTGAGCTGACTTGGTCCAGAGGCTTCGTGGCAGTTTGCTTCTATGGTTCCGTTTTGGCCTTGACCTGGGGTGCCCGTAACCATCCGGGCGCCTAGCCCCAGTGAGGTGCCTCACTCCTTTGAGGCGCCTCAGCTGCAGAAACACATTCCTTCGTTCCCTGTAACCAAGGTTAGTTCCAAAACACAAGAAGCAAAATATGTTAGCCATTATTTACAACCTAAGTTGTCTTGGTTCTGACTTTGGGTTTCCCAAATGGAACCTTAGGTCGAACCGACGCCTACTGTTCCCTCGCACGGGGAATGCGTCCTCACCTACTCCTCTCAGGAAAGTTTACCTTTTGCAAACCGGCTCCTCTGGTTAGACTTTTGCCCAATCCTCCCGATCAGGTCTTCGTGCCCAGTCCACTACCAGGACTTCTTGCCCAACTTCTGATCAGGTCTTCGATGCCCAACCCTTTGCCAGGACTTCTTGCCCAGTCCTCGACTAGGACTTCTTTGCCCAACTTCTGGTCAGGTCATCTTGCCCAGTCCTTGACCAGGACTTCTTGCCCAGCCCTTTGTCAGGACTTCTTGCCTAGTGTTCCTAGGACTTTTCCTGCACACTTAGTAAGCTTGTTAGATCACATTAACACCTTAACTTCTGAACCCTTTGCCATTATCAAAACACAGGTTTGACTTAGGTGCTTCCTGCACCAACAATCTCCCCCTTTTTAATTTATGGCAACACGGTTCAAAAAGTTAAGTTAAAGAAAATAACAAGCAAAGAATTCGTAAAAGAACACTCAGTTTTCTCCCCCTGAAATGAATGTTCTCCCCCTGATTCTCCCCCTGAGTTTTTCAAAAATATATGGAGTTTTTGTAAACCTTCTAAGTGCTTTAGATTTTGACTTAGTGCTAAAGTATTTATACTTAGATAACAGTTTTTGCACTTTAGACAAATTTTCCAAAAAGAATTTCATACTTAGAAAATTTCCAAACAAAATTTCCACACTTAGAAAAATTTTCCCATACATAGAAAATTTAAACAATTTTTCACACTTAGAAAAAAAAAATTCCATACTTAGGAAATTTAAACATTTCAAAAAAATTTGGTTTTTGAAATGCTTGGAAAAAAAATTTGGTTTTTAAAATGCTTGGATTTGAAAAATATTTTTAAACATTTTCGTTATTTACTTTATTTTTTGAAAAGGAGATAAAAGTTTTGAGAAATATTTGAAAAAAATTTCTCCTTCTCCTTTCCTTTCTCTCTCCCTTTGCCATATATAAAAAAATGATAATAATTCTAGCGAAAAAAAATTAGAGCAAAAAAAAATGAAGTTCTGTATTGAACCAACTCTAATAAGCATAAACTGGACCATACCAAATTACATCGTTCTTATTCGGGTCCTATCTAACCCAGTTAGCTATTTACTAACTATTATAAATAGTAGCTTTCGCTAGGATTAGTCAAGTTAAGTGTTTTGATCAAGTTTGATTTTCTAAGCTTGACACTTAACTTGATTGTTGTTCAATTGGTATTTATTACCCCAATTACTGCAGATGCACTGACTTAAAGCATCTTGAATCAAGGCATAGGCCTAAGCATCTCAACCCAGTCTAGGTTATCAATCAAAAGTACCCTAAGGTGCTTATAAGATGTTGGCTTCTAGATCTATAGGTGCATGTAGTTCTAGGGTTAGGGCCTAAGCTAAGTCCATTTGTGAAAAAAGCCATAGTTTTGAAGGGGGTAAAGTTTTGACAAAAAAAACTAAGTCGAAAAATCATTTTAAATTTCAAAACATTACATATTAATTAACAATTTAAAAAATATATATAGAGCAGTCCTATTCTACTAAGCACATCCCTAACTGCCTTCTTAGTGAGCTAAACTCAGACTCAGGTAAGAGTTTGGTAAAGATATCAGCTAAGTTTGACTTTGAGTGCACATGTTTAAGGACTATTACACCCCTGGCCACATGATCCCTTACAAAATGATGTTTAACTTCTATATGCTTTGTTCTTGAGTGTTGAATTGGGTTTTTAGTCAGGTTGATTGAGCTTATGTTATCAATGTAGACTTGGGTTTGGGTGTAGTCAAGCTGGAAGTCCTTAAGAGTGTGCATCATCAATAAGAGTTGTGCCACACACTCTCTTAAGGCAACATATTCTGCTTCGGTTGTAGATAGGGCTACACAATGTTGCTTTCTACTGCACCAGCTGACTAGACTATTTCCTAAAAGTTGATAGCTTTCACTTGTACTTTTTCTATCTAATTGACACCCAGCATAGTCAGAGTCATAATATCCTGACAGTTCAAAAGTGGAAGTCCTAGGATACCAAATCCCTACATTTAGGGTACCCTTAATGTACCTAAGTACTCTTTTTAGGACTGCTAAGTGGGATTCCTTAGCACAAGTTTGGTACCTAGCACACATTCCTAAAGAAAATAGGATATCAGGTCTGCTAGCTATAAGGTAAAGTAGACTTCCAATCATACTTCGGTATAGCTTAAGATCTATAGGTTTACCTTCAGGGTCACTATCAATTTTGACATTTGTGGTCATAGGGGTACTTATGCTTTTGGAGTTATCCATTTTAAATTTCTTTATTAACTCTTTAGCATATTTGGATTGGTGAACATAATTACCATCCCTAGTTTGCTTAATTTGCTGTCCTAAGAAGAAATTGAGCTCACCAACTAAGCTCATTTCAAATTCATTTTCCATTATTTTTACAAATTCCTTTAAAAAGTTTGCGTTGGTGGATCCAAAAATTATGTCGTCAACATAGATTTGGGCAATGAAAATGTCTTTTTCTAAGGTTTTAACAAAAATGGTGGAGTCAATTTGTCCTTGGTTAAATTCCTTAGAAATAAGGTAAGTTGATAGACGTTCATACCATGCCTAGGTGCTTGTTTTAAACCATAAAGTGTCTTTTTAAGTTTGAAAACGTAGTCAGGTTTTTATAGGTCCTCAAATCCTGGGGGTTGTCCTACATAGACTTCTTCTTTGATGATCCTATTTAAAAAGGCTGACTTAACGTCCATTTGGTATAGCTTGAACCCTTTATGGGCTGCAAATGCTAACAACATTTCAATTGACTCAAGTCTGGCTACTGGGGCATAGGTTTCATCATAGTCTAATCCTTCGACTTGACTAAACCCTTTAGCCACTAAGCGGGCTTTATTTCTAACTATTTTCCCTTGGTCATTTAGTTTATTCCTAAACACCCACTTAGTATCTATAATAGACTTACCCTCAGGTTTAGGTACTAGTTCCCAGACTTGGTTTCTCTCAAATTGGGCTAACTCCTCTTGCATAGCTATGATCCAATCAGGATCAGGTAGGGCTTCCTCTATAGTCTTAGGTTCAATTTTTGAGATTAGTGCTATCTGACTATGATTTCAATAGGAAGACCTAGTTCTGACTCCTAAGGTTGGATCGCCCACAATTTGATCAGAGGGGTGACTGAGTTTGGGTTTCTTGGTTCTTCTGGAACTTGGTTCAGCCTCAGGTCCGGCTGGACGGTTTGGTTTAGTGTTCTATTCAACTACTTGGGTTAGATCAGTTATTGGTTCAGTTGACGCAGTAGTTGGTTCAAGAGTTAGTTCATTTAGGGTTCAATTAGTGGTTCAATTAATGGTTCAATTGTTTGTTCATTTTCTTCCTGATCAATATTTGATTGGTTCAGGTTTTGGTTATCAGATTTTAGATTAGTTTCCTTATCAAAGATTAAGTTAGTTGTTTCTTCAATTTTATTAGTTTGTTTATTGTAAACCCTATAGGCCCTACTAGTTGTTGAATATCCTAAGAAGACTCCTGGGGTTGACTTTGACTGAAATTTACCTAGGTAGTCCTTGGTGTTCAAGATATGGACTTTGCACCCGAAGACCCTTAGGTAATGTAGGTTTGGCAGTCTATGGTAATATAGTTCATAAGGAGTTTTATTATGTCTTTTGTTAATTAGGACCCTGTTTTGGATATAACAAGCCGTACTTATTACTTCTGTCCAAAATTGGTTAGCTAGGTTAAATTCATTGAGCATGGTCCTAGCGGCTTCCTGAAGGGTTCTATTCTTTCTTTCTACTATCCCATTTTGTTGGGGGGGTTCTAGGATAAGAAAATTTGTGAATATATCCATTTATTCTACAGAATTCCTCAAACCTTTGATTCCCAAACTCTCCCCCATGATCACTTCTAAGTCTTTTGATTTTGGTATCATTTTGATTTTCAATTATCTTGCATAAGTCAATAAATAGGTTTAGGGTTTCATCCTTAGTTTTTAGGAACCTAACCCAGGTAAACCTAGAGTAATCATCGATAATAACTAAGCAGTACCGATTCCCGCTTAGCAACTTGGTTCCATGTGAATCAAATAGGTCAAGGTGCAGGAGCTCAAGTGTAGTTTGGGTTAAGTCTGATTGAATTGGCTTGTGATTAGACTTGGTTTGTTTACCTTGGTTACATGAGGTACATATCATGTTTTCATAGTTTTTAATTTTTGGTACCCCTTTAATTAGACCAAGTTGGGTAACTTTAGAAATTAGTCTAACATTAGTGTGACCCAATCTCCTATACCAGAGGTTGGATGCTTCTAATTGAGTTAAGAGACATTTTGGTACTAAGGGTAGATTGATAGTATAAACATTGTTTTTTCTAGTACCCTTAAGCATGACTTCTGAGTCTTGAAGGTTTCTAATCAGGCAGTCTAGTTGGTAATATAACTACATAGCCAGTATCGCATAGTTGACTTATACTAAGCATATTGAACTTGAAATTCTCAACCAAGAGTACCTTTGTAATCACAAAATCAGATTTGAGTTCAATGTTACCTGACCCAATGACTTTGAGTGTAGCATTGTTGCAAAATGCTACTGAGCCAAGGTTCTTGAACTTGATTTTGGTGAATTTCAATTTGTCTTCAGTCATGTGTCTGGAGCATCCACTATCCAACATCCATTGGTTCAAATCTTTATGTTCCTAGACATAAAGTATTTATTGATTTGGATCCAATTAGAATTTATGATAGCTTTAAAATTGATTTTCACAGCCTAGTCTGTCTCACCCAATCTAGTGTTATCAATTACGATAACCTTATGGGTTTTGTGAGACAGGTTTTAACAAAAAAAATAAGGATTTTAATTTTGAAATGCATGGTTAATTTTAAAAGGTTAAATTAATGTTGAAAATTTTTTATTAAGTTTTAAGTTTATTTTGAAAAATTGTGTTGAATCTAAGATTAATTGAAATTTTTGTTAGATTCAAATTTAACAAGTAGTAAAGTGAATTTGATTTTCAATAATTGGCTTCTAGGTCTTGGCGAGCCACTAGACCTTCTTTGGCCGTAGCCTTATTGGATCATCAACCCTTTCCTTGACAAAGCCTTTTATTGAACATTCATCTTCAAGTTACTTCTTGAAAGATTTTGGTCTAACTAGTTTGGGTCTTGGATCGGTAGCTTCGGCTAGTTCCACCAGACTAAACAGACCAAGTAGAGTATACTTGACCTTATTAGAGGGGCTTCCCTAACGTACTATCATCTCACCTCCTCCCAATACTAGGTTTTCAAATTTCAACTAAATCATTTTGTCCTTATTCTAACCAGTCCTAAGTCTAAGCATGATAATTTGCAGAAGGAAATAAACAAGCAAGCATGCAATAAAGAAAAATTTGCAATAATAAAAAAAATTATTTAATTATGGATATTGTCTTTATATTGGCTCCCCATGGACTATAGCCTCGATAATGGTTAGGCAAGATGTGAATCTTGTCCTTGGGGATCCAATACTGGTTTGGTCCAGCTTGTTTGTTCAAACAGAGCTTGGGGACCCATGCTTGAACTTGGGTTCTAGGTTGGTTCAATACAGCATAATAAGAACGTTACCTAGACTTGGTTCAATACCCTAATCCAGATCAGTTAAGAACGGACTTCTGCTTTCCAAGGATCATGTCAAGACCCTTGGAACCCAAAGTGAATCATTCTAAAGCCACTCTGAGCTCCTTGACTTGAGTAGGAGGAATTCTCTTCCTCAAGCTTCTGAACTTGAGTGGAGTTTCCTTCTTGAATTTTCTCGGTCAAGGATCTCGAGTCGGCTTCCTCTTTCAGGCGTTTTACTTCCTGTCAGAGGGACTCGACCCAGATTTTAGCTTTCGCCAAGTTGCGAGATAAATAAGCAATTAATTTGGATAGTTCAACCTCAGAATAACCTCTTACCGTTATTTGGTCGTTTTCCGAGATTGTGAGCCTTCGGTCGTCTGGCTCCGATTTCGATTCAGTGTCGACGTCATCCGAAGCGGTTAAGGTGAGAAGATTCGATTGTGAGGTTTCTTCTTACTCCTCGGAGGATGATTCATCCCACGTGGCTTGGAGAGCCTTCTTCCTTCACGTCTTCTTTGCTTCCTTCAGATTGGGGCACTCTGACTTGTAATGTCCCTTTTTGTTGCATTCGTAGCAGGTGACATTAGTTTTGCTTTTTGAAGATATTGAAGGTTCTGCTGGATCTTCCTTTCTTCGTGTAACGCCCGCCTTTTTCCCACACCTCGTGGTGTGGCGAGAGGGGCGGCGTTACGCTCAACATTACATGTACTTAGACAATATCTTAATGCAACGGAATCATTTTTTTTTCTAGACATGCTTATACTCATGCAACTAAACACATGGAACATTCATACATGGCATCATATCATAACTTAACCATTTCATGACTTATTCATAATTATCATAAGCAGTATGTACTTATCCATAAAGGTAACATCATAAGTCTTAAGTCATCTATTAGTCATAACCATAAAACGTAATACAAGAATCTTCTGCCAAATCACTGCCACACACACACATGCTTCTGCCTCCCCTGCGGCTTCCCTTAATAGCTTCTTGGTTGATCTGCGGTACGAGGAAAATAAAACTATAAGCACATAGGCTTAGTAAAACCCTTTTCCTACTCACTAAAATCATGCGTTGCTTCAACATAAATATATCAAACATCTGACATAACATAACTTCGAGCATAAACATAAGCATAGTCATACATGACATAAATGAACATACATGAACATGACTTAATATATCAAGCAACGTATACATGACATAAAGCATACCTACATGAATATAAAACATACTTATACATGGCATAATTCTTAGCATACATGAACATAATGCATTACTTATACATGACATGATTCTTAGCATACTTACACATAATGCATACTTATTCACAATATACAATATGAGCATAAATACAAGCATAAAATAATCTTACCTTGGCGCGATGCATAACATAGATGTATGAATGAGTCTAATGCACTTACTACATAAGGATGCTTAGTTTTGAAATTATACTTTTCAATGTTTAATCATAACATCATTGGGGTCCCCGGCTTGTACCACAAACATACTTTATAGCGCGCATCCCTAAGTAAATACGAGGTAGCTAGCCTCGACCTACTAGGGTAAGGACAGCATAGTCGGTAGTCCTAAAACCGGGGCGTTCTTAAGGTGCCCATCCCTGTTGCACAGCTTCGGTAGTGCCAAAACCGTGGACAGCATAGTCGGTAGTCCAGAACCGGGGCGTTCTTAAGGTACCCATCCCTTGGACCCTTATTTCGGTCCGGTACAAGCCTTATGCATGAAAATAAACATGCATGCTTCATCTTATCATTCATACTTATTTCATATCATCGTTATACCTTCATCATTCATACTTATCATTCATACTTATAATTAAGGCATAACTATCATCTTTATTCATGCTTATCATTCTTTGTTCATAATATAGAACATACATACATAATCATGTTTCTGGTCATAATCTTATCCGAGTTCATAAAGCTTGCATGATCATGATACAAAATCAACATACATCTCATACAAGATACATTTTATCTTACATACATGATCCTAGTATCCATCATAAGACATGAATGGTAAGCTACATATAAACCTAACACATATTACTAGGATTCATAGCATTCATCACAAAACATGCATATAACTTCATGAGTCATAATTTCATTATAAGCATTTATCAACATACATGCATTATTCTATTTATCATAATATACTCCTACATAAATTTCATGTAATCATGGTATATGATCTAAATATTCATGATTAAAACATAACCTAAAATCAACCATACAAGTCATGTCACATAACACATAAACTAAGGCTTTAGTCATATGGAAGCCCTTACACCATGTTTAACCATGTACTAGCATCATGGGAACTTATAAATATGCATTTTTGAGATCTTAACCCAACCCAAACCCTAGGGTTGGGTCTTGGCCGAAAGTCTCAAGGACCATGGGTCCATGGAAAATTTGCCTAGATCATGATTACATCTCTTATCTACATATCATGCCATAGAAAGATTATTTGAACCCTTGAGTGGACTTAACTCCAAGTCCTAGACTTAAAACAAAAGTTGGCCGAAAACCCTAGAAGGGTAACAAGCCCATGGAAGAGTTCATTTAACACCATTCTTACTCATAAGGTATCATAAAAAATCATATTAATCATGCTTGGAAAGGTTGGAATTTCCCCTAGCCTCTTGACCTTGGTGTGGCCGAAACTTATAAGGGTATCAAACCCATAAAAATTTCATATAAATCCCTATTATCATCCATACTACTTCATAGTAAGTCATACTAAGCATGCTTGAGGAATTTTAAAATAAATCCCTAGCCCTATCCTTGATATGGCCGAAAGTTCCATAAGCCTTAATCATGGATTTTCCCAACATATCATGCCAACAAAAACCTAGATCATGATAAATATCTTGAAAGCTATCATACCACAGGTGAGGGGGTTTTACCTTCCTTGATCTCGCTTACAAACTTCGAATAGAAGATAACAAGGGAACCTTCTTGTCTCTAGACTTTCCTTAGTCCTTGTATCCTTGTAGGGGCTTTAGATCTTCAAGATGGGGTCCTTGGTGGAATTTTTCTCAAGGGGGAGAGAACTTCAATTTTCGGCCAAGTAAGGAAGAAGAAGAAAATCAAGAAGAGGAGGGAAGTTGTAACTTCCTTTCTATTTATACCATTTTGAAAAGGGGTGAGTGAAGAGGCATGGTGTCTCTTCCCTTGGTGACTCTTCATTTCCTACACCTTCACTAATATCCACTTCATTCCCTTATAGCACTCCCTTGCTAGGTGAATTGGTTAGTGCATGCTTGGTTATGCAAGAGGGCCAAGGTTCAATCCTTGGTGCATGCACTAATTTTCTATTTTATTTTTAGTTTATTTCCTATCATTTTCGAAAATTCCTTAAAAATTCCCCCATAATTATTTTAATATTTTTCATTACAATCCCTCTATTTTTATATTAAATTTTTCCTAAAAGCACCCATAATAATGGCACTAGAAAACCCCTATAAGGCCCCTTAGTATTTTAGTTCCTCAATTTAAATAAGAGAACCTTGATTTCTAGGCTAAGGTTCGTACTAACATTTCTAGATCCTTCGGAAAATTGTCTAGACCTGCTTAATATTTTAAA
The DNA here is from genome assembly GCA_024364735.1 of Boesenbergia rotunda. Classification (NCBI taxonomy): domain Eukaryota; kingdom Viridiplantae; phylum Streptophyta; class Magnoliopsida; order Zingiberales; family Zingiberaceae; genus Boesenbergia; species Boesenbergia rotunda. The sequence continues at coordinate 205,464 of JAGFNQ010007787.1, read as the reverse complement.
GAAAATATTAAGAGAATTTTCCGGTCGTTACACTTCGGCTTGCTTTCTTTTTGTTAGTTTGGTGCTTCAGCTCCTTGTAGTAGTCCCGAGCTAGCCGAACCAACTTGGGTTGATCCCCTTCACTGTCTTCTGAATCTGAGTCTGAGTCAGACTCGGGTGCTGGTAGAGACTTCTTCTTGGGGACTTTTCCTTGGGATTTTCCTGCAATGAAAGTAATACTTTTCTCGACCAAAGTGGAGTTAGTATGTTCATGCAATTCTAATTCAGAGAAAAGTTCATCTAGTTTAATTTTTGAAAGATCCCTGGAAACCTTATAGGCATCTACCATGGATGCCCACAGTGTGTTCTTAGGGAAAGCGTTTAGAGTATACCTGATTAGGTCATGGTTCTCTACCTTGTGACCTATCGTGTGCGGCCCATTCATTAGCTCCTGGATTCTGGCGTGGAGCTATGCTGCTGATTCTCCTTCGTTCATCTTGATCGTGTAGAGTCTGTTCAGCAACAGATCTCTTTTGCTGATTCTGGTGTCGGAAGTGCCTTCGTGCAGTTCAATTATCTTGTTCCAAATCTCTTTGGCGCTGTTGAAGGGACCCACCCGGTTCAGCTCCTCCTTGGTTAATCCGCATTGCAAAGTCTGGGTTGCCTTTGCATCAGCCTCGATCTTCTTCTTCAACGAGGTGTCCCATTCAAAATAGTGTTGTGCCACTCCTTCTGTATTCTTAGGAATCTCTAGGCCAGATTGGATAATTATCCATATGTCCACCTGAGTTGTTAGGTGGACTTCCATCCTGCTTTTCCAGTAAGAGAAATCCTCTCTACTGAAAAGAGGTGGTCTGGCTGTACTAAATCCTTCTTGCATGGCCATTAATATTTTCTGAAAAATTGAAAATAAGGAAAACTTGTTCTAAGACTTAGTCTTGGATTAGTAGTGCGGAAGAAATTAATAGCAACGAAAAATGATCGAGTGGTGTTGCACCAACCTCGATTAACGAGAAAGATTCGAAAAAAATTAAAATAATTCCGTAAATCCAAAAAAAAACTCTCAAACTGGTGGTTGCACCAAATTTGAGCCACCCGCTCTGATACCACTTGTTGGATCGGAGAAAATCGATAGAGGGGGGGTGAATATCGATATCAAATTTTTCGGAAAAATAGAGCAGTTACGCAGCGGAAAATAACAAAACAATCGCGAACACAAGTTGGTTTTACTTGGTTCGGAGTCGCGGTCGGCTCCTACTCCAAGGCCCACGATCCTTGACCATTTACGTTGGGCAATTCTATAGTCGTCAAAAGTCTTTTACAAATTGAGTACAGATATAGAACTAAAAATTGAAATTGCAACACTTTTCGTAACTTAAATTTACCGACGCCCAAGGTAGATCGAAGTTCAGAGCAGAGGGTCATCGTCGTTGCTGGAATCTCGAAGTCGGAGATTGTCGGAGCGTAGCGCTTGAACGAAAGTGCTTGGAGCGTTGTGAGCGAAGTTGTTTGAAGCCTTGGGGTGAACTCGCTTTTATAGCAGCCATAGGGGCGCCTGTGTCGATAGGAGCGCCTACACGTGGCCTCTCCTACGCGAACTCCTATCCGCAGGCTTGGTCAGCGCTCATCCACTTGACTGAGGCGCCTGGACTGATGGGGGTGCCTGTGTTAACACAGGCGCCTGAGCTGACTTGGTCCAGAGGCTTCGTGGCAGTTTGCTTCGATGGTTCTGTTTTGGCCTTGACCTGGGGCGCCCGTATCCATCCGGGCGCCTAGCCCCAGTGAGGCGCCTCACTCCTTTGAGGCGCCTCAGCTGCAGAAACACATTCCTTCGTTCCCTGCAACCAAGGTTAGATCCAAAACACAAGAAGCAAAATATGTTAGCTATTATTTATAGCCTAAGCTGTCTTGGTTCTGACTTTGGGTTTCCCAAATGGAACCCTAGGTCGAACCGACGCCTACTGTTCCCTCGCACGGGGAACGCATCCTCACCTACTCCTCTCAGGAAAGTTTACCTTTTGCAAACCGGCTCCTCCGGTTGGACTTTTGCCCAATCCTCCCGATCAGGTCTTTGTGCTCAGTCCGCTACCAGGACTTCTTGCCCAACTTCCGGTCAGGTCTTCGGTGCCAAGCCCTTTGCCAGGACTTCTTTCCCAGTCCTCGACCAGGACTTCTTTGCCCAACTTCCGGTTAGGTCTTCTTGCCCAGTCCTTGACCAGGACTTCTTGCCCAGCCCTTTGCCAGGACTTCTTGCCTATGTTAGTATTGTGAGAGAAGTGTCCTAAGGCAATCGCCTTATGATTATAATTATTTATTTTAATAAATGAATATTCACTATTTGAGTATACATGTTTATGTATTTGATTGGGATCTTAAACTCATTTACTGAATGTCCGCAATACAATTCACAGCATGAGAGAATTTGTGATGAATTCACAACTAGTGATTATCTCTACATCTGCAATTATGAAGTATTGAAATTGTCCCTAGTTGATGAATTGATAAATACGGACACTATCAATTCTGTTGAGACTAGCATGGGTTATTCTCTAATCAGCTGATTCTCACTGGCTGGTGACATTGGGATGTCCGGAGATAAACATGAATGCTAGTTAAGGGAACTAGTTCATTGGAGTGACTGGCTGTAAGACTTCATATGGTAGTCTACATATAGACATGTCAGTGAAGTTCTTACTGCAGCTTAAGTGCGATGTTCCTTTGACTTGCGTGTTCAAGTCATCTTGGTCATGGAGACTTATACTTTGACATCTTAAGCAAGCATCTCCATGGAGGTGTGGACCCAGGATGGTTGGGTATAAGCCGAAGTGCCCGAAGATGTTTGAACAGCCTACAAAGGATTCACCACTCCCTGCGAGGAGATGTATACCCAAGGCCTATCGTCGGATTATTACTCGAAGCCTCTGGCCAGAGCATCACATGATCTGAGTATGAATATCTCAGATACATGAGAGTAATTAGAATCCATTGGATGAGAAAGACATAACTTGGGCTAGGTGTGACGTAGTCAGCCTAGTGGGGACTGACACACATAAACCATGTCCTGAACCAAGTGGGTATAAGATGGTGAAGGGAATGAGGCACGATTCATTAAAGCTGCTGAAGGGTTTCAAAATTATTTCTGAGGTCAACCGTTGATCTTTCGATTAATTGGGGGTCATGATGTATTACTAGGTGTCACTCATGATCGTTCTATAATTGGTTGATTATAGACGGCCAACATAAATCGAAAGCCTATTTAGTCACACGCACTACGAGTAATCCGAGGGATTTAAAACGAGTTGAAAATTGGATTTTCCAATCAAGAGAAATAAGTCGAATCTGAATTTATCAGAGGCGCATCGGAAGCTTAAAATGGCTAAGTCTTTTGAATGCTTATTGGACGAATTAAATGAGTTTAATTCGTAACGGTTTTGGCTTGGTGTGGCCGGCCAAAGAGGGTGCCCACCCTCTTTGGTTTGGCCGGCCACAATAAAGGAGGGAAACCAATTTATTTGGTTTAAATTATAAAATAAATCAAGCGCGATTTATTTTATAAAATTATGGATAAATAAATTTATATAAAGAAATTTATATAAAGAAATTTATATAAATTTATTCTTTTTATGGAAATTAAAATGAACCATGGATTGGTTTATTTTATTTTATAAAATCAATTATGAATTGATTTTTCCATGATAAGAAAAATTTATATGATAAATTTTTGTGAAAAATTTATTCCATAATAAAAGGGGAGATGTGTTTGTTTTATTATAAAGTTAGTTATAATAAAACTTGGCATAACGGAATAATTCATAAGAAAATTATTAAGATAAATTTCTTATGAAAATTTATTCCGTTAAGAGGAGACTTGGCGATAAAGAGGCTACTATATAAAGGTGCATAGGCAAGGCTTGGAAATTAATTCAAGTGATCAAGGATTCTTGCCTAGCCTCTCTTCCTCTCCTTCTCTCCCTCTCCCTCTCCAAGTGGGCGTCGGCCCTAGAAGTTCCTCCTAGGGTTGCCGTGAGCCAACTCCACCAAGAAGGCGCCGAAGAAGAAGAAGAAGCAGGTCGCGACTCCTTCCTTCCTTTCCCCGGAATCTTGATTCCGTTACTTGGTGGTTAGTTTCCATCTCTCTCTCTCTTGATATTCTTGTCGTGCCTTTGGAGAATCTAGTAGTTCTTGTCGGCACGAAACTCGTGGCTTTGTGAAGTCATCCAGAAGAGAACTCGGCGTGGACGCGAATAGAGGCGGAGCTTCCAAGGGACGCTACGGTTGGATCTCGTCCCCTACTTCGAGTTACGCGAGATATTGAGTAAATTAGTTTACTTTCTGCAAAATTTTAATTTATGATCATGTCCACACATCATAAGGTTGCATGCTAGATACGTGGTTAAAAATAATTTGAGAAATTATTTATGCTAATTCTTCCGCTGCACGTAATTATTTTTTTTAAATTACGAACCCGTATCCATGTCAACATACACCCGGTCCCAACAGCCTAGTGTACCTTGGACTTTTCCTGCACACGTAGAAAGCTTGTTAGATCACATTAACACCTTAACTTCTAAACCCTTTGCCATTATCAAAACACAGGTTTGACTTAGGTGCTTCTTGCACCAACAACTTTAAGGACAAAATGATTCAATTGAAATTTGAACAACATAGTATTGGGTGGAGGTGAGATGATAGTACGTTAGGGAAGCCATTCTGGTGGAACTAGCCGAAGCTACCATTCCAAGACCCAAACTAGTTAGACCAAAATCTTTCAAGAAGTAACTTGAAGATGAATTTTCAATAAAAGGCTTTGTCAAGGAAAGGGTTGATGCTCCAATAAGGCTACGACCAAAGAAGACCTAGTGCCTCGCCAAGACCTGGAAGTCAATTATTGAAAATCAAATTCACTTTACTACTTGTTAAATTTGAATCTAACACAAATTTCAATTAATCTTAGATTCAACACATTTTTCAAAATCAATAAACTTAAAATGTATAAAATTTTCAAAATTAATTCTTTCAAAATTAACCATGTTTTTTAAAATTAAAATCTTTATTTTTTTGAAAACCTGTCTAGCTCACAATACCCATAAGGTTAACATGATTGATAACTCTAGATTGGGTGAGATAGACTTGGTTGTGAAAATCTATTTCAAGCTATCCCTAACTCTAAATTGGATCTAAATCAATAAATACTTTATGTGTAGGAACATAAAGATTTGGACTAATGGATGTTGGATAGTGGATGCTCCAGACACATAACTAGAGACAAATTAAAATTCACCAAATCAAGTTCAAGAATCTAGGCTCAATAGCATTCGGCAACAATGCTACACTCAAAGTCATTGGGTCAGACAACATTGAACTTAAATCTGATTTTATGATTAAAAAGGTACTCTTGGTTGAAAATTTCAAGTTCAATTTGCTTAGTATAAGTCAACAATGTGATACTGGCTATGTAATTACATTCACCAACTATGACTACCATTAATTTACCTTTAGTACCAAAATGCTTATTGACTCAATTAGAAGAATCTAACCTCTGGCATAGGAGATTAGGTCACACTCATGTTAAGCTGATTTCTAAAATTACCCAACATGGTCTAATTAAAGGTGTACCAAGAATTAAGAATTTTGAAAACACAATCTGTAACTCATGTAACCAAGGCAATCAAACCAAGTCTGCTCACAAATCAATTCAATCAGACTTAACCCAAACCACACTTGAGCTCCTACACCTTGACCTTTTTAATTCACACGGAGCCAAGTCACTAAGCGGGAATCGGTACTGCTTAGTAATTATCGATGATTACTCTAGTTTTACCTGGGTTAGGTTCCTAAAACCTAAAGATGAAACCCTAAACCTATTTATTGATTATGCAAAATAACTGAAAATCAAAATGATACCAAAATCAAAAGACTTAGGAGCGATCACGGGGGAGAATTTGAGAATCAAAGGTTTGAGAAATTCTACAAAATAAATGGATATATTCATGAATTTGTCTGTCCTAGAACCCCCCAACAAAATGGGATAGTAGAAAGAAAAAATAGAACCCTTCAGGAAGCCGCTAGGACAATGCTCAATGAATTTAATCTAGCTAACCAATTTTGGGCAGAAGCAAGAAGTACGGCTTGCTATATCCAAAATAAGGTCCTAATTAACAAAAGACATAATAAAACACCTTATGAATTATATTATCATAGACTGCCTAACCTACACTACCTAAGGGTCTTTGGGTGCAAAGTCCATATCTTGAACACCAAGGACTACCTAGGTATGTTTCAGTCTAAGTCGACCCCAGGAATTTTCTTACGATATTCAACAACTAGTATGACCTATAGGGTTTATAATAAACAGACCCACAAAATTGAAGAAACTAATAACTTAATATTTGATGAGGAAACTGAACCAAAAAATGGTAATCAAAACTTGAACCAATCAAATATTGATCAGGAAGACAATGAACAAACAATTGAACCATCAATTGAATCACTAATTGAACCTCTAAATGAACTAACTCTTGAACCAACTACTGCGTCAACTGAACCAACCCAAGTAGTTGAACGAAACACTGAACCAAACCGTCTAGCTGGACCTAAGGCTGAACCAAGTTCTAGAAGAACCAAGAAACCCAGACTCAGTTACCCTTCTGATCAAATTATGGGTGATCCAACCTTAGGAGTCAGAACTAGGTCTTCCTATAGAAATCCTAGTCAGATAGCACTGATTTCAAAAATTGAACCTATGACTATAGAGGAAGCCCTACCTGACCCTGATTGGATCATAGCTATGCAAGTGGAGTTAGCCCAATTTGAAAGAAACCAAGTCTGGGAACTAGTACCTAAACCTGAGGGCAAGTCTATTATAGATACTAAGTGAGTGTTTAGGAATAAACTAAATGACCAAGGGGAAATAGTTAGAAATAAAGCCCGTTTAGTAGCTAAAGGGTTCAGTCAAGTCGAAGGATTAGACTATGATGAAACCTATGCCCCAGTTGCCAGACTTGAGTCAATTAGAATGTTGTTAGCATTTGCAACCCATAGAGGGTTCAAGCTATACCAAATGGACGTTAAGTCTACCTTTTTAAATGGGTTCATCAAAGAAGATGTCTACGTAGGACAACCCCCAGGATTTGAGGACCTAGAAAAACCTGAGTATGTCTTTAAACTTATAAAAGCAATGTATGGGTTGAAACAAGCACCTAGGGCATGGTATGAACGTTTATCAACCTATCTAATTTCTAAGGAATTTAACTAAGGACAAATTGACTCCACTCATTTTGTTAAAACCTTAGAAAAAGATATTTTCATTACCCAGATTTATGTTGACGATATAATTTTTGGATCCACCAACTCAAACTTTCTAAAAGAATTTGTAAAAATAATGGAAAATGAATTCAAAATGAGCTTAGTAGGTGAACTCAACTTTTTCTTAGGATTGCAAATTAAGCAAACTAGAGATGGTAATTATGTTCACCAGTCCAAGTATGCTAAAGAGTTAATAAAGAAATTTAAAAT
>JAGFNQ010007787.1:145404-197939 GCA_024364735.1 Boesenbergia rotunda | reverse complement strand
CAGCAAGCACCATATCGAACCTTGTTTTGATATTGGCAAAGGATTCAAAGTTAAGTTTATTTGTGATCTAACAATGTTCACTAAGTGTGCAGGAAAAGTCCTAGCGAAGGGCTGCTAGGCACCTGGCGAAGGGCTGCCAGGAAACAAAGTCCTAGCGAAGGGCTGCTAGGCACCTGGCGAAGGACTGCCAGGATACAAAGTCCTAGCGAAGGCCTGCTAGGCACCTGGCGAAGGACTGCCAGGATACAAAGCCCTAGCGAAGGACTGCTAGGCACTGGCGAAGGAATGACAGGGTAAAAAGCTCTAGCGAAGGACTGCTAGGCACTGGCGAAGGAATGCCAGGGTACTGAAGCCCTAGCGAAGGACTGCTAGGCACCAGGCGAAGGACAGCTTGGGACTGAAGCCCTAGCGAAGGAATGTTAGGCGCCGGGCGAAGGATAGCTCGGTATCCAAGACCTGGCAAAGAACCGCCAGGCAAAGGACCGCCAGGCAAAAGTCCAACCAAAGGAGCGGTTGGCATCAGGTACATTCTCCCGAGAGGAGTAGGTGAGGACGCGTTCCTCGTCGAGGGAACAGTAGGCGTCGGTTCGACCTAGGGTTCCATTTAGGAGGCCCAAAGTCAGAACCAAGACAGCTAAGGCTGTATAAACTAACCACTTAATGTTTTGTTGTGTTTTGGACTAACCCTGGATGCAGGACCGAAGGAACGAGTGTCTGCAGCTCAGAGAGCCTCAAAGGAGTGAGGCAACAGCTGACCAGGGCGCTCGGAGTGTCCCGGGCGCCCCCAAGGTGAACACAAAACACACAAGTAAAAAGCACGCTTCGACAGTACATCCTGCGGGCGCCCTCGTGCTCCCGGGCGCCCCCGCTGCTCCCAGGCGCCCCCAGCGCTCCGGGCGCCCCCAGCGCTCCGGGCGCCCCCAACAGCAAAGTACCGAAGCACACCCTCGCGAAGCCAGAAGATAGAAGTTTAACCCGGTCAATCCGAGTGCCCCGAGCGCTCCGGGCGCCCCGGTCAAACCTGATCCCGAAGGTAAAGGGATCAGACGCTGACCGAGACATTGACGGATCAAATTACACGTGGGGGGGGGGGCGCCCCCGACGTCCCGGGCGCCCCCAGGCCCTATATAAAGGGCCCTCGACCCCAAGCTTCGACATCAACTTCCAATCAACGCTTCTACGCTCTTCTGCTCTCGCACTTCGCCCCGGAATCCTTCCAACTCGAGCCGACGACGTCCTGCTGCTCCGAAAAAGTCGATCTACCTCGGACATCGGTAAAAGAGCTATTTAAGTTTACTGTACTGAATTATGTAATAATCTTTTGTAAACTATTTGCGCCTCATATAGAATTGCCCAAAGTAAACGGTCAACGACCATGGGCCTTGGAGTAGGAGTCGACACAGGCTCCGAACCAAGTAAAATCGAACGTGTCTCTGTGTGACTTTATTTTCTTAATTTCCACTGCGTACTTGCTCTAAGTTCTTTCCGAAAAACGATTTCCGATATTCACCCCCCCTCTATCGGTTTTCTCGATCCAACAGAATCCTCCTCTGAAGAACAAGAAGAAGTCCCGCACACGAATCTTCTCTCCCTAACCGCGTCGGAAGACGTCGACTCCGGATCGGAATGGGAACCAGACGATGGAAGACTCACAATCTCGGAAAATGGGCAAATAACGGTAAGAGGTTACTCAGAATATGAACTTTCAAAATTAATTTCTTATTTATCTCGCAACTTGGCGAAAGCCAAAATCTGGATCGAGTCTCTCCGACAGGAAGTAAAGCTCTTGAAAGAGGAAGTCAACTCGAGATCCTTGACTGAGCCAATTCAAGAAGGAAACTCCAGTCAAGTTCAAAAACTTGAGGAAGAGAATTCCTCCCTGAAGACTCAAGTCAAAGAGCTCAGAGTGACCTTAGAACGATGCACTTCGGGTTCCAAGGGTCTTGACATGATCCTTGGAAAGCAGAAGTCCGTTCTTAACCGATCTGGATTAGGGTATCGAACCAAGTCTAGGCAATGCTCTTATTATGCTGTATTGAACTAACCTAGAACCCAAGTCCAAGCATGGGTCCCCAAGCTTTGTTTGAACAAACAAGTTGGACCAAACCATTATCTAGGCTATAGTCCAGGGGGAGCCAATATAAAAACCATATTCATAATTAGATAATTTTTTTTAATTATGATTATTTTTAATTGCATGCTTGCTTGTTTATTTCCTTCTGCAAATTATCATGCTTAGACTTAGGACTGGTTAGTTTAAGGACAAAATGATTTAATTGAAATTTGAACAACATAGTATTGGGTGGAGGAGAGATGATAATACGTTAAGGAAACCATTCTGGTGGAACTAGCCGAAGCTACTGATCCAAGACCCAAACTAGTTAGACCAAAATCTTTCAAGAAGTAACTTGAAGATGAATTTTCAATAAAAGGCTTTGTCAAGGAAAGGGTTGATGATACAATAAGGCTACGACCAAAGAAGGCCAAGTGCCTCGCCAAGACCTGGAAGCCAATTATTGAAAATCAAATTCACTTTACTACTTGTTAAATTTGAATCTAACACAAATTTCAATTAATCCTAGATTTAACATAATTTTTCAAAATAAACTTAAACTTTATAAAAATTTTCAAAATTAATTTAATTTTTTATATTTAACCATACTTTTCAAATTAAAATCTTTGTTAAAACCTATCTTAGAAAATCCATAAGGTTAACGTGATTGATAACACCAGACTGGGAGAGACAGACTAGGCTGTGAAAATCAATTTTAAAGCTATCCTTGACTCTAATTGGATCCAAATCAATAAATACTTTTTGTGTAGGAACATAAAGATTTGGACCAATGGATGTTGGATAGTGGATGCTCTAGACACATGACTGGAGACAAATTGAAATTCACCAAAATCAAGTTCAAGAACCTAGGCTCAGTAGCATTTGGCAACAATGTTATACTCAAAGTCATTGGGTCAGGTAACATTGAACTCAAATCTGATTTTGTGATTAAAAATGTACTCTTGGTTGAAAATTTCAAGTTCAATTTGCTTAGTATAAGTCAACTATGTGATACTGGCTATGTAGTTACATTCACCAACTCTGACTGCCTGATTAGAAATTATGCTTAAGGGTACTAGGAAAAATAATATTTATACTATCAATCCACCTTTAGTACCAAAACGCTTCTTGACTCAATTAGAAGAATCCAACCTTTGGCATAGGAGATTAGGTCACACTAATGTTAGACTAATTTGTAAAATTACCCAACTTGGTCTAATTAAAGGGGTACCAAAAATTAAGAACTTTGAAAACACAATCTGTAACTCATGTAACCAAGGCAAACAAACTAAGTCTAATCACAAGCCAATTCAATCAGACTTAACCCAAACCACACTTGAGCTCTTGCACCTTGACCTATTTGATTCACATGGAGTCAAGTCACTAAGCGGGAACCGGTACTGCTTAGTTATTATCGATGATTACTCTAGGTTTACCTGGGTCAGGTTCCTAAAAACTAAAGATGAAACCCTAAACCTATTTATTGACTTATGCAAAATAATTGAAAATCAAAATGATACCAAAATTAAAAGATTTAGGAGTGATCACGGGGGAGAGTTTGAGAATCAAAGGTTTGATGAATTCTGCAAAATAAATGGATATATTCACGAATTTTCCTATCCTAGAACCCCCCCAACAAAATGGGATAGTAGAAAGAAAAAATAGAACCCTTCAGGAAGCCGCTAGGACCATGCTCAATGAATTTAACCTAGCTAACCAATTTTGGGCAGAAGCAATAAGTACGACTTGCTATATCCAAAATAGGGTCCTAATTAACAAAAGAGATAATAAAACTCCTTATGAACTATGTTATCATAGACTGCCCAACATACATTACCTAAGGGTCTTTGGGTGCAAAGTTCATATTTTGAACACTAAGGACTACCTAGGTAAGTTTTAGTCTAAGTCTATCCCAGAAATCTTCTTAGGATATTCAACAACTAGTAGAGCCTATAGGGTTTATAATAAACAGACCCACAAAATTGAAGAGACTACCAACTTAATTTTTGATGAGGAAACTGAACTAAGAACTGGTAATCAAAACCTGAACCAATCAAATATTGATCAGGAAGATAATGAACAAACAATTGAACCATCAATTGAACCACTAATTGAACCTCTAAATGAACTAACTCTTGAACCAACTACTACGTCAACTGAACCAATAACTGAACCAACCCAAGTAGTTGAATGAAACACTGAACCAAACCGTCCAGCCGGACCTGAGGCTGAACCAAGTTCTAGAAGAACCAAGAAACTCAGAGTCAGTCACCCTTCTGATCAAATTATGAGTGATCCAACCTTAGAAGTCAGAACTAGGTCCTCCTATAGAAATCGTAGTCAGATTGCACTGATTTCAAAAATTGAACCTAAGACTATAGAGGAAGCCCTACCTAACCCTGATTGGATCATAGCTATGCAAGAGGAGTTAGCCCAATTTGAAAGAAACCAAGTCTGGGAACTAGTACCTAAACCTGAGGGCAAGTCTATTATAGATGTTAAGTGGGTGTTTAGGAATAAACTAAATGACCAAGGGGAAATAGTTAGAAATAAAGTCTGCTTAGTAGCTAAAGGGTTCAGTCAAGTCGAAGGATTAGACTATGATGAAACCTATGCCCCAGTAGCCAGACTTGAGTCAATTAGAATGTTGTTAGCATTTGCAGCCCATAGAGGGTTCAAGTTATACCAAATGGGTGTTCTGTCTGCCTTTTTAAATGGGTTCATCAAAGAAAAAGTCTATGTAGGACAACCCCAGGATTTGAGGACCTAGAAAAACCTGAGTATGTCTTTAAACTTAGAAAAGCACTGTATGGGTTGAAACAAGCACCTAGGGCATGGTATGAACGTTTATCAACCTATCTTATTTCTAAGGAATTTAACCAAGGCCAGATTGACTCCACACTTTTTGTTAAAACCTTAGAAAAAGACATTTTTTATTGCCCAGATTTATGTTGACGATATAATTTTCGAATCCACCAACTCAAACTTTCTAAAAGAATTTATAAAAATAATGGAAAATGAATTCGAAATGAGCTTAGTAGGTGAGCTAAACTTTTACTTAGGATTGCAAATTAAGCAAACTAGAGATGGTAATTATGTTCACCAGTCCAAGTATACTAAAGAGTTAATAAAGAAATTTAAAATGGATAACTCCAAAAGAATAAGTACCACTATGGCCACAAATATTAAAATTGATAGCGACCCTAAAGGTAAGCCTGTAGATCTTAAGCTATACCGAAGTATGATTGGAAGTCTACTTTACCTTACAGCTAGCAATCCTGATATCCTATTCTCTGTAGGAATGTATGCTAGGTACCAAACTTGTGCTAAGGAATCCCACTTAGCAACCCTAAAAAGAGTACTTAGGTACATTAAAGGTACCCTAAATGTAGGGATTTGGCATCCTAGGACTTCCACCTTTGAATTGTCAGAATATTCTGACTCTGACTATATTGGGTGCAAATTAGATAGAAAAAGTACAAGTGGAAGCTGCCAACTTTTAGGACATAGCCTAGTCAGCTGGTGTAGCAGAAAGCAACACTGCGTAGCACTGTCTACAACAGAAGCAGAATATGTTGCCTTAGGAGAGTGTGTGGCACAACTCTTATAGATGATGCACACTCTTAAGGACTTCCAGCTTGACTACACCCAAACCCAAGTCTATATTGATAACATTAGCTCAATCAACCTGACTAAGAAATCAATTCAACACTCCAGAACAAAATATATAGAAGTTAAACATCATTTTGTAAGGGATCATGTAGCCAGGGGTGAAATAGTCCTTAAACATGTAGACTTAAAGTCCAACTTAGCTGATATCTTTACCAAACCCTTACCTAAGTCTGAGTTTAGCTCACTAAGAAGGCAGTTAGGGTTATGCATAGTAGAATAGGACTACTCCATATTTTTTCCAAAAATTATTTTATTTCTTATTTTTTATTAATCTTCTTTGAAAAATCATTTCGTTTATCAAGTTCTTGAAATTTAAAATGATTTTTCGACTTAGTTTTTTTTTAAAAACTTATCGCCTTCAAAACTAGAGCTTTTTCGCAAATGGACTTAGCTTAGGCCCTAACCCTAGAACTGCATGCACCTATAGATCTAGAAGCCAGCATCTCACAAGCACCTTAGGGTACTTTTTATTGATAACCTAGACTGGGTTGAGATGCTTAGGTCTATGCCTTGATTCAAGATGCTTTAAGTCAGTGCATCTGCAGTAATTGGGGCAATAAATACAAGTTGAACAGCAATCAGGTTAAGTGTCAAGCTTAGAAAATCTAACTTGATCAGATCACATAACTTGACTAACCCTAGCGAAAGCTACTGTTTATGACAGTTAGTAAGTAGCTAATTGGGTTAGACAGGACCCGAACAAGAATGGTTTAATTTGGTTTGATCCAGTTTATGCTTAAAGTTATTAGAGTTGGTTCAATACAGAACTTCATTTTTTTTTCTTGCTCTAATTTACCTACTGTAATTAGTATCAATTTATTTTTTTTGATATATGGCAAAGGGGGAGAGAAAGGAAAGGTTCAAAATTTTTATCTCTTTTTCAAAAAGCAAAGTAAATAACTAAAGTGCTTAAAAATGTTTTTCAAATCTAAGCATATCAAAACTAAGTATTTTCTAAAGCACTTAAATGGCTCTAAGTGAAAATCTGTTTCTCTAAGTGGTTTTGTTGCACGAAGTATTTTCAAGAAAATTTTCTAAGTGTGCAAAAACTTTTTGGAAATTTTCTAAGTGTGAAAAAAACTTTTTGGAAATTTTCTAAGTGTGCAAAAACTTTTTGGAAATTCTCTAAGTGTGCAAAAACTTTTTGGAAATTTTCTAAGTGTGAAAAAACTTTTGGAAAATTTTCTAAGTATAGAAAGCATTGAAATTTTTTTAACCTTTTATCTAAGCATAAATACTTCAGCACTTAGTCAAAATCTAAAGCCCTTAGAAGGTTTACAAAAACCCACATATCTTTGAAAAACTCAGGGGGAGAATATTCGTTTCAGGGGGAGAAAACTAAATTCTTTTTGTTATGAATTCTTTTGCTTGTTATCTTTTTAACTTAACTTTTTGAACCGTGTTGCCATAAATCAAAAAGGGAGAGATTGTTGGTGCCGAAAGCACCAAAGTCAAACCTGTGTTTTGATAATGGTAAAGGGTTCAGAAGTTAAGGTGTTGTTGCATGTGATCTAACAAGCTTACTAAGTGTGTAGGAAAGTCCTAGGTACACTCGGCAAGAAGTCCTGGCAAAGGGCTGGGCAAGAAGTCCTGGTCGAGGACTGGGCAAGAAGTCCTGGTAAAGGGCTGGGCACCGAAGTCCTGGTCGAGGACTGGGCAAGAAGTCCTGGCAAAGGGCTGGGCACCGAAGACCTAACCGGAAGTTGGGCAAGAAGTCCTGGTCGGGGACTGGGCACCGAAGACCTGGTGAGTGAAGCTGGGCAAAAGTCGAACCGGAGGACCTAGGGTTCCATTTAGGAGACCCAAAGTCAGAACCAAGACAGCTTAGGCTGTAAATAATGGCTAACATACTTGCTTCTTGTGTTTTGGAACTAACCTTGGTTGCAGGGAACGAAGGAACGTTGTCTCTGCAGCTCAGGCGCCTCAATGGAGTGAGGCGCCTCACTGGGCTATGTTGGATCTTGGATGGCTAGAGAGGGGGGGTGAATGTAGCCAGACACTTAAACTTTGGCTCTTTTCAAATTTCTGCGACTCAAAGGTTTAGTAGCACAGCGGAAGCAATAAAACAGAGTATGCAGTAAACTAAACCCTAAGTTAATCACAAGAATAAGAATGCTAACAAGAGGATTTACAAGGTTCAGGGATAACATGCCCCTACTCCTTGGCGTGCCCGTAAGGTGGGCGATCCCTTGATCGTCGGCAGATCAAGCCCCGGTGAACACCGGATAAAAAGCAACCTCCTTCTCGGTGGAGTAACCTCTCCACAGCGTTTCAACAAAGATAGAGTTTTAAGCACAATGAAACACAAGAAAGATCTTACTTAGCACTTAGGACAACAAGAACTCAGACAAACTTCTCCCGAGCTCCACTCAGCGCAGATCTCACGTAAGAATCCCCTTCTTCGTGTCTTCTCGCTGATGGACTCACCAAGCTTTCTGACCCTTCTTCCCAATGCTCAAGTAACAGATGGTTGCTTCAAAGATCGCAGTTGCTTGCTCAAGATGATGGAACAGATCGCACAAGCACAAGCACAAAAACAACGTGGAGAACTTTTTTTTTTTGCTGAGACTTGTTCGCCACAAGCCTTAAGTCCCAGCTCTCTGATCACCAGGTCACCGCCATCTCACTGCAGCCTCCAGTTGCTCACCTGCAACACCCAGCCTACCACTGAGCTCTCCTGGACTCCCTGAGCTTCCCTCAGACTAGCTCCAGTCAGCAGCTCCAGTCAGCAGCCAGCGCCCGTTGCAACCTGAGATGGCAAATGGACAAACCTGCTCTAAGGAAATGCCTCCATTGACTCTCCTTGAGTATTTGAATCCATCTCTGTCACCTGCACACTCAATCAGAGGTTTAGCAAATGAAATCAAATTTATATCAGTCATAGCAGAGAGGATCAAAGTGACATCAGTAGTGTATCAGTGAAAGCAGGCGCGATCAGAGCGTCTGACAGCGCGTTTGAATTAAAGTGATCGGTCACCGGATCGATCAAAACTATCCCAGACCGATCAGGCTCCAACC
Source organism: Boesenbergia rotunda (assembly GCA_024364735.1). Taxonomy (NCBI): domain Eukaryota; kingdom Viridiplantae; phylum Streptophyta; class Magnoliopsida; order Zingiberales; family Zingiberaceae; genus Boesenbergia; species Boesenbergia rotunda. Next base: position 189,196 of record JAGFNQ010007787.1, on the reverse strand, counting down.
TGATCGGTCCCTAGTGAGAAACTTGGGATATATCGCAAGCTCGTATGATCGGTCACCCTGACCGGTCACCAGATCGGTCACCAAACCGATCCGGAAATCAGCTTGCCACAATCCCGCCTGGAATCCTCTAGGTGATCGGTCACCAGACCGATCAGGCCGATCCCAGACCGATCAGGCTCCAGCCTGATCGGTCAGGGTGAGAAACCTCGCGACAGTTGATCATTCAGCTTGATCGGTCACAGTTTCTCCCTGATCGGTCACCAGACCGATCAGGAGCCGATCAGTAGGTTTGCCAAAGACCTACTGGATGCTCCCTGATCGGTCACCGGACCGATCAGGAGCAGAGCAGTAGGGGAACTCAACCCACTTGTGGGCTCCCTAATCGGTCACCGGACCGATCAGGAGCTGTGCAGTGAGTGAAACACATACTCCTTGATCGGTCACCAGACCGATCAGTCATCGCTGGATCGGTCACCAGACCGATCCACGAAGGAGTACCGTGCCAACCTCCCTGATCGGTCACCAGACCGATCCAGGGGCTCCAACCTAACCCTCCAAGCTAGGATTTCATCCAACCTAGCCCTCCAAGCTAGGACTTTTCACCTAACCCTCCAAGTTGGGACTTTTCACCTAACCCTCCAAGTTAGGACTTTTCACCTAGCCCTCCAAGCTAGGACTTTTCACCCAACCCTCCAAGTTAGGACTTTTCCACACCTAGCCCTCCAAGCTAGGATTTTCCACACTTAACCCTCCAGGTTAGGATTTCTCTACACCTAGCCCTCCAAGCTAGGATTTTATCAAACCTAGTCCCACTAGGTATGCCTAGTCAACGACCAGGACTTAAACCCAATCATAATCATAATCATCAACCTAAACTAAAATCAATGTCAACACCAAAACAACAATCAGGGTCAGACTGCACCAACAGGCTACGCGCCCGGATGGATACGGGTGCCCCAGTTCAAGGAAAAAACAAAACCATCGAAGCAAACTGCCACGAAGCCTCTGGACCAAGTCAGCTCAGGCGCCTGTGTTAACACATGCACCCCCATCAGCCCAGGCGCCTCAGTGAAGGGGATAAGCGCTGACCGAGCCTGCGGATTAGAGTTCTCGCAGGAGAGGCCACGTGTCAGGCGCCCCCATCGATACAGGCGCCCCTATGGCTGCTATAGATAAGGGTTCACCCCTAAGGCTTCAACAATCTCGCTCACATCGCTCCAAACACTTTCGTTCAAGCGCTGCGCTCCGACAAGCTCCGACTTCGCGATTCCAGCACCGACGACGACCCTCTGCTCCAAATTTCTATCTACCTCAGGCGTCGGTAATTTTTAATTACCAAAAGTGTTGTACTTTAAATTTCAGTTCTAGAACTGATCTGTACTCAACCTGTAAATGATTTTTAACGAATATAGAATTGCCCAACGTAAACGGTCAAGGACCGTGGGCTTTGGAGTAGGAGCCGACCGCGTCTCCAAACCAAGTAAAACCAACTTGTGTTAGCGATTGTTTTATTGTTTTCCGCTGTGTAATCGCTCTACTTTTTCGAAAAATATCTATATCGATATTCACCCCCCCCCACTCTATCGATTTTCTCTGATCCAACAAGTGGTATCAGAGCGGGTGGCTCAAACTTGGTGCAACCACCAGTTTGAAAGTTTTTTCGGATTTACGAAATTTTTAATTTTTTTCAATCTTTCTCGTTAATCGAGGTTGGTGCAACACCACTCGATCATTTTCGTTGCTATTACTTTCTCCCGCACTACTAATCCAAGACTCAGTCTTGGAACAAGTTTTTGGTTTTTAATCTTACAGTTAAAATTCAAATGGTCATGCAAGAGGGATTCAGCACTGCCCGACCTCCTCTTTTCAATGGAGAAGATTTCTCCTACTAGAAAAGCAGGATGGAAGTCCACCTGAAAACTCAGGTGGACATGTGGATAATCATCCAATTGGTGCTGGAAATTTTCAAGAACACAGAAGGAGTGGCACAACATTATACTTAATGGGATGCCTCGCTGAAGAAGAAAATCGAGGCTGATGCAAAGGCAACCCAGACTTTGCAATGCGGTTTGACCAAGGAGGAGCTGAACCGGGTGGGACCCTTCAACAACGCCAAAGAGCTTTGGAACAAGCTGATTGAGCTGCATGAAGGCACTTCCGACACCAGGATCAGCAAAAGAGATTTGTTGCTGAACAGACTCTACACGATCAAGATGAACGAAGGAGAATCAACAACACATCTCCACGCCAGAATCCAGGAGCTGATGAATGGGCTGCATACGATAGGTCACAAGGTCGAGAACCGTGACCTAATCAGGTATACACTAAACGTATTCCCAAGGAACACACTGTGGGCATCCATGGTAGATGCCTATAAGGTTTCCAGGGATTTTTCTAAAATTAAACTAGATGAACTTTTCTCTGAATTAGAACTGCATGAATAGACTAACGCCACTTTGGCCGAGAGGAGTATTGCTTTCATTGTAGGAAAACCTCAAGGAAAAGCCCCCAAGAAGAAGCCTCAACCAACACCCGAGTCTGACTCAGACTCAGATTCAGAAGATAGCGAAGGAGATCGACCCAAGTTGGTTTGGCTAGCTCGGGACTACTACAAGGAGCTAAAACACCAAACGAACAAGAAGAAAGCAAGCCGAAGAAAGGAAGATCCATCAGAACCTTCAACAAGCTCGAAGAGCAAGCCCAACGTTACCTACTACGAGTGCAATAAAAAGGGACATTACAAGTCAGAGTGCCCCAATCTGAAGGAAACCAAGAAGGCACGAAGAAAGAAGGCTCTCCAAGCCACTTGGGATGAATCCTCCTCCTCCTCTGAAGAAGAAAAAGTCCCGCACGCTAATCTTCTCGCCCTAACCACGTCAGAAGACGTCGACTCCGAATCAGAATCGGAATCAAACGACGGAAGACTCACAATCTCGAAAAACAGGAAAATAATGATAAGAGGTTACTCAGAATATGAACTTTCAAAATTAATTTCTTATTTATCTCGCAACTTGGCGAAAGCCAAAATCCGGGTCGAGTCCCTCCGATAGGAAGTAAAGCTCCGGAAAGAGGAAGTCAACTCGAGATCCTTAACTGAGCCAATTCAAGAAGGAAACTCCACTCAAGTTCAAAGCTTGAGGAAGAGAATTCCTCCCTGAAGACTCAAGTCAAAGAGCTCAGAGTGGCCTTAGAACGATTCACTTCGGGTTCCAAGGGTCTTGACATGATCCTTGGAAATCAGAAGTCTGTTCTTAACCGATCTGGATTAGGGTATCGAATCAAGTCTAGGCAATGCTCTTATTATGTTGTATTGAACCAACCTAGAACCCAAGTCCAAGCATGGGTCCCCAAGCATTGTTTGAACAAACAAGCTGGACCAAACCAGTATTGGATCCCCAAGGACAAGATTCACATCTTGCCTAACCATTATCGAGGCTATAGTCCAGGGGGAGCCAATATAAAAACCATATTCATAATTAGATATTTTTTTTAATTACGATTATTTTTAATTGCATGCTTGCTTGTTTATTTCCTTCTGCAAATTATCATGCTTAGACTTATGACTGGTTAGTTTAAGGACAAAATGATTTAATTGAAATTTGAACAACATAGTATTGGGTGGAGATGAGATGATAGTACATTAGGGAAACCATTCTGATGGAACTAGCCGAAGCTACCGATCCAAGACCCAAACTAGTAATACCAAAATCTTTCAAGAAGTAACTTGAAGATGAATTTTCAATAAAAGGCTTTGTCAAGAAAAGGGTTGATGTTCCAATACGGCTACGGCCAAAGAAGGCATAGTGCCTCTCCAAGACCTGGAAGCCAATTATTGAAAATCAAATTCACTTTACTACTTGTTAAATTTGAATCTAGCACAAATTTCAATTAATCTTAGATTCAACACAATTTTTCAAAATAAACTTAAACTTTATAAAAATTTTCAAAATTAATTTAATTTTTTATATTTAACCATGCTTTTCAAATTAAAATCTTTGTTAAAACCTATCTTACAAAATCCATAAGGTTAACGTGATTGATAACACCAGACTGGGTGAGACAGACTAGGCTGTGAAAATCAATTTTAAAGCTATCATTGACTCTAATTGGATCCAAATCAATAAGTGAGATAACAAGATACTTGATGAAGTGAGATGGAGTAGGAAGCAAAGAGATGATCATCTAGCTAATTTCAAAGTCTTGCATCATCTACTTAGTGTGCTTCCACAACAAGAAGTGACAAGGATTGGAAACTACTCAAGTGCCAAGGATTTATGGGAAAAGCTAGTGGAGCTTCATAAAGGCACTTCGGAGGCGAAAATGACAAAAAGAGACCTTCTCCGGTCCCAACTCAACAATATCAAGTTTGATAAAGGGGAGAAGGTAACAAGGTTACATGCTAGATTTAAGGAAATACTTAATGGGCTAACAAGTGTAGGGGAACAATTATTCAATCGGGACATTTTGATGAAAGCCATCGATGCTTTTCCAAGAGCATCAACATGGAGCTCAATGGTGGACTCATACTACATTTCCAAGGATCTAGAGAAAACATCTCTAGAAGAATTTTTATCAACCATGGAGCTTCATAAGACTCGAGTTGGAGAAACAATCGAAGAGGTATACAAGCCAAAGAGTATAGCCCTTGTGGCAAACAAGGGAAAAGGTAAGAAGAAGAAGGTCGTATCATCTGATTCGAAGGAATCTAGTGCTTCCATGGGGAGTGATGCGGAAGCCTACATGGTAAGAAAGGTAAGGAAAGCATTTAAACATTTTTCTACTAACAAGTCTCATGGTAGGAAAGAATCAAGGAGCAAAAATAAATCAAGAAAGATTATTTGCTACAATTTTCAAGGAGAAGGACACATGAGAGATGAGTGTTCCCTCTTGAAAAAGAAGGAAGGAAAGAAGAAGTCAAAAGAGAAGGAGAAGAAGGTGCAAAACTTGAAGGCTACATGGGATGATTCATCTTCATCGGAGGAGGAGGGACATCATGCATCACATTTCGTGCTAATGGGAATTGACAACATTACCTCCACGGCATCCGAATATGAAGAAGAAAAGAGCTCAAGTGAAGATGAAGGGAGCTCAAGTGAAGGGGGAAGCTCCACTTCGAAATCGAACTTCTCGGTAAGTGAGGTATACAATTTACCCACTTCTACTCTTGTAAAAATAATTTCTAGTACTAGTGATGATTTGGTTAATACTAAAAAGAAAATTAAGTGCTTAAAAAAGGAGAATTGCATGTTAAAGGAGAAATTGGCATCCATGGAAATTAAGGATGATGTGCATGCTTCTTCCTCTATTTCAAATGACTCATGTTTAGAAGAAGAAAATAAGGATTTAAGGGAAAAAGTAGATAGTCTTACCAAAGCCCTTAGGATGTTTGAAGTTGGCTCAAAGACATTAGATATGATTATTGGGAGCCAAAGAGCAAGCTTTAAGAAAGAAGAATTAGGTTTTGGGAAGTCTAGCAATGGAAAAACCTATCATTGCCTAATTGCTAGAGGACAAGAAAAGACCAAAACCCTAAGTAAGAAATGGATCCCCAAGGAGTTCTTGGTTAACCCAATTAGGAAACATTTCTATTGGATACCAAAGTCAATTCTCAAGGGTTAGAGAGTTTGGGATAAGTCAACCGTGGTGTTAGAATTTCAAATTTTTGGAATTTGGTTGACTTAAGACATTGAGGGGGAGTTTGTAGCCAATGGTAGAAATGTATGATATATTGGGCTAAATAGGGGTTACCTGGGAAACATCTCATGATACTTTGGTTTATGATTGTATTCATACACATGAGATGATAGGATGATACGAATAACTCACTTATGCTTGTGACATTTTGATGGGCTATTGGATGTATTATATTAAGTGATAATAGACCAACTATGGGGAAAGTAAATGTCTAATTAATGGACATCTTGCCAAAAGATCATAGTTGGACATTTTAAACAAGCTGTAAACATTTATGTGTTTATTTGTTATACCATGAGTTTGAAACATGTATGATTTCAAAACTAGGTTGGAACTTTGGTACAAAGTTAGAGTTTTTCAAGGAATTTAAACTTTTGTCAAACATGTTTGGATTTTTCATGATGTTATATTTTTCACTGATAGAGTATATCATATGAAACATGTTTGTAAATTTTCATAATTTTTGGAATTTTTTGGAATTTTTGATGAGTTTCTGAAAGTTGGCACAAAACCTGTAATTTTAGACTGAAGAGTATCAGTCGACTACCCCAGGGGCAGTCGACTAACATTTCTGATTTTAGGAAATTGGGGGTTTTTCAGAAATGAAAATTTCTCCCATTTGATGCCATTGGTTATTGTTGCTTCGGGCAATCCTTTTGATGGTGTCAAATGGGGAGAATGAGGAGGTTTAAGTTAGGTTTGGAACTTAACTTATGGTTTAACTTTTGGTTATGATAAAAAATTCAAAATGGGAAGAGGGCATAGGTTAAGGGGGAGGTTACCTCTTGGTTTCTACTATGTCTTGTATTTTCAATTGTTGTTGTTTTTCCCTAACTTAAACATATTGTCACACATCAAAAAGGGGGAGATTATTGGGGCAATCGGCCCAAGTATGATCGGGAAGATCATGGTTTTGATGTGTGTGTCAATATGGTTAAGGTTAGGGTGTTATAAATGTTTTGATATGTGTGAATAAGTCTTGCAGAACTTGGTGAGTCACACGTGGAGGACACATCCGAGGGACGAGAGCCGAGGGAAGAGAACTCCAAGGGCAAGCCAGGAAGTGAACTTCAAAGGGCACATGTGAAGGGTCGCATGGAGGCAAGCCGAGGGCTTGCATGCGCATCCGAGGGACAATAGCTGGTGGAAGAGGACTTCAAGGGGCAAGCCAAGGGAGTATACTTGACGGCACACGTGAAGGAGGGTCGTCTGAGTGGGAAGGAGTGCTTATATAAGCCAGGCTGTCGACTGGGACGAAATCAGTCGACTGCCAGAAGTTCCCGAGACATCAGTCGACTGCCCAGAGGGCAGCCGACTGGTAAACCAAAAAAAACTAACCGTTGAGACTAGCCGTTGGCTGAGTGTTTGGCTAGGACCAGTCGACTGCCCCTGGGGCAGTCGACTGGTGGCGAGATGGGCTGTTTATTTAAACAACCCTCTCACTGTTTAAGCTAGTGATTAAGGCTAAGAGAAGATTAGCTCTTCATTGTAAGATCTTCTCTTTGTGTTCATCTTCCTCAAACCCTAAAGTCATCTTGTAAGGAGAAAGAAACGTTGTGAGAGGTTGTTCTCCATCGAGAAAGAGAAAGCTTTGTCAAGAGTTTGCCAGGGCGTGATCCACCGAAGGATCAAGGGATCATCCACCTCAAGGACACGCCGTGGAGTTGGAGCAAGGAATCTCCGAACCACGTAAAAGGTATTGCGTTAGCATTGTTGTGATTGATAAGCTTCCGTGTGCGTGCTAACATTGTAGGGAGACTCGCGACTTGGGGTGACCGTGCTATTCAGCCCCCTCTAGCCGTGTCATCGGTCCCAACAAAGGCCACCAATCAATGCCTTCTTCTTCCTCCTTCCACGCGCCAACAAACCCTAGACACTAGGGTTTCCGCCGTGTTAGTAATATGAGAGAAGTGTCCTAAGGCAATCGCCTTATGATTGTAAACATTTATTCTAATAAATGATAATTCACTATTTGAGTATACATGTTTGTGTATTTGATTGAGATCTTAAACTCATCTACTGAATGTCCGCAATATAATTCACAGCATAAGAGAATTTGTGATGGGATCACAACTAGTGATTATCTCTAAATGTGCAATTGTGAAGTATTGAAATTATCCCTAGTCGATGAATTGATAAAAACGGACACTATCAATTCTGTTGAGACTAGCATGGGTTATTCTCTAATCAGCTGATTCTCACTGGCTGGTGACATTGGGATGTCCGGAGATAAACATGGATGCTTGTTAAGGGAACTAGTTCATTGGAGTGACTAGCTGTAAGACTTCATATGGGAATCTACATGTAGATATGTCAATGAAGTTCTTACTGCAGCTTAAGTGCGATGTTCCTTTGACTTGCGGTGTTCAAGTCATCTTGGTCATGGAGACTTATACTTTAACATCTTAAGCAAGCATCTCCAAGGAGGTGTGGACCCAGGATGATTGGGTATAAGCCAAAGTGCCCGAAGATGTTTGAACAGCCTACAAAGGATTCACCACTCCTTGCGAGGAGATGTATACCCAGGCCTATCGTCGGATTGTTACTCAAAACCTCTGGCCAGAGTATATCATGTTTAGAGTGCGAGTCTCTTAAATACATGAGAGTAATTAGAAATCCAAAGGACGAGAGAGACACTACTTGGGCTAGGTGTGACGTAGTCAGTCTAGTGGGGACTGACACAAACAGACCATGTCCTGAACCAAGTGGGTATAAGGTGGTGAAGGGAATGGGGAACGATTCATTAGAGCTGCTGAAGGGTTTCAGAATTACTTCTGAGGTCAAACCGTTGATCTTTCGATTAATTGGGGGTCATGATGTACTACTAGGTGCCACTCATGATCGTTCTATAATTAGTTGATTATAGACGGCCAACATAAATCGAAAGCCTATTTAGTCACACGCACTACGAGTAATCCGAGGGATTTAAAACGAGTTGAAAATTGGATTTTCCGATCAAGAGAAATAAGTCGAATCTGAGTTAATCAGAGGCGCAACGGAAACTGAAAATGGCTAAGTCTTTTGAAGTCTTAATGGGCAAATTAAATGAGTTTAATTCGCGATGGAATCGGCTTGGTTTGGCCGGCCAAAGAGGGTGTCCACCCTCTTGGTTTGGCTGGCCATTAAAAGGGGAATAAACCAATTTAATTGGTTTAATTAATAAAATAAATCTAGCGCGATTTGTTTTATAAATTATGGATAAATAAATTTGTATAAAGAAATTTATATAAATAAATTTATAGAAATTTATTTCTTTTTGGGAAATTAAAATAATCCGTGGAGTGGTTTATTTTAATTTTATAAAATCAATTATGAATTGATTTTTCCATTAAAAGAAAATTTTATAAATTTCTTATAAAATTTATTCCATAATTAAAGAAGAGAATAATTTGTTTTATTATAAAGTTAGTTATAATAAAACTAGGCATAACAGAATTATTCATAAGAAAATTTATAAGATAAATTTCTTATGAAAATTAATTCCGTTAATTCCGTTAAAGAGGAGACTTAGCAAGGGAGAGGTTACTATATAAAGGAACCAAAGGCTAGCCTTCAATTCCAATCAATTAAGTTGATTAAGAGTTAATCCTCTCCCTCTCTCTCTCTTATTCTCTTCCTCCCTTTTCCCCTTCTCAACCCTAGGGCCGGCGCCCCTTGAGGCAACTAGGGCCGGCGCCCCTTCATCCACCTAGGGCCGGCGCACTTCTTCCCTTAGGGTTGGTTGCCGTGAGCTATCAAGGAGAAGGAGAAGCCAAGACAAGAAGAAGAAGACGCGGATCACAACTCCTCTCTTCCTGGAATTTAGATTCCGTTTCTTGTTGGTGAGTTTCCATTCTTTTCTCTTGTTCTTCTAGTTGTGCCTTTAGAGAATCTAGTAGTTCTCGTCGGCACAAAACTCGTGACTTTGCGAAGTCATCCCGAAGAGAACTCGGCGTGGACGCGAATAGAGGCGAAGCTTCCAAGGGACGCTACGGTTGGATCTCGTCCCTTACTTCGAGTTACGCGAGGTACTTAATAAATTAGTTTACTTTTCCGCAAAGTTTTAATTTATGATTATGTCCACACACCATAAGGTTGCATGCTAGATACGTGGTTAAAATAATTTAGGAAATTATTTTATGCTAATTCTTCCGCTGCACGTAAAAATTTAAAATTTTACGAACCCGTATCCTTGTCGACATGCACCCAGTCCCAACACGCCGGCCCTCCAAGCAAGAAGAAGATGAAGGAGAGGGGAGGAAGAGCTCTTCTCCCTCACATCCACCCTAACCAACCTCTCCTTCTTCTTCCTATCTCACGGCACCAAGCACACAAGGAAGAAGATGACTCCACCACCCTCTTCTCTTCCGGCGACAAACACCACAAGAGAAGACTCCAACCGCTGGTCGGCCACCCTTCTTTTCCCTTGCTTCCGCACACCACAAAGGACGAAGATACTTCTCCTTGTCTAGTGAACACCGGCAGCAATGAAAAAGGGAGAGGAGAAGAGAAGTGGAAGAAAACCGAACCGCCGGCCGCCAACCTCCACCTTGCGCCGGCAAACCCTTCTTCCTCTCTTCTAGCCGCACACCACAAAAGGGAGAGGAAAGCTCCTCCTTTAGCTAGTGGTTGCTGGCAACAAGAAGGATGAGAGGAGAAGGTGAGAAGAAGAAGAAGAGCAATCCCTTCCACCCGCCGGTGCCCTAGGAGAGAAAAGGGAGAGAGGGGAGGAGAAGAGAGGTTTAGGGTTTTATTATTAATTGGATTCATGATACCATGGGGTATTTATAGGGCTACAATAGGGACTATGAGGAGGAGTTAGGTCTTGGCCTGCTAATAGATCCAAACCTAATCCATTAATAAAGAATCACTCCACTAAAGGCTCTTCATTGAACCACCTCACCAACCCCCATATTTACATATGGGCTCCACCTATTATGAGTACAATTTCTCCCCATGTTTAAGATATCGAATGCCCGTTGATTAATTTAAATTACTGACAATTTTATTAATCAACATCTAACTCCTTGATTAGCACCACTCATCCTTATCATCATGTTAGACCAAGTCCATTTGCAAGATTTAATATGATTAACCTTATGAGCTCATCAAGGGGGCATAATCATCTTGACTCACCAGGACACGGTTTCCGTCTATAATCAACGGCACACCATGTAAATAATATTATTTTCTAACTTACCGGGCCTATCAATTTAACAGAATAAATCTCGCCCATTGGTAAATCAAAGAAATAACTATTAAGTACATGTGCCCGTTATTATATTGGGACTCAAAGCATGTACTCCATAATATACTAAGGTCTGATCCAATTATAAATTCAGTATAAATTGGATCCTCTCTATATCGGTCCTGCTCAATACACACAAAGTGTACTAGTGTAATTCTATGGTCAAGACAAACCAACACAAAATTACGCTACAACCATCCCGATGGTTTGTCCAAATCCATCTCGGTTGTGAGCCTCTACTTATACTTTACAAGGCACTGGTAACATGATCTTCCGTGCGTCACAATACACCATGTTATCTACAGTGTAAAGTATTAGACATTTTGCACATATTAATATAAACATGCAACAGTGATCTTGTGATTCTCTTTCAAAATGTAGATCTTCATACAGAAAAGGCAAGACTTTTAGTATACATCCTATCATCTTCATCTCTTGGATCAAGGCACTGACTTGAGCGTTGGAGTGGGCTCCGCCGGACAACCTCCGGCGTGTTCCCCTAACGCTCGTGTTAATCTCGCAGGGTGTGAAGTTCTTCCTCCAGCGTCAGCGTCCGCGTGGGTTGAACCCTGGTGACTGGTCGTCAACGTCAATTCCTTCTAGAACAAGTTTGACATAGTCTGTGGGAAACCAGTAAAGCACCAGAAGGAGCACCGATGGCAGAACCGGTGGGACCATCCATTGTCCTGACGAAGGAGGAACTAGATCGCTTGGTGGCCAACACCATCAAAGAGGTGCTCAAACAACACTAAATCGAGCAGGCCGCCTCGTAGTGAGGTGCTTCTGTGCGGGAGGAGATCCCCATAGTCTCCATCTCGCACCCTCAACCGCGAAGATCCATTACACCACCGGGGCGACGCGCCGGAGCAGCCCTGGACCACTGGCGAGACTCTCCCGGAGACATTGAGAAGGCCAACTCGGTAGCCTCTAGTGTGCTGAGACATGAAGATGGACAGGGGAAGAGGGAGGAACGTAAGGCCTCCCATAAGGCTCCCTCTACTCCCTTCTCATCTGAGATTGTAGAAGACCCCATGCCGAAGCAGTTCCGCGTGCCTGGGATTGCTGATTACGATGGGAAGACAGATCCGGAGGATCATGTCTGCAAGTTTGAAAATATGGTGCTCCTACACCAGTACACCGACGGTGTGAAGTGCCGGATGTTCTTGAACACCCTATCCGGAGCAGCCCAACAATCGTTCCAGAGGTTGCCCTCGGGTTCTATCAACTCCTTCATGGAGTGTAGAACCGCCTTCCTCCACCACTTCGCCAGTAGCCGTCGCTATCAGAAGACGACGCTCAATCTATTGCTCTCAAGCAGAAGCTGAAAGAGTCGCTCAAGGAGTACATCCAGTGGTTCAACCGGGTGGCACAAGTTGTGCCAAGTGTCACGTCGAAAATCCTCGTCAGTTCTTGTACCCAAGGGCTCTCGGAAGGGGATTTTTTCCGATCATTGGTGAAGAAGCCACCCGCCAGCTTCGATAATCTGCTGGAGCGTTCGGTCAAGCATATCAAAATGGAAGAGGTGCAATTCACCCGACGCAAGGAACAAGTCGGGGGGGGGGGGTCCCCTCTCAAGCCATCACCTAGCCCGAGAGAAGGGAAACCCTGACCCCAGCCCGAGGAAAAGACCTTCGCCTGGGGAAGGACCAGTGGGCTGGCAGGTGAATGATGGTCGAGACAGTGGACACTGAGCAGCCGGAGCCATTGATGAAGTACTGCGGTTTCCATGACAGTACGACACACTCCGCCGAGGAGTGTCATGCCTTGAAGAAAAAATTGAGTGAGGAGGTAGACACCAAACCTCAGAGGAAATGGAAGAAGACAGGGTATCGCCGGAATTCCCCTCGGTGAAGCCCTTCTCCCCGACAATGCCTGCCGATGGAAAGTAAGACCCAACATCGGTCTCGATCGCGGTCAAGGGGAAGGAGTCGGGGGCCTCCCCCCCCCCCCCACAAGTCTCCCTCCTTGGAATGAGACCCCCGGAAGGGCAAGGCCCCTGCACGAGGCCCGCCTTCTGGACATGTGGGAGTTATCTCCGAAGGACCCACCGGAGGAGATTTCCATCGGGCAAGGAAGTCCAACACCCGACATCTGGAGAACTATGCAATTGGGACAAGCCAGAGTCAGGTGTTAGGATCTTACCGTTTGCTAGAGGGGGGTCAATAGCAAGTTTTCGATCTTTCTTCCTACAAATGTTAGTGTGCAAGCAGAATAATAAAAACTAAAACTAACAAACAAGAAAGACACGCCGATTTATGTGGTTCGGAGATGAAACTCTTACTCCACGGTTGCCCGTAAGGTGGACGATCCCGATCGTTCGGTGGATGATTCCCCAGAGCACCTCCGGCTAGCTCTTGTCGCTCTTTGTGAGTGGAGAAACCTCACCACAACACTTCGACAACCCCTGAGCACGTACAGGCTACTAACAGACTCTTACCAAGCTTGTTTCGCCAAGAACTCTTAGCCAAAACCGAGCCCCTTTAAATAGTGCTCAAGGCTGATTTGACCGTTACCATGTTAGTGTACGATCGATTATGTCCGCTAGAGGGGGTGAATAGCGATTCTTCGGCTTCTTGTACCTACGTTGTTAGTTGCACAGCGGAAACAATAATGACGAAAACAAACAACGCTAACAAACCAGGTTTTACTTGGTATCCACCCCGGACGGATGACTAATCCAAGAATCCGTCGGTGGATCAATCCCCGGATAACCTCCAGCTAGCTCTCGTCGCTCCTTGTGGGTGGAGAAACCTCGCCACAACACCAAACAAACCTCTGAGCACAAAGACTACTATCTTGCCTTTAACTAAGATAAGATTCGTCAAAAATCTCAGCAACCACGAAGTCCTCTTAAAATAGGACTCGGGCTGAAACACTCGTTACCAGTCAACTGCCCCCAGGGCAGTCGACTGGTGACACTGAAATTCGACTGTTGCACCCCCAACGTTCGAATTCTCAGCCAACTCACCAGCCGCTACCAATCGACTGCTCCCAGGGCAGTCGACTGGTCCAGTGGCCAGACCCTTTCTATGAGTTTTACCAGTCGACTGCCCCAATGGCAGTCGACTGCCCTACTCACACCTAGGGTTTTCCTTCCCAAGTACACTTCTCTCAGCACTCGACCCTAAGACTTTCCTGAGTACAATCACATAGCACTCGTACCCTCACGACTCGACTGACTCCTCCTCCGCAGCCTCGACTGTTGCCTTCGCACCCTCTTCATCTTCAGCTCCCGTCCCTCGGATGCACGCAAGCCTCCAGCTTGCCTCCATGCCATCCTTCACGCATGCCTCGAAGTTCGCGCCTATCAGCTTATCATCCCTGCTCTCCAAGGTCCCTCGGGTGCACACAAGCTTCCAGCTTGTCTCCATGCCACCCTTCACCGTACCGAGGCCGTCCAGTCAAGTCGATATGTGTAACCTGTACAACATGCACACTCAACATACACATATGAGATAACAAGGGTAAACCTAACTTAAACCCTTTGCCCAAACATCAAAACACTTGGTCACTCCGGACCACAGATTGCCTCAACAATCTCCCCTTTTTTGATGTTTGGCAATACGTTTAAGTTAGGGCAATAAGATAGTAGTCAAATAGCAAAATAATGCATATGCAATACAAAAATGGATCCTATCCCAGGGCATCCCACACCTAACCCTCCAAGTTAGGATTTTCCACACCTAACCCTCCAAGTTAGGACTTTCTCACACTTAGCCCTCCAAGCTAGGACTTTTCACCAAAACGGGCTTTTTAAAGCTTTTTCCAAGCTCCCCTACATTGGACTTATAAAGGCTTTTTAAGAACCTCTCCAAGGTTCCCCTTTCGCCAAGAATGGAGCAACCATGCTCCCCCTTAATCTCAACTCCCCCTAAACCTAGGGTTTCATGCAAAGGTAAGTTTGGCTTCCCAACTTAAACACAAACTTCTCCTCCTTTGCCATACATCAAAAAGACCCCAATAATAACCCAATTATTGGTTCTTTTAATCCCCAATGACCATAAACAATGTGTACTAGCCCTCATACACTTGTTTTGCATCATTTGGACACATACCCAGCTGTTGATACAAAATTCAGCCATTACCAGTCGATTGCCACCAGGGCAGTCGACTAATACTCTGAAAATCAGAATTTCAGCCTTTCTGACAAAATTCAGAAATGCGCCAGAAATTCCACAAATCTCCAAAAATTCTCAAATTTTGTAGAGACATTTGTGGTACCCATACCTACTTGGGAAAAATACATTCCAAAATATATCTATCACCATTCCCAAGTTTGACATAAAACCCAAAACTAGCAAAAAGGTTCACTCAAACCTTAACCAAAAGTCCTAGTTTTAGTTTCCCCTTGATGTCTCTGCCATGCCAACCCACAATACGTCCCTAGCATTGATTTACATGTCAATTACACACCAAAAATTAATTTTCATGCAATATGACCCCAATGTCATATTTTCATGCATGAAACTCAAAAACACCATGCCAAAACCCAAGAATTGAGACTCGAGTCCGTCTCCAATTCTTTTGGCACACTCCATGGTCCATCTAGACCTCTAGGAGCAACCCTCCCAAGGTCCATTCACCATATATCCCAAAGGCTTCTACAGCTCCCTCTTGAGCTCTTAGCCCTAGCCACCTCCCTAGGTGACTCAACAAACACTAGGCCACATCGGTGTTCCACCGGTGACTCTTGACCTACAAACTTGACACTCTTAATCTTAGACACCTCGTCATTGATTAAGTCCTTCTTTTTCCCTTTAAATGGAATCCCCTTTCCATTTTTGGACTCCCCCTTCTTGCCATAATCATATGCTACCCTAGCATATCTCTTTCCCTTGGCATGGGAGACCTCAGATCGGTATCGTAGACCCGATCTATCATTGGTGCGGTTTAGGCCACCCAACACCATATCCAAACCCTTAGATCCAACCATGAATCTCTCTAGGGTTTTCTCTAATTTATCAAGCCTTGCCCTCAAGGCTTGATTTTCCCTTTCTAGACCTTTAACCTTAGAGTCCATAGGTCCACATTAAACATTCCTAGACCTACCCTCCTTTCTAGGCACATTCCTTCCCTTTTTGGGATTAGTGCCTTGATCCTTAGGTCTAGAGATCTTTGATTTTTCATGATGCATGACCTTTCTAGGGTTTTGATCTACCTTGTTAATCCTAGTCCTATCATTATATCTAAAACCATGGTTATGCACAATTAAGCAGTTTTCATTAAGCCTAGCATGCATGGATGAATGATTTACACTATTTTCAACATTCATAGAGGAACTAATATTTGAATTGTATTCTAATTTACGGTTAGGGATTACCTCCCTTACCCTTGTAGCTCCTCTTCTTTCTTTGCTCTATCTCTCATCTCCTCAAGTGTCCCATTTTCTTGAGCTCCTTCTTCCTTGGACACATGGTGTGGTAGTGCCCTAGCTCACCACACGTAAATCATCTAATTCTTTTCTTCTTCTCTTGGGCTTCCCCAATCCTACAACCTTTGTTAGAATTTAAATGAATTGAAATGGGTCTAGATTTTACCTCCATTTTACCTTTCGGGCACTTGTCCTTGTAGTGCCCCTTTTCGTTGCACCCAAAGCATGTTATATGGTCCTTTGATTTGGCTTTGGTGGAGGTGGAAGCTTTTTCTTCAACCTTGGATGAAGTGGATGCTTCCTCTTGATCCGACATTGAAGTGGGTCTCTCCTCCCCCTCAATCCTTGAGGTGGTAACCTCTTCCCCTTCTTCCCTTGAGGAGGTTGATGATCTTTCGCTTAATTCCTCCTCTTTACTTGATGAAGTTGACACTTCTTCCTCCTCTTGGTCTTCTTGGACTATTGACCGTACTTCTCCGGGCTCTTCAACTCTTTGAATTAATGTAGGGTTCTCATGATATCTTTTCAACTTATCCCATAATTCACATGCGTTTCGGTATTCCCCTACATCACTCAAAATTTTATTAGGCAAAATATTTTTCAAAATACTAATTACCTTCTCATTGGCCCGAAATTGTTCTTGTTAATCTTTGTCCCAATATCTAGGACGAAGCCTCTTTCCGTGCTTGTCCTTTGGAACTTTGAAGGGCTCTTCAAGCACAATTCGAAGGTCCCACTCCATCCCGAACCATGTCTCTATCCTTGCTTTCCAATATCCGAAATTCTCATGGTCGTAGGCCGGCGGAGTGTAGATGTCGTCCCCCAACTTATCTTCCATTTTCTTTTCCCTCTAGCGTGTGCTCCCTCGGCGATTAGTCCGATCAAGAGCGGTCCTTGCTCTGATACCAATTGTACGATCGATTATGTCCGCTAGAGGGGGTGAATAGTGATTCTTCGGCTTCTTGTACCTATATTGTTAGTTGCACAGCGGAAACAATAATAACGAAAACAAACAACGCTAACAAACCAGGTTTTACTTGGTATCCACCCCAGACGGGTGACTAATCCAAGAATCCGTCGGTGGATCAATCCCCGGATAACCTCCGGCTAGCTCTCGTCGCTCCTTGTGGGTGGAGAAACCTCACCACAACACCAAACAAACCTCTGAGCACAAAGACTACTATCTTGCCTTTAACTAAGATAAGATTCGTCAAAAATCTCAGCCACCACGAAGTCCTCTTAAAATAGGACTCAGGCTGAAACACTCATTACCAGTCGACTGCCCCCAGGGCAGTCGACTGGTGACACTGAAATTCGACTGTTGCATCCTCAACGTTCGAATTCTCAGCCAACTCACCAGCCGCTACCAATCGACTGCTCCCAGGGCAGTCGACTGGTCCAGTGGCCAGACCCTTTCTATGAGTTTTACCAGTCGACTGCCCCAATGGCAGTCGACTGCCCTACTCACACCTAGGGTTTTCCTTCCCGAGTACACTTCTCTCAGCACTCGACCCTAGGACTTTCCCGAGTACAATCACACAACACTCGTACCCTCATGACTCGACTGACTCCTCCTCCACAGCCTCGACTGTTGCCTTCGCGCCCTCTTCATCTTCAGCTCCCGTCCCTCGAATGCACGCAAGCCTCCAGCTTGCCTCCATGCCATCCTTCACGCATGCCTCGAAGTCCGCGCCCATCAGCTTATCGTCCCTGCTCTCCAAGGTACCTCGGGTGCACACAAGCCTCCAGCTTGTCTCCATGCCACCCTTCACCGTACCGAGGCCGTCCAGTCAAGTCCATATGTGTAACCTGTGTTGGATCGAGAAAATACGATAGAGGGGGGGTGAATATCGTAAAAGCGTTTCGGATTAGAAAAGAGAATGCGCAGTAGAAATTTAAATCAAACACATAGAACACAAGCGTTTTTACTTGGTTCGGAGTCGCGGTCGGCTCCTACTCCAAGGCCCACGGTCCTTGACCGTTTACTGCGGGCAATTCTATAATGGCACAAAGAATTACAAAGATTTGTATAATAGTAGTGCAGTAAAAAGAACAAATATACCCTTCGTTACCGACGTCCGTTGTGGATCGTAATTTGAAGCAGAGGGTCATCGTCGGCGCTAGAATCTCGAGATCGGAGGTTTCTGGAGCAGAGCGCTTGAACGAAGAGCGTAGAGGCGTTGGAAAAATTGATGATATGAAGCCTTGGGGTCGAGCCCCTTTTATAGCACTCCTGGGGGCGCCCTGGACGCTAGGGGCGCCTGACACGTGCCTACGGATCCGAAAAACTTCATCCGCAGCTCGGTCAGCGCTTATCCCTCCAGAATCGGCCTCGGAGCTGACGGGGGCGCCCGGGACACTGGGGGCGCCCCAGTTGACTTGGTCTGCTGGCTTCTCGGCTGATTTCGCTTCGATCACTTAGTTGGCTTGGACCCAGGCCGCCCGGGACCATGAGGGCGCCCGGGACTATCAGGGCGCTTAGCCTAGTAAGTCTTCGAAGTGATTCTTGCTCAATTGCTTGTTTGGCTTTGACCTTGGGCGCCCGGGACCTCCCGGGCGCCTAGCCTAGCTGTTGCCCCTCTCCTTTGGGACGTTCTGAGCTGCAGAAACACGTTCCTTTGGTCCCTACATCCAAGGTTAGTTCCACAACAAACAAGGCAAGAAATATTTGGTATTTACAGCCTTAGCTGTCTTGGTTCTGACTTCGGGTCTTCCAAATGGAACCTTAGGTCAAACTGACGCCTACTGTTCCCTCGACGGGGAACACGTCCTCACCTACTCCTCTCAGGAGAGTTTACCTTTTGCCAACCGGCTCCTCCGGTTGGATTTTTGCCCAGCAGTCCATCGCCAGGTGCCTAGCAGCCCTTCGCCAGGTCTTCGGTACCAAGCAGTCCTTCGCCAGGTGACTAGCAGTCCTTGCCAGGTCTTAGACTCCTAGCAGCCCTTCGCCAGGTGCCCAGCAGCACTTCGCCAGGTCTTTGTGTTTCGATGCCTAGCAGTCCTTTGCTAGGTGCCCAGCAGCCCTTCGCCAGGACTTCATTCTGCACACTCAGTGAGCACATTAGATCACAATAACATCTTAACTTTTGAACCCTTTGCCACTATCAAAACCCAGGTTCGACTTAGGTGCTGCCTGCACCAACAATCCCCCCCTTTTGATTTATGACAACCCGGTTCAAAAAGTTAAGTTAAAAAAACAGGTAAAATTCTAATTTTATTTCCTCCCCTGGAAGGAATCTTCCCCTAGGTATTTTCAAAGGTTCACAGGGTTTGAAAAAAGTTTCTAAGTCAAAAAAGGAAAATTATTTTTCAACACTTAGAATATTTTAAAAATGTAAGTTAGAAAATCTTTTCCAAAACAAATTTTTGGGTTGGACACTTGGAAAATTTGCACACTAAGAAAATTAATATTTTTGAGTTGTGAAAAACATTTTTCCAACCTAGAAAGTTTTTAAGGGAAAAAATTAATACTTAAAAGGTTTTCTATTAGAGAAATTTCAGATAAGTACTTAGAGAAATAGTTTGAGTCAAGTACTTAGAGATAATTTTGAAAATAATTTAAGTCAAGTACTTTGAAATAATTTTGAAAACACTTTAAGTCAAGTACTTTGAAATAATTTTGAAAACACTTTAAGTCAAGTACTTTGAAATAATTTTGAAAACACTTTAAGTCAAGTACTTTGAAATAATTTTGANCGACTGACTCCTCATCCGCAACCTCGACTATTACCTTCGCGCCCTCTTTATCTTCGGCTCCCGTCCCTCGGATGCACGCAAGCCTCCAGCTTGCCTCCATGCCATCCTTCACGGATGCCTCGAAGTCCGCGCCCCTCAGCTCATCGCCCCTGCTCTCCAAGGTCCCTCGGGTGCACACAAGCCTCCAACTTATCTCCATACCACCCTTCACCGTACTGAGTCCGTCCAGTCAAGTTCATATGTGTAACCTGTACAACCTGCACACTCAACATACACATATAAGAACACAAGGGTAAACCTAACTTAAACCCTTTGCCCAAACATCAAAATCCTTGGTCACTCCGGACCACAGATTGCCTCAACAATCTCCCCCTTTTTGATGTTTGACAATACGTTTAAGTTAGGGAAAGCAAAATAGTAGTCAATAGCAAAAACAATGCATATGCAATGCAACAATGGATCCTATCCCAAGGCATCCCACACCTAACCCTCCAAGTTAGGACTTTTTCACACCTATCTTCCCAAGTTAGGAATTTTCACACCTAACTTCCCAAAGTTAGGAATTTTCCACATCTAACCCTCCAAGTTAGGAATTTCCACACCTAACCCTCCAAGTTAGGAATTTTCTACACCTAACCCTCCAAGTTAGAACTTTTCAACACCTAACCCTCCAAGTTAGGATTTTTCACCAAAACAGGCTTTTTAAAGCTTCTCTAAAGCTCCCCTACATTGGACTTAAAAAGGCTTTTTAAGAACCTGTCCAAGGTTCCCCTTATGCCAAGAATGGAACAACCATGCTCCCCCTTAATCTTAGCTCCCCCTAAACCTAGGGTTTCTAGCAAAGGTGTGTTTGGTTTCCCAACTTAAACCCAACACTTCTCCCCCTTTGCCTAACATAAAAAAGAACCCAATAATATCCCAATTATCAGTTCTTTTAATCCCCAATGACCATAAACAATGTGTACTAGCCCCCCATACACTTATTTTTCATCATTTGGACCTCAAACCAGCTGTTGATACAAAAATCAGCCTTGACCAGTCGACTGCCCCCAGGGCAGTCGACTGATACTCTGAAAATCAAAATTTCAGCCTTTCTGACGAAATTCAGAAATGCGCCAAAAATTTCACAAATCTCCAAAAATTTCTAAATTTTGTGAAGACATTTGTGGTACCCATACCTACTTGGGAAAAATACATTCCAAAATGTATCTATCATCATTCCCATGTTTGACACAAAACCTAAAACTAGTTAAAAATTTCAATCAAACCTTGACTTAAAGTCCTAGTTTTGGTTTCCTCTTGATGTCTTTGCCCATGCCAACCCACAATGCGTCCCTAACATTGATTTACATGGCAATTACACACCAAAAACCAATTTTCATGCAATATGACCCCAATGTCATATTTCCATGCATGAAACTCAAAAATACCGTGCCAAAACCCAATAATTGAGACTCAAGTCCGTCTCCAATTACTTTGGCACACTCCATGGTCCATCTAGACCTCTAGGAGGAACCCTCCAAAGATCCATTCATCATATATCCCAAAGGCTCCTAGAGCTCCCCCTTAAGCTCTTAGCCCTATCCACCTCCCTAGATGACTCAATCATCACTAGGCCACATCGGTGTTCCACCAGTGACTCTTGGCCTACAAACTTGACACTCTTAACCTTAGGCACCTCGTCTTTGATTAAGTCCTTCTTTTTCCCTTTATCATTGGTGCGATTTAAACCACCCAACACCATATCTAAACCCTTAGATCCAACCATGAATCTCTCTAGGATTTTCTCTAATTTATCAAGTCTTACCCTCAAGGCTTGATTTTCCCTTTCTAGACCTTTAACCTTAGAGTCCATAGGTCCACTTTGAACATTCCTAGATCTACCCTCCTTTCTAGGCACATTCCTCCCCTTCTTGGGATTTTTGCCTTAATCCTTAGGTCTAGAGGTCTTTGATTTTTCATGATGCATGACCTTTCTAGGGTTTTGATCTACCTTGTTAACCCTAGTCCTATCATTATATCTAAAACCATGGTTATGCACAATTAAGCATTTTTCATTAAGCCTAGCATGCATGGATGAATGATTTACACTATTTTCAACATTTATAGAGGAACTAACATTTGAATTGCATTCTAATTTACGGTTAGGGATTACCTCCCTTACCCTTGTAGTTCCTCCTTGATGTGAGCTCCTCTTCTTTCTTTGCTCTTTCTCCCATCTCCTCAAGTGTCCCATTTTCTTGAGCTCCTTCTTCCTTGGACACTTGGTGTGGTAGTGCCCTAGCTCACCACACGTGAAGCATCTAATTCTTTTCTTCTTCCCTTGGGCTTCCCCAATCCTACAACCCTTGTTAGAATTTAAATGAATTGAAATGGGTCTAGATTTTACCTCGATTTTACCTTTCGGGCACTTGTCCTTATAGTGCCCCTTTTCGTTGCACCCAAAGCATGTTATATGGTCCTTTGATTTGGCTTTGGTGGAGGTGGAAGCTTCTTCTTCAACCTTGGATAAAGTAGATACTTCCTCTTGATCCGGCATTGAAGTGGGTCTCTCCTCCCCCTCAATCCTTGAGGTGGTGACCTCTTCCCCTTCTTCCCTTGAGGAGGTTGATGATCTTTCGCTTAATTCCTCCTCTTTACTTGATGAAGTTGACACTTCTTCCTCCTCTTAATCTTCTTGGACTATTGACCGTACTTCTCCGGGCTCTTCAACTCTTTGAATTGATGTAGGGTTCTCATGATATCTTTTCAACTTATCCCATAATTCACATGCGTTTTGGTATTCCCCTACATCACTCAAAATTTTATTAGGCAAAACATTTTTCAAAATACTAATTACCTTCACATTTGCCCGAAATTGCTCTTGTTGATCTTTGTCCCAATATTTAAGACGAAGCCTCTTTTCGTTCTTGTCCTTTGAAACTTTGAAGGGCTCTTCAAGTGCAATTCTACATTCTCACTCCATCGCGAACCACGTCTCCATTCTTGACTTCCAATACCCGAAATCTTCATGGTCGTATGGCGGTGGAGTGTAAATATCGCCCCCAAATTTGTCTTCCATGTTCTTCTTCCTCTAGCGTGTGCTCCCTCGGCGGTTAGTCCGATCAAGAGCAATCCTCGCTCTGATACCAACTGATAGATCGATGACGTTGCTAGAGGGGGTGAATAGCGTTTCTCGAACCCCTTTCTTCCTACACGATTAGTTTGTACAGCGAAAATAATAATAAACAAAATAAACAACACTAACCAATGCTAACACGGAAGATTTACTTGGTATCCACCCCGGACGGGTGACTAATCCAAGAATCTGTCCATGGATCAAACCCCGGATAACCTCCGGCTAGTCCTCATCGCTCCTTGTGGGTGGAGAAACCTCGCCACAAACTCAAACAAAGCACTAAGCACAAAGACTACTATCTTGCTTTTAACCAAGACAAGATTCGTCAAGAATCTCAGTCACCACGAAGTCCTCTTTAAATAGGACTCGGGCTGAAACCCTCGCTACCAGTCGACTGCCCCCAGGGCAGTCGACTGGTGCCACTGAAATTCAACCGTTGCACCCCCAACATTCGAATTCTCAGCCAACTCACCAGCCACCTACCAGTCGACTGCCCCCATGGCAATCGACTGGTCCAAGGCTGAAACCCTTCTGTGAGTTTCATCAGTCGACTGCACTCAGGCCAGTCGACTGGTCTAGTCACATACCTAAGGTTACCCTTCCCGAGTACATTCCACTCCGCACTTGAATCCAAGGATTTCCCGAGTACAATCACACAGCACTCGTACCCTCACGGCTCGACTGACTCCTCATCTGCAGCCTCGACTGTTGCCTTCGCGCCCTCTTCATCTTCGGCTCCCGTCCCTCGGATGCACGCAAGCCTCCAGCTTGCCTCCATGCCATCCTTCACGAATGCCTCGAAGTCCGCGCCCCTCAGCTCATCATTCCTGCTCTCCAAGGTCTCTCGGGTGCACACAAGCCTCCAGCTTGTCTCCATGCCACCCTTCACCATACCGAGTCCGTCCAGTCAAGTCCATATATGTAACATGTACAACCTGCACACTCAACATACACATATAAGAACACAAGGGTAAACCTAACTTAAACCCTTTGCCCAAACATCAAAACCCTTGGTCACTTCGAACCACAGATTGCCTTAACAAATCCCACAGGAGCCGCCCCAGCGGCCAGACAGTTGTTCACATCGGTCGACCAACAATAGCCTGCGGAGGTGATTGAAGAGCAAGCTAACTAGCAGGACGCCGTACATGATGCCGTGAATGCCATGTTGGGAAGTCCCACCTACAGTGACTCCAACAGGGCCCAAAAGTCCCAAGTACGCTGACTAGAGATTCATAAGGTTGGGATCAGCACTGCCCAAGTGATGGTGCCCAATACTAGTGTCACGATGAGCACTCAAACCTAAAATTTATAACTGAAAATCCTTGACTAACAAGATTAAATGTAGAATAGGGGTCTCAGGTCGAATTTTTCCAAGGACTAGTTGTGAGTGTTTGAATCACGCTTGAAAATTATTTGTCGTTAAATGATTTGGGTTTTCTAGATAAAATGGGGGGTTTGTTTCGCAAATAAGATTGAAAATGTAATTGAAATGAAACAAGCTTAACTAAGCAAACTTAACTAGGGAATTGCAATTCTAAATTTAACCTACTTGGAGATTGAGCATAACAATTTGAAATTGCAAGATTAAAAGATAAACTGATTTCTATTGCAGAAATACACTAAAATTGTATCTAACTTCGGAATTGAGAATGGAAGCAAGCTGAAAACTGAAACAGGGTATATTTGTGTAGAAAATTTCCTGATCGGTCGGATGACCGATCAGATTAAAGCCTGATCGGACTGGTGTCCGATCAGGTGCTTCCTGGATTGGTCGACTGACCGATCAGTAGCTGAAACGCGGATTGAAAAAAACTTCGAAACAGACTGGAATGATTACATAATTAAGTACAGGAATGAACTCTACAATCTATAGACACGAGTTCAAGTTCTTCACAGAGATTTCTCCTTTCCGTCACACAAGGATCGAGATCAGAACCACCTCGCTCTAGAATCAATCAGACTTCAACTCCTAAATCAATTGCGACATTTGGACGTGAAATCTGAATCTTCAACCGATCTTTGCTGCGGTGATGATTTGTATGGTGAGTGAAAACTCTAGGAAACTCGAATCAACTCAGAGAACCCCTCTAACTTGGCCCGATTGATGGAGAAGTGGAATCGAACGAATGATGGTTGGATGAAGCTAGCTCATGGTGAAACCCTCCCCGGAGCTTTCAGATACGAAAGGATTGCTAACTTCTTGCAGAAACAAAGCTTGATGATTGAAATCTGAAGACGAACTTGATCTGGGTGGCCACCTCCGATCGGAATTAGAAAACGAAGAAGAACAAAGAACTCTGGAGACGCGATCTGGCGGCGACGATGAAGCACGGAGAAGTTTTGATTTAAATTCCGAATTGAAAAAATGGACGGCTGTGATTGTTTCGGACTCATCCAACGGTCGGATCAAGTCCGATCTGAACTAAACCTCACAGATCTTGATCAATGGCTTAGATCTACTTCTCCTTAGCTCGAATCAGTCAGATCTGCGGCGGATGGCTCAGATCATCCCTTCTCTTGGATGAATGGTCTAGATTATCTTGAGCTCAATCCGACGGTCAGATTGCTTCTGATTTGGATGAAATTTTCAGATCTTGATCTGTGGTCATGATTGACTCTATCTTGAACTCAAATTGATCAGAAGTTGACCGATGACTCAGATCTAGCCATTTCTTGATCGGACGGCTCACATTGATCCAGCTCTTGATCCCTTTGATCAAAGCCAATTTTGAACTCAAGTCTGATTCAATCTTGATCTGGGCCCATGGTTAATTGAAGCCTACAAAATTAGATTCTCAATTAATGCCAAAATATCTCAAATATAGAAAGAATTGTATCCAAAGACAAAATATAAAGATTTCATGAAACCTAATGTAAATGCAAACTTAAGCATATGCAAAGGGATCACAAACATGGATTTGAGGGCCTAATTTAATCAACAAAATGAAAGTTATCAATTCCCCCTCACTTATTCTTGGGCGTCTCGCACAAGCTACGAGTAAACTAAAGATGCACCCCCTATATTATTCTCAATCATAGTTAGAAGCAATTGAAAGGAAATTACCTAGGGTTGTCAATTCTCAAAAATCTAAGCTCAATAGACTAGTACCTTGTCCTTAAATCAACAACTTAGCATACTTCCTCCTTCATGATTCATAGAGATGAACTCAACACTCAAAACCTTTCAAAAGGGATTTTTAGTGGCTCTCTTCCTAAATTCTGCATTTCAATAAAAGTGGAGCTCACTCAAACACAACATGTTCCATGAACTACCATAAGCTTACTTATTATCTACTCTCCACCATCATTCTTGACTTGGATCCACATCTACAAAGGTTTATTAGATCAAATTTAAGAAATATGAAATAAATGAATAGAATGAGAGAGGAGTTCCATGAATTTTGATACCAAAGACTCATGATAGAGAAATATGATATGATAAGAAAAGGAATATGGTAAAGAAATATAGCATAAAGAAGAAATATGGGAAAGTAAGGAAAAATAGAAGACTTGGATACTCAAAATTATTTCTAATGCACTTCGCCCTCTTGTATAGTGTTGGTGCAGAATGCACCAAAGTCAAACCTGTGTTTTGATAATGGCAACAGAGGTCAAAAGTTAAGACTTACTTGTTGTCTAACAAGTTACTCTAGTGTACAGGAAAAGCCCTAGCGAAGGACTGCTAGGCATTGGCGAAGGAATGCCAGAGTCAAAAGCCCTAGCGAAGGAATGCTAGGCACCTGGCGAAGGAATGCCAGGGTAAAAAGCCCTAGCGAAGGACTGCTAGGCACCGGACGAAGGACAGCTCGGCATCCAAGCCCTGGCAAAGGACCGCCAGGCAATAGTCCAACCAAAGGAGCAGTTGGCATCAGGTAAATTCTCCCGAGAGGAGTAGGTGAGGACGCGTTCCCCGTCGAGGGAACAGTAGGCGTCGATTCGACCTAGGGCTCCATTTTGGAGACCAAAGTCAGAACTAAGACAGCTAAGGCTGTATAAAATAATAATTAATTGCTTTATTGTGTTTTGGACTAACCCTGGATGCAGGACCGAAGGAACGTGTGTCTGCAACTCAGAGAGCCTCAAAGGAATGAGGCAGCAGCTGAGCAGGGCGCCCTGAGTGTCTAGGGCGCCCTCAAGGTGAACCAGAACCAAGCGAAGCAAAAAGGGCTTCGGCTGCTTACTAGGCAAGGCGCCCTCAGCAGCCAGGGCGCCCTCGTCAGCCAAGGCGCCCTCAGCAGCCAAGGTGCCTCCGCGCCCAAGACTGCGAAGCTTGATCTTTATCCACAGCCGAGATCTCTGCGCGGAAGAAGTCAGCCAAGGCGCCCTCTGCAACCAGGGCGCCTCCAGAGTCAAACTTATCCCTATTCGGATGGGATAACTGTTGACCGAGCTAAATCCGGATCGGCTAACACGTGGCAGGGCGCCCCCGACGTCCAGGGCGCCCCAGAGTGCTATAAATAGCACCCAATGCCCAAGCCTTCAACATCAACTTCGTACCAAAGCTTCCACGCTCTTCTGTGCTCACGCCTTGTTCCGAAAACTGCCCAACTCGAGCGACAACGTCCTGCTGCTCCAGAAAGTCAACCTACAACCGGACGTCGGTAACGGAAAAATTTTTTATTAAAAGTTTATAGTGCTATACTTGTAAATCTCTTTGTGTAAACTAATTTTGCGTTCATATAGAATTGCCCAAAGTAAACGATCAACGATCGTTGATCGTGGGCCTTGGAGTAGGAGTCGACCTAGGCTCCGAACCAAGTAAAAAATCCTTGTGTTCGCGTTGACTTTGTGTTTTTAATTTCCGCTGCCTATTCTCTTTTTTTTTATCCGAAAAGGTTTTGTCGATATTCACCCCCCCTCTATCGACTCTATCGATCCAACAAGTGGTATCAGAGCGGGGAAGTTCAAACTTGGTGCAACCACCAGTTTGAAAATTTCTTTTCGGATTTTCGTTATTATTTTCGGATTTTTTTCTAAATATTTTTCCGTTCGATTTTTTTTTCGTTAATCGAGGTTGGTGCAACACCCCTCGATATTTAATTTCCCTTATCCAGCACTACTAATCCAAGACCTAGTCTTGGAAAATTTGTTTCTCTGTTAATTTTTTGTTACAGATTAAAATGGCCATGCAAGAGGGATTCAGCACCGCCAGACCTCCACTTTTCAGTGGAGAAGACTTTTCTTACTGGAAAAGTTGTATGGAGGTCCACCTGAAAACTCAGGTGGATATGTGGATCATCATCCAGTCCGGGCTGGAGATCCCCCGAAACGCCGAAGGACAACCACAAAGCTACTCCGAATGGGACAACTCCCTTAAACGCAAGATAGAAGCCGACGCAAAAGCGACACAAACCCTATAATGCGGGCTGACAAAGGAAGAGCTGAACCGCGTGGGCCCTTTCAATAGTGCAAAGGAGCTATGGACAAAACTGATTGAGCTGCACGAAGGGACTTCAGATACTCGGATCAGCAAGAGGGATCTGCTACTAAACAAACTCTACACCATCAAGATGGCCGACAATGAAACAGCAGCCCAGCCCCATGCACGAATCCAAGTGGTAATGAACGATCTTCACACAATAGGTCACAAGGTTGAAAACCGTGACCTAATAAGGTATGCTCTAAACGCCTTCCCTAGAAACACCTTGTGGGCATCTATGGTAGATGCATACAAGGTCTCTAGGGATCTTTCTAAAATAAAATTAGACGAATTATTTTCTGAACTAGAACTGCACGAACAAACTAACACCAATATGGTCGAGAAAGGTATTGCTTTTCTTGCAGGCAAAACTGGAAGGACAACAAAGAAGAAACCTGAACCTGAAACCGAGTCTAACTCAGACTCAGATTCAGAAGAAGAAGAAAGAGATCAAACTAAGCTGGTCTGGCTCGCTCGAAGCTACTACAAGGAGCTAAAGAACCGAACCAACAAATGAAAAACTGGCCGAAGAAAGGACGAACCAACTGAACCAGCAAACAAGCCCAATGTGACCTGCTACGAGTGCAAGAAAAAGGGCCACTACAAGTCAGAGTGCCCTAATCTAAAGGAGACTAAAAAAAACGAGAAGAAAGAAGGCATTGCAAGCAACCTGGGACGAGTCTTCCTCAGAAGAAGAAGAAGAGGCACCCCAGTCCAACCTCCTAGCTCTGACCGCCTCAGATAAAGTCGAGACTGAGTCAGAAACATAACAAGAGGACGGCGAGCTGACATTCACAGAAGACGGAGAAATTAAGGTAACATGTTTTAATAGATCGCAATTAAGTGAATTAATTTCTTTTCTTTCTCGAGATTTGGCAAAAGCCAAACTCCAGGTCGAAACCCTCCGACAGGAAGTAAAACTCCTGAAAGAGGGAGCTGACTCTAAACCCTTAACCGAGAAGGTTCAGGAAGGAACTCCTACTCAAGTTGAAAAACTTAAAAAGGAA
This sequence comes from Boesenbergia rotunda, assembly GCA_024364735.1. Taxonomy (NCBI): domain Eukaryota; kingdom Viridiplantae; phylum Streptophyta; class Magnoliopsida; order Zingiberales; family Zingiberaceae; genus Boesenbergia; species Boesenbergia rotunda. The sequence continues at coordinate 159,661 of JAGFNQ010007787.1, read as the reverse complement.
AACTCCTCCCTGAAAACTCAGGTTAAGGATCTTAGATCAGCCTTAGAACGATTTACTTCCGGTTCTAAAAATCTTGACATGATTCTTGGGAAACAGAAGTCCGTTCTAAATCGATCCGGACTTAGCTACCGAACCAAATCCCGACAAAGATCATATTTGACTGTACTGAATCAGTCCAGAGGAAAAATTCAGGCATGGGTACCTAAACTGTGCCTGAATCAACCTACTGGATCAAATCAGTATTGGATCCCCAAGGACAAGATTCACATCTTGCCTAACCATCACCGTGGCTTTAGTCCAGGGGGAGCCAAACTGAAAACAATATTTATAGTTCATTAAAATTTAATTTTTCTTGCAAATTGTTTGATTGATTGTTAATTTAAAATTTCTGCTAATTACCATGCTTAAAATTAGAAATGGTTAGTATAAGGACTGAACACACTTAACTGAAACTTGACAACATAGTATTGGGTGGAGGTGAGATGATAGTACGTTAGGGAAGCCAATTTGGCGGAACTAGCCGAAGCTACCGATCCAAGACCCAAACTAGTTAGACCAGAAATTTTTCAAAGAATAATTTTGAAAATGAAATTTCATTAAAAGGCTTTGTCTAGGAAAGGGTGGATGATCCCATAAGGCTACGGCCAAAGAAGGCCTTGTGCCTCGCCAAGACCTGGAAGCCAATTTTTGAAATTCAAATTCAAATTAATTTTTGTCAAATTCGAATCTAACACAAAATTTCAGTTATTTGTAGATTTAAATATCTTTTCAAAAATTCAATCATTTTCAAAATTAATTAAGTTTTCAAAATTTAATTATTCTTAAAATTTCAACTTTCAAAACTAACAAAACCTGTCTCACAAAACCTATAAGGTTAACGTGATTGAAAACCCTAGATTTGGGTGAGACAGTAAAATTAAGACTTAATTATGATTCCTTTAATACCTGTGTTGCAGTAAAATTCTATATTTCAAACCATGGTCAACATAGTCAAACCATGGTCAACATAGTAAAACCACGGTCAACATGGTCAAATCTGGTCAAATGCACTCCCTTAGGGTTAAAAGCTAGTCCTTAGGGCGCCCAAATCCGTGTGGGCGCCCCAAGGCTGGTCGAAAAGCCCCTCTGTCACTGCACGCTGACCAGGGCGCCCTGGAGCTTCAGGGCGCCTTCGTATACCCCTTCATTGGTCAAAAGCTGCCAAAAGGCAGCTGCAGCTCTGGTTAGGGCGCCCTCGTCAGGAGGGGCGCCCTCCCACAGTCCTTTCACGGCAGAAAGCTGCCGAAAGGTAACTGCAGGCCTGGTCAAGGCGCCCTCACTGGCAGGGGCGCCCTCACCAGTCAAGGCGCCCTCCCGAGGAAGGGCGCCCAACACTGCCTATAAAAAGGGGCTCCCTTCCCCTCCTTCTCTTCACACCCAAAACACTTCTCCTCCTCAACTTTCTACCTTCCAAGAGATCTTGCAACCCTCTCAAGCTCTAAAGCCCTCATCTTCAACAATGCCTCCCCGAGCAAACCGGTATATATATTTTTTGTGTTAAGTTCTTTTCAATTTTTCATTAAATGCACATTTCTTTAAGTGTACATTCTTTCTCTTAGAAGACGCCGACCTAATCAGGCAGAACCCGGTACTCAACCTAGTCTTGATCCTAGGTTTCCCAATTTAGAATTGTGTAATAAGTTTTCTCGTACCACCTATAAACCTATTAAGACAAGCTATTTGAATAGACTGTTCTTCACCCAATCCTGTCCCCTAGCTATGAACGTCATAAACCACTACCAACTGGACAATCTTGTATTCTGCACCCACCCAATCAATACTTCCTTATGTGCAGAATTTTACAATAATATCATTAGGCAGGATAATCTCGTGTTCTCCACCATGGTTCAAGGTATTCCCCTAACTATCACACCAACTTTACTCAACCGATTTCTAGGACTACGACTCTCGTAGTCCACCTTCTGTTGTTACCCTTCCAGGGAGCCTCCCTTTGATGCTCCCTACTCTGAGATTACCTTAGATACATTGCACTCATATTTCTTTAGGCAACCCGTGGCCAGACGATTTCAGTCTGTCGAATTAGAAGTACAGGACTACGCCCTATATAGAGTCATAGTCCGATGTATCCTACCATTATCTACCAGGGATGTCACCACTATGCGTCCATTCCACGCCTTTCTACTGTATGCCATGATTCACCAGCTTGACATAGACATAGGACTTCATATATTTCAGACTATCCTACACGCATCTAGTGTTACCACACAAGCGCAGGTACGCACACCTTACTGCCACATTATCACGTCCATATTACATCACCACGGTAGAAACATTACCGAGGGAGAGATGGCCGCCTTAACTGACTACGATGAAATAGGCTATAGAAACTTTGCCCTAGCTGGTATAGAGGTGTCCGGTACCGGGGTCTTGTCCTGGAGACGTCGGAGAGCAGCTCCCCAGATCGATTCGGACGAGGAAGTCGAGTACGACGTCGCAGATATAGCAGCAGAAGCCCGAGCCCATATAGACGAGCCCGCTCCACTGACACTCTACGAGAGAGTGACCCGTATGGAGACACAGATAAAGAGTCTCCGAGAGGAGGTCGAGGCTTATCATATAGAGCAGATGGACTCTCGCCGAGCTGATAGAGAAGTAGCTGATGCACGATTCTTAGAGATGATGGCACGATTCAATTCATGGCAGCCGGGTCCATCTGATCATCCCGGTCCTTCGTCCTAGATTTACTTCGCATTGTACTCGTAACTATCTGACTGCCCCTACTCAGTAGGGTTGACTTGTGTTTGACTGTTTGACTGTATTTGAACCTTGATTACCTGCTTTATTTTCTGTCGATCAAATTATGAGTACTTAAGATTGTGCTCTGTAGAATAGATTAATTTTTTTTACTTGATTTAAAATTGTTTTTAAAATATAATTTAAAAAACTGCTTTACTTGATTTCAAAATCAGTTTTCACTTTCGACTTACTTTTATTTTTTTCAAAACTACCCCTTTCAAAACTAGGGCTTTTTCGAAAATGGACTTAGCCTAGGCCCTAACTCTAGAACTGCATGCACCTATAGACTTAGAAACCAGCATCTCACAAGCACCTTAGGGTACTTATGATTGATAACCTAGAAAGGGTTGAGATGCTTAGGTCTTTGCCTTAATTCAAGATGCTTTAAGTTAGTGCATCTGCAGTAATTGGGGCACTAAATACAACTTACACAGCAATCAAGTTAAGTGTCAAGCTTAGAAAATCTAACTTGAACAGAAACACTTAACTTGACTAACCCTAGCAAAAACTACTGTATATAACAGTTAGTAAGTAGCTAATTGGGTTAGACAGGTCCCTACAGAGAAAATTGGATGATTTGATTTTGTCAAATTATAAAATGGTTCAGTACAGCAAATTCCTTTATGAAATTTTTTTCTGCTACATTTATCTGTTTTTGATATATGGCAAAGGGGGAGAGATAGGAAAGGAGAGAGTAAAATATTTTGCAAAAATATTTTTTGCAGAAATACTGTTAAAATTTTACTCTATCCTTTATTCAAAAAATTTTCAAAATTTGCTTATACTTTACTCAAAAAGCTTTCAAAAATACTTAAGCTTTTTAAAATGTTTCAAAAGTACTCAGTAGTTAAACTTTTCAAAAACCTTTTCAAAGTTAGCTAAGTACTTAGTAGAGAATCTTTTCAAAAACCTTTTCAAAGTTAGCTAAGTACTTAGTAGAGAAACTTTTCAAAAACCTTTTCAAAGTTAGCTAAGTACTTAGTAGAGAAACTTTTCAAAAACCTTTTCAAAGTCAGCTAAGTACTTAAGCAAAAGTCTTCTTCAAATTATTTACTAAAGTACTTAAGTTTTTTTTAACTAATTAAGTACTTAAGTTTTTCAAAATTAATTAAGTACTTAGGTTTTTCAAAATTACTTAAAATCTTCCAAGTTCATTAAGTACTTAAATCTTCAAAATTATTAAGTACTTAAGCTTTCCAAATGTACTAAAGTTTTAATTAAGCTTTTGAAATCTTACCAAGTACTTAAGTTAACACTTTCAAGACTTGTGAGTACCTAAAAAGCTTAAAGTTTTCAAAGTACAAATAAAGGATTCTTAACCTTACGAAATTTTGAAAAATCTAGGGAGAGATTCTCTCCAGGGGGAGGGAACAAATTTCTTGCTTTTGATTAAACTTAACTTTTTGAACTAAGGTTGCCATAAATCAAAAAGGGGGAGATTGTTGGTGCAGAATGGACCAAAGTCAAACCTGTGTTTTGATAATGGCAATAGAGGTCAAAAGTTAAGTCTTACTTGTTGTCTAACAAGTTACTCTAGTGTACAGGAAAAGCCCTAGCGAAGGACTGCTAGGCACTGGCGAAGGAATGCCAGAGTCAAAAGCCCTAGCGAAGGAATGCTAGGCACCTGGCGAAGGAATGCCAGGGTAAAAAGCCCTAGCGAAGGACTGCTAGGCACCGGGCGAAGGACAGCTCGGCATCCAAGCCCTGGCAAAGGACCGACAGGCAAAAGTCCAACCAAAGGAGCGGTTGGCATCAGGTAAATTCTCCCGAGAGGAGTAGGTGAGGACGCGTTCCCCGTCGAGGGAACAGTAGGCGTCGGTTCGACCTAGGACTCCATTTTGGAGACCAAAGTCAGAACCAAGACAGCTAAGGCTGTATAAAATAATAATTAATTGCTTTATTGTGTTTTGGACTAACCCTGGATGCAGGACCGAAGGAACGTGTGTCTGCAACTCAAAGAGCCTCAAAGGAATGAGGCAGCAGCTGAGCAGGGCGCCCTGAGTGTCCAGGGCGCCCTCAAGGTGAACCAGAACCAAGCGAAGCAAAAAGGGCTTCGGCTGCTTACTGGGCAAGGCGCCCTCAGCAGCCAAGGCGCCCTCGTCAGCCAAGGCGCCCTCAGCAGCCAAGGCGCCTCCATGCCCAAGACTGCGAAGCTTGATCTTTATCCACAGCCGAGATCTCTGTGCGGAAGAAGTCAGCCAAGGCACCCTCTGCGACCAGGGTGCCTCCAGAGTCAAACTTATCCCTATTCGGATGGGATAACTGTTGACCGAGCTAAATCCGGATCGGCTGACACGTGGCAGGGCGCCCCCGACGTCCAGGGCGCCCCAGAGTGCTATAAATAGCACCCAACGCCCAAGCCTTCAACATCAACTTCGTACCAAAGCTTACACGCTCTTCTGTGCTCACGCCTTGTTCCGAAAATTGCCCAACTCGAGCGACGACGTCCTGCTGCTCCGGAAAGTCAACCTACAACCGGACGTCGGTAACAGAAGAAATTTTTTATTAAAAGTTTATAGTGCTATACTTGTAAATCTCTTTGTGTAAACTGATTTTGCGGTCATATAGAATTGCCCAAAGTAAACGATCAACGATCGTGGGCCTTGGAGTAGGAGTCGACCTAGGCTCCAAACCAAGTAAAAAATCCTTGTGTTCGCGTTGACTTTGTGTTTTTAATTTCCGCTGCCTATTCTCTTATTTTTTATCCGAAAATGTTTTATTGATATTCACCCCCCCTCTATCGACTCTATCGATCCAACATATAGTCCTCTCAATGGTGTCAAAGCTAAGGGAAGTAAGTATCAGCTGATTTGGAGGAGGTTTAATACTGAATTCAGTGTTCTGTTCTGTGCCGGCTTCATTGATCAGTCCAGAGACCGATCAGACCTTGCCTGATCATTCTGGAGATCGGACTATACCTATTCTGCTCGGGCTGGATAGCTCCTGATCGGTCTGGTGACCAATCAGGCTCCTCCCTGATCGGACTGGTGACCGGTCAGGGACTGATCAGTAGCCAAAATCTCAGAACTCTGAAACTGTTTCCTGCCAAACTCATTTCCTTTCAATCAACACTAATTCATAACTCATCTAGCTTCTTGTCAACATCTTCCACTTCAGTATTCTAACCCTCTTCGGATACTTTGTGTTTATTTCCCTTTTCTTTTCTCTTTTCTTTTTTTTTCATCAGCTGCTTGTTGTTTTTTTTCTGTTTTTATTTGCAGCTCACACTTCTGTTTTTTGCTTCTTTCTTTTTTTTCACTTCTTCACTAAACTTACTGAGCTTACTTGATGGCACTTCAAATTTCATTTTTTTTCATTCCTATTTCAGATTTTCTAATTTCCAAATGCTTCAATTCTCAACTTCAATGTCAAATGAGTTGGCACATGGAAATTCCTAAGGATCACTAACATTTTTTCAGAATTTTCCCTCATAAAGGTTGAAATGCCAAATCATATTCAAGAATCTAAGTATCCCACATGTAACTTTCACTCCCAAATTCTTGCAACTCTTCATTTTCTTTCTTTTTTTTTTCTATTTTTGCATTGCATCCCTCATACTCTTCACTTCTTCAAGTCCATCAAAACCGATTCTCACTATGATTTAACAAAAAGATACTCCCAAAATTTTTCAAATTTTAACTTCTTACCACAACTCTTTTTTTCAAAGCTCTACCCACCTCCCCCACACTTAATCTTTTGTCCGTCTCGGGCAAAGTTACATCAAGAAAAATCCCAAGTAACCAAGTCCATGGAGAGAGTAGTTATGAGCAGAAAAAATAGAGAAGGAAAATAGAATAAAGTATGTATAAACAAGGATTATTGCAAAAACTCATATGAAAAGGAAAGACAAAATGATTAATCTCTATAAATGTGGTCCAATCATAGAAATATGGTTTTGAAAGAACCTAAGCAAGTTCTAGAGTACAATCACATGTGTGTATCACAAAAATAAGGCTAAGCCCTCACTAGGTAAAAAGAATTTATCTCAATTCATCAATCTAGAGTCCATAACTAAGTAGTACTCAAGCAACCAAAAATTTTCATCCATTGACTCATCCTAAGTTTTAACCAAATTTAATTTGCTTTTAAAAGACTCTAAAATGATATAGAGAAAACCTAGAGGGATATATTTATTCCTAATCATGCAAGAAATAGGGTGCCAAAATGATAAAATGGTATCTACAATAACTCTTTATTCAATCTACACTACCTAAACATTTATTATCCAAAACTTATTGTAAAAGAAAGATGTAACTACTTGAAAATGATTAAATGGTATTTACAATGAAATAAAACTCAAGAAAAGAGAACTCCCCTTTAGGTTGGGTAGATAGCATCTTTGATGTCCAATCCATCCACCTCTAGCTCCTTTAATTCTTCAAAGTACTTTTTGAGCCGGTGGCCATTGACTCTCCAAACAAAATTATTAGCCTCATCTCTAATTTCAACAACACCATAGGAAAAAATGTTAGTTACAAGAAATGGACCTTCCCACCTTGACCTCAACTTACCCTTAATCAACTTGAGCCTTGACTTGTACAATAAGACCTTGTCGCCAATTCAGAATTCTTTCCTCACTATGTGCTTGTCATGGAAGATCTTGGTCTTTTCTTTATAAATCCTTGAGTTTTCAAAGGCTTCTAGTCTTATCTCCTCAAGTTCTTGAAGTTGAAGTTTTCTCTCTTCTCCCACCTTAGTATCATCAAAGTTGCAAGCCTTCACCGCCCAATATGCTTTGTGCTCTATCTCCACGAGTAGATGGCAAGCCTTTCCATATACTAATCGGTAAGGAGACATTCCAATTGGTGTTTTGTATGCCATTCTATAAGCCCATAGCGCATCATCAAGCCTCTTGCTCCAATCTTTCCTATTAGGCCCAACGGTCTTTTCCAAAATTGCTTTGATTCCTCTATTTGAAATTTCGGCTTGGCCATTTGTTTGGGGATGATAGGAAGTAGAAACCTTGTGTACAACCCCATACTTGCTAAGTAGGGTCTTCATGTGTTTGTTGCAAAAATGAGAACCTTGGTCACTTATGATAGCCCTGGGTATTCCAAACTTGCAAAATATATGTGACCTGACAAAACTAACAACAGCACAAGAGTCATCAGTCCTGGAGGGAATGACCTTCACCCATTTAGAAACATAATCTACAGTAAGCAAAATATACAGATAACCACAAGAAGCAGGAAAAGGTCTCATAAAGTCTATTCCCCAAACATCAAAAATCTCACAGAAAAGCATAGTCTGTTGGGGCATCTCATTTCTAGCTCCTATGTTCCCAGTTCGCTGACATCTATCATAATTTTTATAAAACAAATATGCATCATGAAATAAGGTGGGCCAATATAAACCACACTCTAAAACCTTCCTAGCTGTCCTCTGTGGTCCAAAATGTCCCCCACAGACTGATGAATGGAAAAAAATAAGAACTGAACAAAACTCATGGTCAGGAATGCATCTCCTAATTATTTGATCATTACAAAACTTCCATAAATAAAGGTCATCCCACACATAGAATTTAGCATCACTTTTAAATTTATCTTTTCGAGCCTTAGAAAAATGTGTAGGAAAAACATGTGCTACTAAAAAGTTAACAAGGTCTGCATACCAAGGCGACTCACCATGCATTACAAGAAGGTGCTCATCTCTAAAGTCATCATCAATGGTAGTAGGAGATCCATCTCCCTCAATTCTGCTCAAGTGATCTGCAACTAGGTTCTCTTTGCCACTCCTATCTCTGATTTCCAAGTCAAATTCTTGGAGTAGAAGAATTCATCTGATTAGCCTAGGCTTAGCATCTGGCTTCTTCAATAAGTACTTGAGAGCTGCATGATTAGAAAAAATAATAACATGTGAGCACAACAAATAAGATCTAAACCGATCCAAAGCAAAAAACAATGGCAAGAAGCTCCTTTTCAGTGGTGGTGTAGTTGGCTTGGGCGGCATCTAGGGTCTTGGAGGCGTAGCATATGACATGAAGTGCTCCATCCACCCTCTGTGCTAAAACAGCTCCTACAACAAAGTTAGATGCATCACACATTAGTTCAAATGGTAAATTCCAATCAAGGGGTCTAATAATAGGAGCTGAAGTAAGGGCCTCCCTTAGTTTATGAAAAGCTTCTCTGCATTTGTCATCAAAGCAAAATTCAACATCTTTTTGCAAAAGTCTTGTCAAGGGTCGAGCAATCTCACTAAAGTCTCTAATAAATCTACGGTAGAATCCTGCATGTCCAAGAAAAGCACGAATATCTCGTACGCATACGGGGTAAGATAAAGAAGATATAACACTAATTTTTGCAGGATCTACCTCAATACCTCTCCTAGAGACTATATAACCCAATACAATTCCATGCTCTACCATAAAGTGGTATTTTTCAAAATTAAGCACAAGGTTAGTCTGAATGCATCTATGTAAAATCCTAGACAAATTATCTAAACATAAATAAAATGAAGTGCCAAAGACAGAAAAGTCATTCATGAAAATCTTCATACAGTACTCTAATAACTCACCAAATATACTTACCATACACCTCTAGAAAGTTCCTGGAGCATTGCAGAGTCCGAATGGCATCCTTCTGTATGCAAAAGTGTCGAAGGGACAAGTGAAGGTGATCTTCTCCTGATCCTCCGGGTCGATACAAATTTGGAAATAACCTGAGTACCCATCCAAGAAGCAGTAATGGGGCTTCCCTGCCAACCTCTCAAGCATCTGGTCAATAAAAGGTAAGGGAAAGTGATCCTTCCTCGTGACTTGGTTTAGCTTCCTGTAGTCAATGCAATCTCTCCATGAATTTTTAACTCTGGTGGGCACCAGCTCATTGCTTTCATTTTCCACCACTGTAACTCCAGATTTCTTAGGCACCACATGGATGAGACTAACCCACTGACTATCAAAAATAGGGTAAATGATACCTGCTTGTAGAAGTCGAGTCACCTCTTTCTTTACAACATCTAAAATGAGTGAATTAAGTCTCCTCTGTGGCTGCCTGACTGGTTTAACATTTTCCTCCAAAAATATCTTGTGCATGTAAATAGCTGGGCTAATACCTGGTATATCTACTAAAGTCCACTCAATAGCTTTCTTATGCTGCCTCAGAACTTTCTATAATTTTTCTTCTTGCTCTGATTCCAAGTGCTGAGCAATAATGACAGGAAAATTCTGCTCCTCTCCAAGATAAACATATTTCAAATGATCTGGTAGTGGCTTAAACTCAATCTGGTCCTGCTCAGAAGATATGGGTGATCCTTGGGACTCAGTGCAATCCCCTACACTCTCACACCTATCTTCTGAGTCCTCTGAAATCTCTATCAAAGTAGGTGATCCTTGGGGCTCTATGCAATCCCCTACACCTAGAAAATCCTCTCCAGCTGGAAGTAGGTCTGAAATACCCTCTGAAACAACCTCCTCAATAATAAATACATCCTCAGCCTCCTCTGAAATAACAAGTGAAGCTCCCTCGGCCAATATATCTACATCATCCAACTCCTCTAGAATGTCAATGCTCATAATAGAGTGATCCTCTCTAGGGTGCTTCATGGCATCAAAGATACTGAATTGGGCTACTGTGTTTCCAATTTCCATGGAAAGTGTGCCAGCATAAACATCAATTTTTATTCTTGCAGTCTTCAAAAATGACCTCCCTAGAATGAGTGGAGATCTGTGTGCTAAGTAGTCCCCCTCCATGTCCAAAATGTAAAAATCCGCAGGAATGATCAGCTCCTTCACCTTCACTAGCACATCTTCAATAATACCAGCTGGATGGGTCTGACTTCTATCTGCTAACTGAATCACCACTCTAGTAGGCTGTAGAGGGCCTATACCAAGCATCTGGAAGACTGATCTAGACATCACATTAATTGAAGCTCCTAAGTCCAACATGGCATCATAAAACATAGTCCTCCCTATCTCACAAGACACAGTAAAAACCCCTGGGTGTTCACACTTCTGAGGGATGGAATGGATAAGTGCTGAAACATTTTTCCCTAAGCTGACCAACTCATTTTCCTTAAGCTTCTTCTTATAACACATAAGTCTTTGAGGAATTTGGCATACTTAGGAATCTGTTTAATCATAGTCAACAGGGGTACATTAATCTCCACCTTACTAAACAACTTCACAAGCTCATTGTATTCTTTAGCTTTCTCCTCCTCCACTTGCTTTTTGGCTTGAGTTTTGCGCTATGGGAAAGGCAAAGGAACCCTCAATTCTTCCTCTTGGGCTGAAACTTGTGGAGCTAAATTCTGCACTAAATTTCCAACTGAAGTAGCTGCTGTTGGTTCACTTTTACCACTGAATTCTCCTTCATTTTCCACCAAATTCACAGGATCACTTAAGGAAGGAGTTAGGCTTGGACTAGGGTTGAAACCAACTAAATTTGGAGAGTTTTCAGGGCTGTTTGGGGATGAAAATGTAGGTGATGTCCTGTTTTCCGAAGATTCAGCCCTTCGATCAGAAGCAACCTTCCCACTGCTCAAAGTGATGGCACTAACATTTCCCTTTGGATTGGGAGTAGCTTGAGAAGATAGTTGACTTGATCCTTGGGCTTGTATTTGATTCATCCCACTAGCCAATTGTCCAATTTACCTCTCAATGTTTTGTAAGGTGGGATCATTTTTTTGTTGGCCTTGTTGTTGTAACATCTCCTCTAGCCTTTGTTGTTGAGCATTTCCCCCACTAGAACCTCCATAGCCCCCTTGGTTAGCATGAGACTTTGATTGACCTTGAAATGTAGGAGTAGGCTGCTGAAATTGTTGAACTTGCTATGAACCTTGAAAGTAGGGCTGCTTATAGGGTTGAAATGGCTGTGAAAATTGCTGAAAATTAGGCTGAGAACTTGATTGAAATTGTTGAGAATTGAAACTCTGAAAATTCTAAAGTTGAGGTTGAAATTGTTGTGATGAGGGCTGAAATTGTGTGGGCTGAAAATTCTGATTCGAGGGCTGAAAACTTTGGTTGAATGGCTGAAAACCTTGCTGAGAAAACTGATACCCTTTCTGAAAATTCGGATTACCTTGAAACCCTTGCTGATTTCCTTGGAAAAGTGGTTGATTTTGTTGATAGGGTTGCTGAAATTGCTGAATTGGTTGTTGAAATGGCTGAAATTGGGGTTGCCCTTGCTGATTTTGCTGGAAATTCGGTTGGGGCTGTTGATAGGGCTGTTGTGATGGGTTCTGTTGATAAAAAAGAGTTGTCATACTTAAAGTTTGGATGATCCCTCCAACCCAGATTGTAAGTAGATGAGTAGGGGTTATTTTTGGCTTGAAATTGCCCTCTAGTCAACGCCGCTAGTATCTCATCTTGTTGGAGGTTGGGACATAAATCTGAATTGTGGTCTTGGCTTGAGCAAATACTACACAACCTCATCACTTGGCTTGAAGGTGGAGGTACTGAAAAACTCTGATTGTGGTTCACATTGTTTAGAGTCATTTGCTTCACCAGGGAGGTAAGCTCCATCAATGAATTCTTGATTTCCTTTTGCTCATTAGATACCATCTGAACCACATTTACTCCTCTGGTGGACAAAGCTCTACTCCCAAATTGTTGTGAATTTTCTGCCATGTATCCCTAGCTTGATCTTGTGTTTTGTTCACTAGGGCTCCTCCAGCTGCAGCGTCTATCATAATCCTATCCATCTGGAGTAGACCCTCGTAGAAGTACTGAATAAGTAGCTGCACACTGATATGGTGCTGTGGGCAACTAGAGCATAGCTTGTTGAATCTCTCCCAGTAATCGTATAGGGTCTCTCCCACTACTTGCTGTATTCCACAAATACTCTTCCTGATGATTGCAGTTCTAGAGGCTGGGAAGTACTTCTCCAAAAATGCTTTCTTCATAGAAATCCAGCTAGAAAGTGCCCAGTAGGTAGGTAGTAGAACCAATCCTTAGCTGCTCCAGTCAGGGAAAATGGAAATGCTCTCAGCTTAATATCTTCTTCTGAAATCCCCTAAGGCTTCATGGTGGAGCAGACTACGTAAAACTCATGTAGGTGTCTGTTGGGATCCTCTCCAGACTGTCCTTGAAATTTGGGCAATAAGTGGATGAGTCCTGATCTTAACTCAATGTCTCCAGTGAGCTCTGGATAAGCTATGCAGGAGTACTGGAAAGCATCATCTGGTGTTGCAAGTTCCTTCATGATTTTCTGGTGGTCTGCCATAGGATCAACTGAATGAGTGGAAATAAACTGAGTAGGAATAATGTCAAAAGCCTCTGAAACACTGATTTGATTCCTCCTTGCTCTGAAGGTCCTCTCAATTTCAGGATCAAACTAATCAAGAATACCACTTGCAGACTTGGTCATACACGAATACAAAAATCGCAGCAAATGTATACTGAAGAATGAAACAAGTAAAATGGATCACAAGATATGAAAATAAGCACGCAAGCTAAATCAAACAAACTCAACTAGGGTCCCCGGCAACGGCGCCAAAAATTTGATAGTGCCCAATACTAGTGTCACGATGAGCACTCAAACTTAGAATTTATAACTGGAAACTCTTGGCTAACAAGATTAAATGTAGAATAGGGGCCTCAGGTCGAATTTTTCCAAGGACTAGTTGTGAGTGTTTGAATCACGCTTGAAAATTATTTGTCGTTAAATGATTTGGGTTTTCTAGATAAAATTGGGGGTTTATTTCGCAAATAAGATTGAAAATGTAATTGAAATGAAACAAGCTTAACTAAACAAACTTAACTAGGGAATTGCAATTCTAAATTTAACCTACTTGGAGATTGAGAATAACAATTTGAAATTGCAAGATTAAAAGATAAACTGAATTGAGAATAGAAGCAAGCTGAAAACTGAAACAGGATATATTTGTGTAGAAATCCTGATCGGTCGGCTGACCGATCAGGTTCAAGCCTGATCGGACTGGTGTCCGATCAGGTGCTTCCTGGATCGGTCGACTGACCGATCAGTAGCTGAAACGCGGATTGAAAAAAACTTCGAAACAGACTGGAATGATTACAGAATTAAGTACAGGAATGAACTCTACAATCTATAGACACCAGTTCAAGTTCTTCACCGAGATTTCTCCTTGTCATCACACAAGGATCGAGATCAGAACCCCCTCGCTCGAGAATCAATCAGACTTCAGCTCCTGAATCAGTTGTGACATTTGGACGCGAAATTTGAATCTTCAACCGATCTTTGCTGCAGTGATGATTTGTATGGCGAGTGAAAACTCTGGGAACCTCGAATCAACTCAGAGAACCCCTCTGACTTGGCCCGATTGATGGAGAAGTGGAATCGAATGAATGATGGTTGGATGAAGCTAGCTCACGGTGAAACCCTCGTCGGAGCTTTCAGATACGAAAGGATTGCTAACTTCTTGCAGAAACTGAGCTTGATGATTGAAACCTGAAGACGAATTTGATCTGGGTGGCCACCTCCGATCAGAATTGGAAAACGAAGAAGAAAAAAGAACTCTGGAGACGCGATCTGGCGATGACGACGAAGCG
>JAGFNQ010007787.1:98697-145379 GCA_024364735.1 Boesenbergia rotunda | reverse complement strand
TTTCCATTTGAAAACATGGACGGCTGGATCTTCTTCGATGCCAATCCAACGGTCAGATCAAGTCAAATCTGACCAAACCTTCAGATCTTGTCAAGGGCTCTGATCTACTGCTCCTTACTCGGATCAATCAGATCTGTGGCGGATGGCTCAGATCCTTCCTTCTCTTGAATGGACGCCTAGATCCTCTAGTGCTTGTCCAACGGCTGAATTAACTCTGATCTGGCCCAAACTTTCAGATCTTGATCCATGAATTTGATTAAGTCTATCTTGAGCTTGGATCGACCAGACGTTGGCGGATGACTTAGATCTAACCGTTCTCTTGAATGAATGACCACCCATGTTAATCCGATGCTTGATCCCTTTGATCCGGGTCCAATCCTGACTCATGTTTGACCCAATCTGATCCAGGTCCATGATTATTTGAAACCTACAAAATGATATTCAATTTTAGTGCCAAAACATCTTCAATATAGAAAGAATTGAATTTTAAGCTAAAATGAAGACAATCCATGAAATCTAATATAAATGCAAACTTAAGCATATGAAAGTGGATCAAAACATGGATTTGAGGGCCTAATTTAGTCAACAAAATGAAAGTTATCAACTCCCCCACACTTATTCTTGGGCGTCTCGCACAAGCTACTAGTAAACTAAAGATGTATTCCCCATTGATTATTCTTAATCATAGTAAGAAGCAATTGAAAAGAAATTACCTAGGGTTGTCAATTCTCAAAAATCTAAGCTCAATAGACTTGTATCTTGTCCTTAAATCAACAACTTAGCATACTTTCTCCTTCATGACTCATTTAGATGAACTCAACACATAAAACCTTCCAAAGAGATTTTTAATGGCTCTCTTCCTAAGTTCTACATTTCAATGAAAGTGGAGCTCACTCAACACAACATGTTTCTTGAACTACCATATGCTTACTTATTATCTACTCTCCACCATCATTCTTGACTTGGATCCACATCTACAAAAGTCTATTAGAACAAATTTAAGAATTATGAAACGAATAGAATGAAAGAGGAGTTCCATGAGTTTTGATACCAAAGTCTCATGATAAAGAAAATTAGAGAAATATGATATGATAAGGAAAGAAATATAGTAAAGAAATATAGCATGAAGAAGAAATATGGGAAAGTAAGGAAAATAGAAGACTTGGATACTCAAAATTATTTCTAATGCTCTTTGCCCTCTTGTATAGTCCTCTCAATGGTTCAAAGCTAAAGTGGGTAGGTAATCAGCTGATTTGGATGAGGAACTTCACTGAATTCTATATTCTGTAGTGTGCCAGCTTTACTGATCAGTCCAGAGACCGATCAGATATTGCCTGATCATTCTGGAGATCGGTCTATACCTCATTTTCTCGGACTGGATAGCTCCTAATCGGTCTGATGACCGATCAGGATCCTCCCTGATCAGACTGGTGACCGATCAGGGGCTGATCAGTAGCCAAACTGCAGAATCTGAAGCTGTCTTTTGTCTTGATATCTCTTCTTCCGATCAGTGGCTAACTCTTGATTTCCATGAGCTCCTTGTTTTCAACTTCAAGCTCCATAATCTATCCAACTTTTGAACCTTCATGTTTATTCTTTCTTTCTTTTCTTCTAATTTTTTTTTCTGATTTCTGTGTTTTTTTCCGCTGCTTGTTTTGTGTTTTTTTTCCTGCAGCTTCAACTACATCCCACGACCAAATCCTACTCCCTCATCTCCACTTCAGTCATGGCAATAATTTGAACTTTTGAAAACAATTCCACTTGCCAATTCCATGTCTAAATGAAAACTTTTTGGTAGACTTGAAAAGTATCACTAGGAACTAACCTTGTGAGCTCCCAATCCTTTCGAAATTAGCCTCATAGAGTTGAAACACCAAACAATTCAGATATCAAATTGCTCCAAAAATGATCTTTACTTCTCAATACTCACAATCTTTGATACACCACTCCATATAATTGGCACACCTTTTCACTTTTTTTTTTTGTTTTTTGCCTTGCATCCTCCATACTCTTCCATTCCTCTAGTCCCATCAATACATTCAGAATCCACAAAAATCTACCTTAAAATCCATAAAAATAGATAATAAACTTCAAAATACATCCCTTCTCCCCAAAACCATTTAAAAGCACTAGCCACCTCCCCCACACTTAAACTTTTGTCCGTCTCGGCAAAGTAACATCAAGAAAAATCCCAAGTAACCAAGTCTATAAAGAAATATGGATATGAGTAGAAAAATAGGGGAAGGAAAAAGAATAAGGCATGAATCAACAAGGTATGTTGCAACAATTATATGAAAAAGGGAAGACAAAGTGATTAACCTTTATAAATGTGGTTCAATCATAGAAATATGGTTTTGAAAGAACCTAAGCAAGTTCTAGAGTACAATCACATGTGTGTATTTCAAAAATGAAGCTAAGTCCTCACTAGGTAAAAAGAATTCATCTCAATTCACCAATTAAGAGTCCATAACTAAGTAGTACTCAAGCAATCAAGAACTTTCATCCATTGACTCAAATCCTAAGTTTTGACAACCAAATTTAATTTACTTTCAAAAGACTCTAAAATGATATAGAAAAAACCTAGAGGGATATATTTATTCCTAATCATGCAAGAAATAAGGTGCCAAAAAAGAATAACATGGTATCTACAATGACTATTTATTCAATCTACACTTCCTAAACATTTATTATCAAAAACTCTTGGTAAAAGAAAATTTAACTACTTGAAAACAATCAAATGATATTTACAATGAAATAAAAACTCAAGAAAAGAAAACTCCCCTTTAGGTTGGGTAGATAGCGTTTTTGTTGTCCAATCCATCCACCTTTATCTCCTTTAATTCTTCAAAGTACTTCTTGAGCCGGTGGCCATTGACTTTCCAAACAAAATTATTAGCTTCATCCTTAATTTTAACAACACCATAGGGAAAAATGTTAATTACAAGAAATGGACCTTCCCACCTTGACCTCAACTTACCCTTAATCAACTTGAGCCTTGACTTGTACAATAAGACCTTGTCGCCAATTTGGAATTCTTTTCTCATGATATGTTTGTCATGAAAGTTCTTGGTCTTTTCCTTATAAATTCTTGAGTTTTCAAATCCTTCTAGTCTTATTTCCTCAAGTTCTTGAAGTTGAAGCTTCCTCTCTTCTCCCACCTTAGTAGCGTCGAAGTTGCAAGCCTTCACCGCCCAATATGCTTTGTGCTCTATCTCCACGGGTAGATGACAAGCTTTTCCATACACTAAGCGGTAGGGGGACATTCCAATTGGTGTTTTGTATGCCGTTCTATAGGCCCATAGTGCATCATCTAATCTCTTGCTCCAATCTTTCCTATTTGGCCCACCGGTCTTTTCCAAGATTGCTTTGATTTCTCTATTTGAAATTTTGACTTGACCATTTGTTTGGGGATGGTAGGAAGTAGAAACCTTATGTATAACCCCATACTTGCTAAGTAGGGCCTTCATGCGTTTGTTGCAAAAGTGAGATCCTTGGTCACTTATGATATCCCTGGGGATTCCAAACCTGTAAAATATATGTGACCTAACAAAACTAATAACAACACAAGAGTCATTAGTCCTGGAGGGAATAGCCTCCACCCTTTTAGAAACATAATCTAGAGTAAGTAAAATGCATAAATAACCAAAGGAGGCAGGAAAAGGTCCCATAAAGTTTATTCTCCAAACATCAAAAATCTCACAAAATAACATAGTTTGTTGGGGCATCTCATTTCTATCTCCTATGTTCCCAGTTCGCTGACATCTATCACAATTTTTATAAAACACATATGCATCATGAAATAAGGTGGGCCAATACAAACCACACTCTAAAACTTTCCTAGCTGTTCTTTGTGATCCAAAGTGTCCCCCACAGGCTGATGAATGGAAAAAAGTAAGAACTGAACAAAACTCATGGTCTGGTATGCATCTCCTAATTATTTGATCATTACAGAATTTTCATAAATAAGGGTCATCCCACACATATAATTTAGCCTCACTTTTGAGTTTATCTTTTTGAGCTTTAGAAAAGTGTGTAGGAAAAACATGTGCTACTAAAAAGTTAACAAGGTCTGCATACCAAGGCGATTCACCATGTATCACAAGTAGGTGCTCATCTCTGAAGTCATCATCAATAGTGGTAGGGAATCCATCTCCCTCAATCCTGCTCAAGTGATCTGCAACCAAATTTTCTTTGCCACTTCTATCTCTGATTTCCAAATCAAATTCCTGGAGTAGAAGAATCCATCTGATTAGCCTAGGCTTAACATCTGGCTTCTTCAATAGATACTTTAAAGCTGCATGATCAGAAAAAACAATGACATGTGAGCACAATAAATAAGATCTGAAACGGTCTAAAGCAAAAACAATGGCAATAAGCTCCTTTTCAGTGGTGGTATAGTTGGCTTAGGTGACATCTAGGATCTTGGAGGCGTAGCATATGACATGAGGTGCTCCATTCACCCTCTGTGCTAAAACAGCTCCTACAGCAAAGTTAGATGCATCACACATTAGTTGGTTTCTTTAACAACAATAAAATTCATTATCTATTTCTTTAACAATAAATTCATTATCTTATCTTAATGACTCTTGTAGAGTTGGTTTCATAGGTATAGAAGAAGATAAATTCAAATATAGAGATGGAAGGCGCATGGGATAGAAAATGTAGGTCGTCAATTTTTGACAAGGTCATCTTCAGAGAGAGGCAATATAGGTAGCTGTCTAGAACCTCTCTATGTTAGTGACCTCCATATCATTAAAAATTTCTATTAAATTTGATAATAGATTAATTTTTTTAGCATATAATGCTCAGAATCTGCCTCTAATTATTACCTAATAATTAGCCTAGGACCTCTAATGTTTTGGAGATAACCTTGATTCTTGGGGATTGATCCTTGACTGTTACGTCAAAAATGTCACGTATTCACTGGCTGCGCTACGTCTTAGGGGTAATAGATAGAGGAGTCTTTATTGATGTGACAACAGTATAATCATTCATACCATTTGAACTAGCCTTTGGTCTAAATGGTGGCAAAAAGGTGAATTGCACACCTCAGCGCCTCCGTCAACCCGTCTCAGGCCTTTGGTCCAAATAGACAGTAGATTGAGATACAATACACCATTGATCAACTAATTCGTGATAGGAAGACCAAATCTAAACACAACAAGGATCAACCTCAGTCCACGTAGAATTCTTTTGAGACAATAAATTTGATTACTAAAACAAATGAAAATTATGATTATAATTGATCAACGGAGATAATAGGAGCATTTGCTATATATTATTTTTAGCCAAACATATTAATTTATATCTAATATATATCTGTCTATGATAATTTTTTTTTATTATTTTGGTGTCAGGTGATCTTCTTAGTAGACTACACCATATGATATTATTTTAAATTTGAGAATGAATTCTTTTTAACCCAGGTTCTTCAACCTGCGTCACTGATGTAGGAGAATCTAATTTTTATTATTAGTTTATGATAATTTTCACCTTTTTATATTTAAAATATTTTTGATATTTTAATTATTTTTGGTAATATTTTTTTTATCTTTTTATATTTTGAGTGTGTTTAAAGATTTTAGAATTGTGAATCTTTTTTACTTGTATTAGGATTCTTTTCTTTTTTTATAATTTAGGAATTGAGGTTTTAAGTTTAGATTTATTATTATTATTTTTGATTATAGGGTTAAAGTCTATATAAATATGTGTTAAATTATTTGAGGAATTAATCTTATTATTAAATATATATTTTTGAAAAAAAGTTGGATAGAATAAATCCGACTTGCACTATATTTAATGAATGTGGTAGAGATACTGACCAGTACTTTATCATGTTAAAGGGAGCAGGGGGGGGGGGGGGGGGGGGGGGGTGCGGGACACTCTTTTGATTAAAAATAAAAAATAAATATCGCTTTGAATTTTCTTTTAAAAAACAGAGATGTTCTTTGAAATTATTTTTACCCCATAATTTTTTGTGTTAATTCAAATGACCATACTCTTACAAATCCAATTAGTTCCTGAGGTGGATGACCCCTCTGCTCATTCGTTAATAGAGTAAATCTAAAAATGTCTGCAATAGTACATCGGTAGTTACGTTATAAAAAAAATAATGATTTTTTATCAAAGAACGTACTTAAAAATTGATATTTATTAAAAAGCGTATTATAATTTTATTTTCATCAAAGGACATACTTATTTTAGTAAATTTTCTTTTATACCCTTCCCGCTAACTACTATTTTTCTCTTTCTCTCTCAGTAACAAATTCCGAGACGTTTGCACATGCTTTTTCAGACTTTTTATTTTAAAATAATATATTATGGAATCGACGCTAAAAAATATAAGATAAAAATCGAAAAAATATTTCAGTTAAAAAATATGTCATCCAACATGATTTAAAAATATAAAATTATAATTTTTTTATATTTGATTAATATAAATTAATATATTAAATAATATTTAATAAATATATTAAAATATAAAAAAACCAGAAATCTTTTGATTTCAGACAGCATGGGTCTGAAATTTTTGATTTCAGGCCACATTGAGCCTGAAATCTTTTGATTCAGGGCCGACGTGAACTCAAATTTGTTTTCTATTTTAAAAATATATTAATATATAAAAAAACATATCAAAACACATAATTTCAGATTAAAACGTATGTTCTGAAGTCACGTTAGGAGGGCCTGAACACATCTTGGATAAATGTAAGTAAATTAAATAAAAATATCAATAGTTCTAGTTAGAGTTGAGCTAAGAGATGATATTTTTGGTGTCCAAATTTCTAATGATTATAAATTATATTGCAATAGAAGATTTTTAGGTCAATCAGTGGGTTTTCACCAAAACCCACTGATGGACCTACGATATTTGAATTTCTCAAAATCCAATATGAATAGTTAGAGTTGAGCTAGAAGATTGTATTTTTGGTGTTCAAACTTCTAATGATTATAAATTATGTTGCAATAGAAAATTTTTAGGTATATTAGTGGGTTTTCACCAAAACTCACTGATGGACTTGGATATTTGGATTTCTGAAAATCCAATATCAATAGTTAGAGTTGAGCTAGAAGATGGTATTTTTAGTGTTCAAACTTCTAATGATTATGAATTATGTTGCAATATGAGTTTTCTATGATAAATCAGTGTGTTTCGGTGAAAACTCACTGATAGATCTAGGATACTTGGATTTTTCCATACTTGATTTCTCTATTTAGAATTTACTTAAGAGATGTTATTTCTGATGTACAAATTTAGTACCAAGGGCATTGAAAATTCAGGATTGAAGTCAGATGACTTCAGGCCCAGGGCATTGAAAATTCATTTATTTTAAAAATATTTTTTATATTTAATTATTATTTATTAAATTAATTATTTATGGGGTCTGAAGTTATTTAACTTCAGGTCCTCCTAGGATGACTTCAGACCCTGCGTTTGTATCTGAAATCACGTGTTTTGATAGATTTTTTTATATATTAATATATTTATTAAATATTATTTATTATATTAATTTAGATTAATCAAATATAAAAAAAATTATCTCTTTATATTTTTAAAATCATATTAAAAAAGATATTTCTTTTAACTGTGCCATTCATAGTACTCTACTCGACTCCTTGCCGTTGCACCGTTCCGTTGGTAATTTAAATTAGATGAGTTCAATTCATATCCGAAATAAATTTAATGAATTCAATTAATATCTGAAACTTATGAAAAGGATGCACCCACCGAAAGGTTTTTTTTTTTACCAAAAGACTTTTGATAGTACTCTATTGTCTTTTCTCCCTTTTACATTTATGCATAACTATTATAGTATTTATTTTTGAAAATCAATATCATAACCTTATTACGTTATCACACGGCCATGAATCTGATTTTCTAGAGATCAAAATCACGTTCTAATTGATTCTCTCAATAATATTCTAATACATATATTTAAAAAAATCAAAATAAATAATAAAAAATACTATTGAACTCCTTACGACTTTAAAAATTCATATGATATAAAATATATCTAATTCGACCTATTTAGATACATCAATAAATTTATATCAAAATACACTAATAATAAGTCATTAAATGACACTAAATCCATCATTTTTGATACGTTTAAGACGAGCGGGGAAGATGATTGGAGGTGGTTTTAATAATGTGATTAGTCGAAATTAATTATAATGATATGTGAATTAAAATCACGTAAGCATGACAATAAGGTGAAAAAATAAATTAAAAACTCTAAATTAATTTTATAAAAATTAGTAAAGACATCGATAAATATATTGAACTTTTCTTAGGGCCAACGAGGTAAGTTAAGATCCGAGCTGCCTTTTATGTAGAATGTAGTCTCCCGAGCTGAAATTCTCGATCTAGAATTCTTGAGCTGAAGTCTCCCGAGCTGGAATTCCTAAGCAGAGTCTCCCGACCAGAATCTCTTGAGATGAATCTCCCGACCAGAATCTCCCGAGCAAGATCTCCCGACCAGGATCTCCCGACTAGGATCTCCCGAGCAGTATCTCCCGAGCCGGACATCTCAAACCGGAAGTCTCGAACCGGTCTGCTCGAACTGAAATTGGAGAGTTGCTGAGGCCTGCGTAACGCAGTTTCCTTGAAACAGATTTGTCCTCCTCCGATAGTGTTTCGAGGCTCCGATGGACTCTGTCTCTCAACATACAATAGTGGGACCACGAGCACAACGAAACACTCATTGCTCGTGGCGAACTGAAGAAGTATCCGAACGCTACCAAAGGAAAATATAAGGAATGTTGAAAACGAGGTGGACGACAATTTTTGTCATTCTTATCTTTTTCTCTCGGTCATAGCCTCTTTATATAGGGCTTAGACAATTAACGTCATTTATTGCCAATTAACCGTCCAGATCCAAACGTCTGGAGGTTACTAATTTTGCATTATTCAACAGTTAATGCATCTGTTACATTTGAGCAAAAAATTTCACAGGTGGTAAAACGTTAGTTTATCTGCTTGGACAAATTTTGCCCCGACTGGTCGAACATTCGACGCGCTCAAGTCGTGCACGCACATAAGCCTACTTAGTTTAGTACAAATCTAGGCACTGGTTTTGCACCCCCTGCGCACTCACGCGTGTGAGAGAGAGTCTCTCCCCTTGCATTTGTTCATAATTAACATGTTTGTGAAATAATATAAATCAATAATTATGCCTTAAGACTCCCAATATGGGACTAATGTCCCATTCACAATGGAGTCTCTTTATTTTCCACCTCCTTTTCCATTCACTAGAAACTCCTAATATAGGACTAAAGTCCCATTTACAATAGAGCATTATTCCTCCCCACCTCTCTTTTCATTCACACTATATCCAACAGAAGATGGTCTAACTCTTATGATGACTTCTTGAGCTAGAGTTTGAATATCTTTACAAGCACTTCTATAAATTAAAATACTAAATTTTACAATCTCTAACGCTAATAATTAAATTTCATGGGTGAATCGATATAGTACTACAATGTTATCGCAATTACTCTGAAAAGGAATTTTAATTTTTACCTCCGAAACTATAATGCAATAGAAGAGCGTCATATTATCATGGGCAATTTACCAAAGGGCGTACCTAAGAATTAGAAATTATCAATTCCGTATCATAGTTTCTATTTTACCAAAGAGCGTAGGCATTTATGTGAACTTCTTCTTATACCCCTCTTTTAACTACTGTCTTTCTCTTTCTCTCTCTCAATAACAAATTTCGAGATGTCCGTGCACATGCTTGTTCAAAATTTTATTTTAAAATAATATATTATGGAATCGGTGCTAAAAACGAAAGGTAAAAACTAAAAAAATATTTCAGATTTCAAACTTGATTAATATATAAATATTTTTTAATATTTCAGTCGATTCGTTAAAATTTTGATTAATATATAAATATTTTTCAAGTAAAAACGTAAGGTAAATGATTTTTTTTTAAATTTGATTAATATTAACTAATATATTTAATAATATTTAATAAATATATTAATATATAAAAAAAATTTAAAAAAAACGTGGGCCTGAAATAAAACATTTCATGCCCACGTTGGGCCTGAAATGTTTTATTTCAGGCCCAGCGTGGGCCTGAAATGTTTTGTTTCAGGCCCACGTTGGGCCTAAAATCTTTTAATTTCAGGTCCGACGTGGACTCAAAATTTTTTTCTATTTTAAAAATATATTAATATATAAAAAAACGTATCAAAACATTTAATTTCAGATTCAAACGCAGGGCCTGAAGTCATCCCAGGAGAGTCTGAAGTCAAATAACTTCAGATCCTATAAATAATTAATTTAATAAATAATAATTAAATATTAAAAAATATTTTTAAAATTAAAAAATTTTCAGTGCCTTGGGGCCTGAAGTCATCAGACTTTGATGACTTCAGGCCCTCCATCAATGATATAAAAATATATAAAAAAAATTTTTATAAAAAAGTTTAATATATAATTACATATTATATAGGAGTGGTTTAGGTATATCAGTGAGTTTGAGTGTCGAAACATCTAATAGGAGTGGTCTAGGAGATGAGATTTTGGGTGCCGAAACATCTAATCTTGCTGTATCACCAATGCTATAAGAGTGGTTTAGGTATATCAGTGAGTTTTGAGCAAAACTCACTGATTAACCTACCATATTTGGAATTCTAAAAACCCTATATCAGTAGACAGGGTTGAGCTAGGAGATGAGATTTTGGGTGCCGAAACATCTAATCTTGCTGTATCACCAATGCTATAGGAGTGGTTTAGGTATATCAGTGAGTTTTGAGTAAAACTCACTGATGGACCTACCATATTTGGAATTCTGAAAACCCTATATCAGTAGATAGGGTTGAGCTAGGAGATGAGATTTTGGGTGTCGAAACCTCTAATCTTGCTGTATCACCAATGCTATAGGAGTGGTTTAGGTATATCAGTGAGTTTTGAGAAAAACTCACTGATGGACCTACCATATTTGGAATTCTGAAAACTCTATATCAGTAGACAGGGTTGAGCTAGGAGATGAGATTTTGGGTGCCGAAACCTCTAATCATGCTGTATCACCAATGCTATAGGAGTGGTTTAGGTATATCAGTGAGTTTTGAGCAAAACTCACTGATGGATCTACCATATTTGGAATTCTGAAAACCCTATATCAGTAGACAGGGTTGAGCTAGGAGATGAGATTTTGGGTGCCGAAACATCTAATTTTGCTGTATCACCAATGCTATAGGAGTGGTTTAGGTATATCAGTGAGTTTTGAGCAAAACTCACTGATAGACCTACCATATTTGGAATTCTGAAAACCCTATATCAGTAGACAGGGTTGAGCTAGGAGATGAGATTTTGGGTGCCGAAATCTCTAATCTTGCTGTATCACCAATGCTATATGAGTGGTTTAGGTATATCAGTGAGTTTTGAGCAAAACTCACTGATGGACCTACCATATTTGGAATTCTGAAAACTCTATATTAGTAGACAGGGTTGAGCTAGGAGATGAGATTTTGGGTGTCGAAACCTCTAATCTTGCTGTATCACCAATGCTATAGGAGTGGTTTAGGTATATGAGTGAGTTTTGCTCAAAACTCACTGATGAACCTATCTTATTTGGAATTCTGAAAACCCTATATCAGTAGATAGGGTTGAGCTAGGAGATGAGATTTTGGGTGCCGAAAACTCTAATCTTGCTGTATCACCAATGCTATAGGAGTGGTTTAGGTATATCAGTGAGTTTTGCTCAAAACTCACTGATATACCTAAACCACTCCTATAGCATTGGTGATACAGCAAGATTAGAGTTTTCGGCACCCAAAATCTCATCTCCTAGCTCAACCCTGTCTACTGATATAGGGTTTTTAGAATTCCAAATATGGTAGGTTAATCAGTGAGTTTTGCTCAAAACTCACTGATATACCTAAACCACTCTTATAGCATTGGTGATACAGCAAGATTAGATATTTTGGCACCCAAAATCTCATCTCCTAGACCATTCCTATTAGATGTTTCGACACCCAAACTCACTGATATACCTAAACCACTCCTATATAATATGTAATTATATATTAAACTTTTTTATAAAAATTTTTTTATATATTTTTATATCGTTGATGGAGGGCCTGAAGTCTGATGACTTCAGGCCCTCCTTGGACCTGAAGTCATTAGACTTCAGACCCCAGGGCACTGAAAATTTTTTAATTTTAAAAATATTTTTTTATATTTAATTATTATTTATTAAATTAATTATTTATAGGATCTGAAGTTATTTGCCTTCAGACCCTCCTGGGATGACTTCAGGCCCTGCGTTTGAATCTGAAATTAAGTGTTTTGATACGTTTTTTTATATATTAATATATTTTTAAAATAGAAATAAAATTTGAGTCCACGTCGGACCTGAAATCAAAAGATTTCAGGCCCAACGTGGGCCTGAAACAAAACATTTCAGGCCCAACGTGGGCCTAAAATAAAACATTTCAGGCCCACGCTGGGCCTGAAAAGTTTATTTCAGGCCCACAGTTACGTTTTTTTAAAATTTTTTTATATATTAATATATTTATTAAATATTATTAAATATATTAGTTAATATTAATCAAATTTAAAAAATCATTTCCCTTACGTTTTTACTTGAAAAATATTTATATATTAATCAAATTTTTAACGAATCGACTGAAATATTAAAAAATATTTATATATTAATCAAGTTTGAAATCTGAAATATTTTTTTAGTTTTTACCTTTCGTTTTTAGCGCCGATTTCATAATATATTATTTTAAAATAAAAGTCTGAACAAGCATATGTACGGACGTCTTGAAATTTGTTACTGAGAGATAGAAAGATAAAGACAGTAGTTAAAAAGGGATATAAGAGGAAGTTCACATTAAGGCTTGCGCCCTTTGGTAAAATAGAAACTATGATGCGGAATTGGTAATTTCCAATTCTTAGGTACGCCCTTTGGTAAATTGTCCTATTATCATCTAAGTATTCACGATTTTATCCTAGCTATAATATATTTTGTAAAATTATTTTCTTCAAATAGGACACGCATCTACGGAATGTCAAGCTTCTGGATCGTTCACTGCAATTGTTTCCTAATTTACTCTGATGACCAATGAAAACTTTTCATAGACTCGAACTTATCGCCCTAAATTCAATTGTTATCCTATTCATATTTCTTTTTACTAAGAGAAGGAATCTAAATTCATATTGGAGTATCCACTAAGACCATCCACTAATGAGAGTCGAAGTGGAATGTCGTATTCCAACCTTTGAAGAGTAAATGAGAGATTCGACGACCTAAATTGATCATGTAAGATTCAACTCTCATGAGCATCCACATGAGTCTCTATCAATTAATTATAGAGAATCTATTACATTTAATTACATTTAACTTAGTTTAAATCTCAACTTGTATATTTAGTCTCAGCCACCTACACTGTTTAATTATATTTTTAATTTACCTCACTAGTCAATTAATCCATTTTTTACTCATTTCGACTTAGTTCACTTATTTCGTTTAGATCTATTTAACACATTTTTGTTGAAAACTAAAATTGATTAGGAAAATCTATAATTTTATCAAATATAATTTCTTTGGTGGATATATAGAGAGTAAGAGATTAATTTTATATAAAATTAAATAAGCATAAAAATTTTTAATTGGGAATGTAGCTCAAACGATAGAGCACTCCTTTTAGATACGAGAGGCATGATACTGCATCTCCATTATTTAAGTGCACACATATGTTTTTTGTTTTGGTTTTTTTAGTTGCATTGATTTTGTGTGTGCGTGCTGAAAATGAAATGGGGTCGGGGTGTTTATTTTTCAAAAAATATTCTATTAAATGTGGGATTTCTTTCACAAAGAGATCATGCGAAATAATATCTACCCTTTGAAAATATTATAACTCATGACATCCCCATTAAATATTCTAATTTACTTAGATCAGTTAGAACAAAGATAAGTTTTTTTTAGGGCAAATTAATAAAACACAATCATATATGATCCTGTCGACAAACGAATATGGGTTCTCGCTCGGTTGATTTGGTCTGATCAAGATGACCCGATCTGCTACAGCACGAGAGGGGAGGGGGGGGGGGGTCGGACTCGGGCTTAACTAAGGGTCAGATTCCACTCACTCGGGTCGGACCGGAATGAGACGCTCAAAGTGGAGTTGATGGTTGCAAATGGCAGCGATCCCCCTTTTGGAATCCAAAGGGGGGGGGGTTTATATAGGGGAGGGAAAATTCTCTGCCATGTTAGAGCTGTCCTGTCTCATTAAGGATAGGTCAGTTGGCAGACTGAGCCAATGACAGCTTTAGTGGCTCTGTGAGATTGCCACAGCCGCCTGACAACCTGTCTAACTTGCTCCTTCTGTTCCTTATTAATATTTGACGACTCTGTCAGGTAATGATTATGTCAGAGGTGGGCCACATTATTACTACAGGGGTGGCTCTTTAATTGCTTATGTTCAGTCGGTCGACCCACTTCAACGTATGGTTTGGACTGGTCGGATAAGCGTAGATCCTGAGCCATTTCCACTCATGAGGGCGGCCTTGGGGGCGCTTGGCTCGAGACACCCGACCTGAGTGTCTGACCTCAAATGACTGACCTTGGAAGACCGATCCCGAGTGGCCGCCCTCAGGTGATCGACCCTGGAAGATCGGACTCGACTGGTCGACCTCGGGTGCCTGACCCCGAAAGACCGGACCCGACTGGCCGACCTCGGGTGCCCGACCCCGAAAGGCCGACCCCGAGTGGCCGCCCTCGGATGACCGACCCCGGAAGACTGGTCTCGAGTGGACGACCCTGCTTATCTTTCCTTAACTTAGGCTGGATCAGGCCGGACCCGACCGGGCCCTTGATCCTCCTCGAATACCACTCGCCCGGATCAATATAATTAAATCTAATCAAAACACAATTAAAATAAAATCTCAAATTTACTCTTAGACTGGATACTGGATTTGGTACTTATTAAATGAAATGAAATAAAATAGGAATGAAAATTAATGAAGTTGGTAAAGGAAGCATCCTAAATGGAATATTTAGTTCCATTCTTATAATTAGTTGGATTATAACATAGATTTGTGAACAATACACATGTAATATAAAAGATGATGCCAAAAGAAACAGGAAGAGATAAGAGAAAAAAGAAAATAAAAAATTAGATTATTGTATTAAAAAAATTTAAGATTTATAAAAAACAAGATATATAAATAGATAAGTAATAATAAAAGACTAATATATCTTTACATAATTGATGGGGTTGAGCATCTCGTGGTGGATACGTGGAATGAAGAAGTTGAGTGGCAAGATGTAGCGAGTCTGAACGACTCTCTTATCGGAACTCCCGAGACCCTCTTGGGAAGGGGATCCCCCGGGGCTCCCCTCGCGGTAAATACGTCCCGGAGATCAAATCAGAAAACCCCTCCTGGGATTATCTCGGGAAGCCGAGCCTCAAGACCATCTCAGGGAAGCGGAGTGCCCGGGATCCCTTAGGCCAGAAGACCCCAAGATCACCTCAGGGGAGTGGAGCCCAAGAAGCATTTGACTTTAAGTAGCGGTCCCCTTTTTCTCGGATTTGCGGATAACCATCACCCATTGTCGCGGAGTTATAATGTCGCAACGGGCCGAACTTGATGGCGGCGTAGACCGTTACAAAGGTTATCCAGTAACCGACAAACGGGGGGACATGACAAAGATCGTGGAGACGCACGAAGACAGCCGCTGCAGGTATAAAATGTACTCCAACCCCTCCGGTACGAGGGTAACGCATTCTCTACGACTCACATACTTTCTTGCCTTCTTCTCATCACCTCCATCGAGGCGCTGACTTGAGCGTCGGAGTGGGCTCTGTCGGACAATCTCTGGCGTGTTCCCCTAACGCTCGTGTTAATCTCGCAGAGTGTGGGGTTCCTCCTCTAGCGTCAGCATCTGCGTGGGTTGAACCCTGGTGGCTGACCGTCGACGTCGATTCCTTCCAGAACAAGTTTGGCATCGTTTGTGGGAAACCAGTAAAACACCAGAAGGAGCACCGATGGCAGAACCGGCGGGACAACCCCTTGTCCTGACAAAGGAGGAACTTGATCGCTTGGTGGCCAATGTTATCAGAGAGGCACTCCAATAGCAACAAATGGAGTCAGCTGCTTCACAGTGAGGGGTTTCTGAGTGAGAGGAGATCCCAGTGGTCTCCGAAGGTCCTCCCAGAGAGGCCCCACCAGAGGTCCTATCGAGGTCCTACAAAGCCCTGCAAATCGATCTCACCGACCCGCGAGAGGATGAGGGACCTAAAGAAGAGTGGAGGGAGGTCGAAAGCGAGGAGGTCCGGATTCACCCCCAGCAGGAGGGGGGAGTCACGAAGATTGCCACCGACCTTGCACCAGAATTAAGAAGTCGCCATCTTGATTGCTTGCGGAGTCATAAAGATATCTTCGCTTGGGCCGCCGAAGAGATCAAAGGGGTTCCCCAGGGTTAGCCATGCATCACCTGCATGTTACCCCAGGAGCCCGACCAGTGAAGCAGAGGCGGAGGCACTTTACACCAGAACAAGACAAGGCTATCCGGGATGAAGTGCATAAGTTGTTAAAGGTCGGGCACATCAGAGAGGTCCAATTCCTGGCCTGGTTAGCTAATGTGGTCTTCGTCCCTAAGCCCGGAGGTAAATGACGGGGTTGTATTGATTTTCGCGACTTGAATAAAGCATGCCCCAAGGATTGCTATCCCTTGCTTCGAATAGACCGGTTAGTAGACTTCATGGCGGGTTGTGAGTTCATTTCGATGCTGGATGCTTATCAAGGCTACCATCAAGTCCCCCTTGTGCCTAGTTCCTTCTAATACACCCTGCTAAGTGCTTGCTCGGGGTGAAAAGCGGTCGGTTCCTGGGTTACATGGTGACAGAGAGGGGGATCGAGGCTAATTCGGAAAAAGAAAAGCTATTTTGGATATGTCGTCCCCTCGCAACTTCAAAGAAGTGCAGCGGTTGAATGGAAGAATCACGACTCTATCCAGATTCATCTCCAAATCTGTAGACAAGACCCTACCATTCTTCAAGATACTGAGAAAAGCAGCCAAGTTTGAGTGGGATGAACAATGTGAGAAAACATTTACAGATCTGAAGACCTACCTCGTCACGCTCCCTATCCTCTACAAACCAGTGGAGGGCGAGATGTTGTTTGTCTACCTATCAGTAGCTGAACAAGCAGTAGGCTCAGCTCTCGTTTGAGAAGAAGACATGGTGCAATATGTTGGGACCGGGTGTATGTTGACATGGATACGGGTTCGTAATTTTAAAATTTAATTACGTGCAGCGGAAAGTTTAGCATAAATAATTTCTTAAATTATTTTAACCACGTATCTAGCATGCAGCCTTATGTTGTGGAGACATGATCATACATTTAAAATTTTATAGAAAGTAAACTAATTTACTTAATATCTCGCGTAACTTGTAGAAAGGGACGAGATCCAACCGTAGCGTCCCTTGGAAGCTTCGCCTCTATTCGCGTCCACGCTGAGTTTTCTTCGGGATGACTTCGCAAAGCCATGAGTTTCGTGCCGACAAGAACTACTAGATTCTCCAAAGGCACGACAAGAATACCAAGAGAGAGATGAAAAACTAACCACCAAACGAAGAACGGAATCAAGATTCCGGGAGGAAGGAAGGAGTCGCGCCCGCTTCTTCTTCTTCTTCGGCTTCTTCTTGGTGGTGGAAGCTCACAGCAAAGGGGGAGGGCTCTAGGGCCGACGGCACTAGAAGAGGGAGAGGGAGAGAAGGAGAGGTAGAGAGGCTAGGCAAGAATCCTTGATCTCTTGGATTAATTTCCAAGCCTTGCCTTGGTACTTTTATATAGTAGCCTCTTAATCGCCAAGTCTTCTCTTAACGGAATAAATTTTTCATAAGAAATTTATCTTATAAATTTTTCTATGAATTATTTCGTTATGCCAAGTTTTTATTATAACTTAATTTATAATAAAAACAACCATGTCTCCCCTTTTATTATGGAAAGAAATTTCTTTATATAAATTTTTTTATCATGGTAAATCAATCAATTATTGATTTTATAAAATAAAATAAACCAATCCAAGGTATATTTTAATTTCCATGAAAAATAAATCTCTTTATATAAATTTCTTTATATAAATTTCTTTATCCATAATTTTATAAGACAAACCACGCGCGGTTTATTTTATAAATTTGAACCAAACAATTTGGTTCTTCCCTCTGATTGTGGCCGGCCAAACAAAGAGGGTGGGGACCCTCTTTGGCCGGCCAAACCCAAGCCTCGATCTCACGAATTAAACTCATTTAATTCGTTCAATAAGTCTTCAAAAGACTTAGCCATTTTATGCTTCCGATGCGTCTCTGAAAAATTCAGATTTGACTTATCTCTTGATCGAAAAATCCAATTTTCAACTCGTTTTAAATCCCTCGGATTACTCGTAGTGCGTGTGAATAAATAGGCTTTCGATTTATGTTGGCTGTCTATAATTAACCAATTATAGAACGATCATGAGTGGCACCTTGTAGTACATCATGATCCCCAATTAATCGAAAGATCAACGGTTGACCTCAGAAATAATTCTGAAACCCTTCAACAGCTCTAATGAATCGTGCCTCATTCCCTTCACCATCTTATACCCACTTGGTTCAGGACACAGTCTATGTGTGTCAGTTCCCACTAGGCTGACTACGTCACACCTAGCCCAAGTAATGTCTTTCTCGTCTAACAGATTCTAATTACTCTCATGTTTCTGAGAGATTCATACTCGGAACATGTGATGCTCTGGCCAGAGGCTTTGAGTAACAATCCGACGATAGGTCTCGGGTATACATCTCCTCGCAAGGAGTGGTGAATCCTTTGTAGGCTGTTCAAATATCTTCGGGCACTTCAGCTTATACCCAATCATCCTGGGTCCACACTTCCTTGGAGATGCTTGCTTAAGATGTCAAAGTATAAGTCTTCATGACCAAGATGACTTGAACACCGTAAGTCAAAGGAACATCGCATTTAAGCTGCAGTAAGAACTTCATTGACATATCTATATGTAGATTACCATATGAAGTTTTACAGCTAGTCACTCAAATGAACTAGTTCCCTTAACTAGCATTCATGTTTATCTCCGGACATCCCAATGTCACCAGCCAGTGAGAATCAGCTGATTAGAGAATAACCCATGCTAGTCTCAACAAAATTGATAGTGTCCGTATTTATCAATTCATCGACTAGGGACAATTTCAATACTTCACAATTGCACATGTAGAGATAATCACTAGTTGTGAATTCATCACAAATTCTCTCATGCTGTGAATTGTATTGCGGACATTCAGTAAATGAGTTTAAGATCTCAATCAAATACACGAACATGCATACTCAAATAGTGAATATTCATTTATTAAAGTAAATGATTACAATCATAAGGCGATTGCCTTAGGACACTTCTCTCATATTACTAACACAATATCCCATATGTTGATGCAGTCTGATCCTGATTGTTGTTTTGGTGTTGACACTGATTTAAGTTTGGTTGAATTCGGATTAAGTTCGGGTGGATCGGGAGATCACATGCTGGCAGTGGAAATCCCGGTGAGTGAAGCCGGGTCCTGGTGAGTGATGCCAGGTGATGAAAATCCCAGTGAGTGAAGCCGGGTCCTGGTGAGTGAAGCCAGGTGATGGAAATCCCGGTGAGTGAAGCCGGGTCCTGGTGAGTGAAGCTAGGTGATGGAAATCCCGGTGAGTGAAGCCGGGTCCTGGTGAGTGAAGCCAAGTGATGGAAATCCCGGTGAGTGAAGCCGGGTCCTGGTGAGTGAAGCCAGGTGATTGAAATCCTAGTGAGTGAAGCTATGTTGAAATCCCGGTGAGTGAAGCCGGGTCCTGGTGAGTGAAGCCGGGTGACTGAAACCCTGGTGAGTGAAGCCAGGTCCTAGCTTGGAGGGCTAGGTTGAAGTCCCAGTGAGTGAAGCTGGGCATGGCACGAGTCAGAGATGGGTCGGAGGCTTGTTCTTGTGACTTAGAGGAGGTTTGAGTCCCTGGATCGGTCTGGTGACCGATCAGGGAAGTTGGCACGCTGCTCCTTCGTGGATCGGTTCGGTGACCGATCTAGCGATGACTGATCGGTCTGGTGACCGATCAGGGAGCGCACAGTGAGGTTGGGAACCTACTGTGTGGCTCCTGATTGGTCTGGTGACCGATCAGGAAGCAGGCCGTTGCCTCGCTGCTTGGCTCCTGATCGGTCCGGTGACCGATCAGGGAGCAGGCAGTTCACTCACTGCCTTGCTCCTGATCGGTCTGGTGACCGATCAGGGAGCACACAGTGAGTTGAGCTCCCCTGCTGCTCTGCTCCTGATCGGTTCGGTGATCGATCAGGGAGCATCCAGTAGGTTTTGGGAACCTTACTGATCTGCTCCTGATCGGTCTGGTGACCGATCTGGAACACTGTTCAGACCGTTCTGGTGAATGATCAAGTGTCGCGGACTCCGTCTTATAACCGATCAGGCTGGAGCCTGATCGGTCAGGGAGCTTCCTGATTGGTCTGGTGACCGTTGAGGCTTGTGTGGCCGTGAAAGCTTGGAGTCCCAGCAAAGTGGTGGATCGGTCCGGTGACCGATCCACGAGCCCTGGATCGGTCCGGTGACCGATCACTTTAATTCAAAATGCACTGTCAGACGCTCTGATCGCGTCTGAACACATCTATTTTCTCTGCCGATTCACTGATATTGTGTGATATTGTTTGATATTCATTTGCTAAGCTTCTGTTGGAGTGTGCAGGCTTTACAGGGATGATTCAAACATTGGAGGAGAGTCAATGGGAGGCTTTCCTTGGAGCAGGTTTGGATGTTTTCTTGTTTCAGGTCTCAACGACGTTTGGAGAGCAGCTGGCAACTGACGGAGGCTCAGCTGGAGAGGGTTTTCAGTGGACTGAGTGCTTAGGGAGTCAGAGGGTCAGGCTGTGGCTTCAGTGGATGCTGATGGAGAGCCTGGTGATGGGAGCAGAGGCTTAAGACGAGGCTGGAAGCAGAGGAGCGACAACAAGGAAGACAGAAAAATAAGTGAAGTTTTTGCTGTGGGGTTGTGCTCTCTGTTGCTTTGTGCTTGAGCGATCTTGTTGCATTCCTGTGAGATCTTTGTGAGTGTTCCTTCTTGTGTGATCTCTTGTACTCAAGTTCAATCATCTGTGAGTTCTGTGGAGAGGTTTCTCCACCGAGAAGGAGACTCTATCTTATCCGGTGTTCACCGGGGCTTGATCTGCCGACGATCAAGGGATCGCCCACCTTATGGGCATGCCAAGGAGTAGGGGCAAGTTATCCCCGAACCTTGTACATCACTGTGTCGTCTGGTTTGCTTTCCTTGTTTTTGATTTCTGTTCTTCATTTCTGTTTCTGCACTTGTGTTGTTTGTTTCCGCTACCTAACTCTTGAACTGCAGAAAGTTTGTGAAAGTTCAAGAAAATTATGTCTGGCTATATTCACCCCCTCTCTCTAGCCATCCAAGGTCCAACAAGTGGTATCAGAGCTTGGGGCTCTATTCACGGCTTAACATCTGAGAGCTTACAGCAAGATGGCTGGAAGAGAAGGATTGAGCACAAACCAACCTCCATTCCTCGACGACACTGATTTTTCATATTGGAAGTCAAGAATGGAGTTTTACTTGAAGACAAACATGAGCTTGTGGTTCGCTGTCAAGGAGGGGTTTTCTCCTCCAAAGGATATTGAGGGAAAAGATCTAGATTTCTCCATGTGGTCGTCTGAGCAAATCCAGAAGAGGGAAGCAAATGCCAAAGCTGTGGTCACCTTACAATGTGGGATGACCAAAGAGCAATTGATCAAGATTGGTCCCTTCACCTCTGCCAGAGACCTTTGGAACAAAGTCATTGAGCTCCATGAAGGAACT
Organism: Boesenbergia rotunda; assembly: GCA_024364735.1. Classification (NCBI taxonomy): domain Eukaryota; kingdom Viridiplantae; phylum Streptophyta; class Magnoliopsida; order Zingiberales; family Zingiberaceae; genus Boesenbergia; species Boesenbergia rotunda. The sequence goes on along the minus strand of JAGFNQ010007787.1, from coordinate 123,523 downwards.
CAAGACACCCGAACTGCTAAGAAGGACCTCCTTCTCAGCTAACTCCAGAACTTGACAATAGGAGAAAATGAAACTGTAAGTATGCTTCATTGTAGATTCAAAGAAGTATTGAATGGTCTCCACTCCATTGATGAAAAGGTAGAAAACCGAGACCTAGTGAGGTATGTCCTTAAATCATTTCCTAGGAATGCCTTGTGGTCATCCATGGTGGATGCCTACAAGGTGTCTAAGGATCTTTCAATTATTAAGTTAGAAGATCTATTTTGTGAAATGGAACTACATGAGATCTCTATCCAATGTCCCAAAGAGAAAGGTATTGCTTTAGTGGCAGGTAACAACAAGAAGAAGGAGGAGAAGAACACTCACTGTCACATGACATTCATGGCACTAGAGGACTCGAGAGAAGAAAGTGATAACGAATCAAGTAGCTCCTCAACCACGCCTTCGTCTTTTTCGGATGATGAAGAGGTAATCTCTCCCGAGTTGGATAAGTGCTATAGAACAATAGCATGCCTAACTAAGTTGCTTAAGAAATCTAAGGCAAAAGTTAAATCATTAAGATTAGAAGTAAAGGAATTGAAAACCTCTAAGGATAAGGTAATTGATGACTCACATGTTAAGACCCTTGAGAATGACAATAAGGACTTGAGGAGCAAAATTGAGGATCTCAAGAATATTCTTGAAAAGTTTTCAACTAGCTCTAAAACATTAGATATGATCTTAAACTCCCAAAGGGCGGTTTACAATAGGGCCGGTATAGGTTACCGACCTAAAAAACCAACCTTTGTATCATTAATGTCAAGAACCCAATTTAGATCATCAAATGACTCTAGGGTTCAAAAGGTTAGAAAGAAAAAGACTGAGGCATGGGTGCCAAAGTCTTTCATTGTAGATTCATTAGGTCCCAAAATTTGGGTACCTAAAACTTTCATATTTCGAATTGTATAAGGATTATTTGAGGGGGAGCATCTATCAACATGGGAGGTTGATATTTGGTGCTCCAAACCCATGACCAAGAAAAATTGCCATTCACATGATTGGTTATGGAAAATTCGAATTAAGTGCTTTGATCTTCATTGTCTTAGCTCTTATAACAATATGATCTCTTGGCTAGTGATTTATGAAATCTCATTTGGGCAATAAGGAAACTTTTCATGCAATGAATGATGGTATATCCATGCTTCAAAATAAATCTACAAGTTTTGGAAAAATTATATATTTTGAATGAATGGTTTAGGTTGACACATGAAGTGTTTCTACTGTGGATTGCCTAGAATGTATAGCTTTATTATTGCAAGTTTGAGGTTACTGCAAATATGAGGTATAAGTTAGAATAACAGTTTACTCTTGCAATATCTCATCATAAATTTTAGGTCTAGATTAATTTCCTTTGACTACATACAATTAAAGAATTTAGACAATTCCATGGCAACTTTATGTTTTTGTGAATGCATGTTTTCAAAACTGTCTAAATGAGGTAAATAAAATAAATGCATGTCGGACAAACTACAAGCATGTTTTGGAGATGTGATCACTCATTGAAATCGATACAAACATGCTTGTGTCTCTTTTCATATAAATTCTTAATGTGGAATAAACCTTAGTTAAGGGACACTAGTCATTTTGTATTTACCATAGAAAGTCCAGCTGATCACATTCATGCTTACCATGTATTTTCTGAATCACACTTTAAACTTTGTATTTATGAGTTTACTCTCAAGTTATATTGAAGATGTTGCATGATTTGAAAATATACATGTTAGTTAAAGAGATGCAAATCATGTTGTTCTCTTTGGTTAAGGAACATGAGTATTGTTTAATGGAACTCTGTTAGGAGTTAAATTTGATTGTGTTAGGGTTTAGAGTGTTCAAACATTGAAACAGAACCGTTTCTGAAACTTCTCAGTTTCAGAGACCTTTCTGTGTCATACCAGATCGGTCCACCGACCGATCTGGACTCACTCTGATCGGTCTAGTGACCGATCAGATCAACTCTGATCAAGGAACTCCCAGATCGTTCCAATTTGATCCAAAAACTTTCCAAACTGATCATTTTGCATCGAATTGTATCAGTTTAATGATCATACTACAAACAAACATGATACAATCCGATTACAATTGAAACATATTTGATCACCCATTGGTACAAACCTGGTACTAAGGGAGCACAAATTTGTTCAAGTATTAAAATATGGGTAGGAATCATTAAGACCCTTGATTCTCAGAAATGTTTCTGAAACGTCAAGTGTTAAAATGAGGTTTGCCTAATCATACCTGGAACAAATGTAATAGTGATTCGATACAAACCCGTGCTGCAATTCTAAAAATTCATTTACACGGGTTGGTTGAATCATGTCTCTTGCCCCTTGATGAGGAATATTTTTCAGTCAAAAACCCAACCCATATTGAAAATTTTAAAATTCATAGGGAAGAGTTGTTTGAGTCATGACTCTTGTTCCTAATGTCGTGTTTCAGAAATTTTTCTGGAATGTCGAATATCAATGGAGTCTACACCCTTGTTTTGGAATGCAAATTGTTAATGCAGTCTGATCAGGAACGTATCAGAGATTCAAAAATTTTTCTGAAATCTGATTGGTCCTCAGACTAATCAGAAATATTTCTATATCAAATAATCAATGAACCTGATCGGTCCGAAGACCAATCAGGATTATATGTCAGATACAGATGCATTCCTTACTTGTCATATGAAACATATACATGTTTGACCATGATATATTTCTGTATATGTTTTCATGTGCAATTCACACTTATTGCCGTATGATGCATATACATTGTTGCTATGATACATTTATGGTATATGCCATTCATATGCAATTCAAAAGATTACCTTTGATTATTTTGGGTTTGGGGAGAGATCCGTGGTTTGAGGGGGAGGTATGTTTAAACTTAATAACCATACCCTTTTCGATGTTTGACAAAGGGGGAGAAAATGGTTGATTACGTTTAGGGTTATTGTAGGGGGAGGATCTTGATTCCCTTACAATAATTGAACTGCCTTCAATTGATCATTAATGCCTAAACTTAAATCGGGTTGTCAAACAATAAAAAGGGGGAGATTGTTGATGCAGTCTGACCCTGATTGTTGTTTTGGTGATGACACCGATTTAAGTTTGATTTAAGTTTGGTTGAATTCGGATTAAGTCCAGGTGGATCGGGAGATCGCATGTTGGCAGTGGAAATCCCGATGAGTGAAGCCGGGTCCTGGTGAGTGAAGCCAGGTGATGGAAATCCCGGTGAATGAAGCCGGGTCCTGGTGAGTGAAGTCAGGTGATGGAAATCCCGGTGAGTGAAGCCGGGTCCTGGTGAGTGAAGTCAGGTGATGGAAATCCCGATGAGTGAAGCCGGGTCCTGGTGAGTGAAGCCAGGTGATGAAAATCCCGGTGAGTGAAGCCGGGTCCTGGTGAGTGAAGCCAGGTGATGAAAATCCCGGTGAGTGAAGCCGGGTCTTGGTGAGTGAAGCCAGGTGATGGAAATCCCAGTGAGTGAAGCCGGGTCCTGGTTGTTGGATCGAGAAAACCGATAGAGGGGGGGGGGTGAATATCGGAAATCGTTCGGATTTTAAGTAAGAGTAAGTACGCAGCGAAAATAAAATAAACAGCACACAGACACAATCGATTTACTTGGTTCGGAGCCTGTGTCGACTCCTACTCCAAGGCCCACGGTGGTTGACCGTTTACTTTGGGCAATTCTATATACGCGCAGAATTGTTTACAAAGATTTGATTACAAATAAGTGCAATAATAATATTAAAATTTCGATCTTCGTTACCGACGTCCGGAGTGGTTTGACTTGTTCGGGGCAGCGGGACGTCGTCGGCTCGAGTTGGAGTGTTTCCGGAGCAAGGCACGAGCGTAGAAGATCGTTGGGGCGTTGAGAGAACAGTTGTGTTGAAGCCTTGGTCGAGGGGTCCTTATATAGGACCACGGGGCGCTCGGGACGTCGGGGGCGCCCCCCACGTGGCCTCCGATCCGCAGTGCTCTCGGTCAGCGTCTATCTTCTGGATCCGCTTTGACCGGGGCGCCCGGAGCGCTCGGGGCGCCCGCATTGACCGGGTCAAAGTCCTATTGAATTGGCTTTGAGGGGTTCGGGTTCGATGTTGCGCATGGGGGCGCCCGGGAGCAGCGGGGGCGTCCGGGAGCACGGGGGCGCCCGACCCAGTATGTATTCAAACCATTTTTCTTGTTACTTGTTTTGTATGGCCCTTGGGGGCGCCCGGGACGCTCCGGGCGCCCTACTCAGCTACTGCCTCTCTCCTTTGAGGCTTTCTGAGCTGCAGACACACGTTCCTTCGGTCCTGCATCCAGGGTTAGTCCAAAACACAATAACATAATAATTTATTAGATTTATACAGCCTTAGCTGTCTTGGTTCTGACTTTGGTCTCCAAAATGGAGCCCTAGGTCGAACCGACGCCTACTGTTCCCTCGACGGGGAACGCGTCCTCACCTACTCCTCTCGGGAGAATTTACCTGATGCCAACCGTTCCTCTGGTTGGACTTTTGCCTGACGGTCCTTTGTCAGGTCTTGGATGCTGGCAGTCCTTCGCCAGTTGCCTAGCAGTTCTTCGCTAGGGCTTGGATACTGGCAGTCCTTCGCCAGTGCCTAGCAGTCCTTCGCTAGGGCTTGGATACTGGCAGTCCTTCGCCAGTGCCTAGCAGTCCTTCGCTAGGGCTTTGTATCCTGGCATTCCTTCGCCAGGTGCCTAGCATTCCTTCGCTAGGGCTTTTTCTGCACACTCAGTGAACAACGTTAGATCACAAACAAACTTAACTTTGAATCCTTTGCCAATATCAAAACAAGGTTCGATATGGTGCTTCCTGCACCAACAATCTCCCCCTTTTTGATTTATGGCAACACAATTCAAAGTTAAGTAAAAACTTATAACAGTTAAGAAATGAAGGAGTATGAATAGTATAAGTGTAGATAAAAAAAATTTATACTCCCCCTAAATCCCTGAATACTTGTGTTATAACCCTTAACTTTGACCTTTCCTCCCCCTTTGACATATATCAAAAACATACATGGGCGAACAAGGTATTTAAGTAAGAGAGTTTAAAAACATAGTTTTCAAGAGTAACTTAGCTAATATTTTGAAAACAGGTTTTCCTTTTTTAAAAAGGTTCAACATTTGCACTCATAGAGAAATTTCCTTGGAACATATTTTGTGCATTAAAACCCATTTTTACTTGGAAAAATCTTTAAATAGACAAGTTTTTGCTGAAACATAGATTTTTGCTTAGAAACATTTGTTTACTAAGAATGATTTTGCTTAGAAAAAATTTCAAAATAAAAGTACTTAGTGCATTTAGAGGTTTTGAAAGTACTTTGAAGATACTTAGACCAATTTTAAAGCACTTAAAAATACTTAGTAAAAACAAGATAATATTTAAAATTTTCTCTCTCCTGGCCATATATCAATAAGGAACTTTTTTTGAAAGATTTATGTATCAGAGCCTTTGAAAACATAAATATACTTAGCATAATTCTTGAAAGTATAGCAAAAACTATAAACTGCATCAACAAAACTCCACTTAAAAATTATTTTATATTCATAGGCAAGTCTTTTAGAAACTTCATGCACTTAGAACACTATTGCCTTTACAAGTATTAGTACTTTTCAAAACATTATACTTTGAAAAATAGAAGTACTTTTTGAAGATTATGAGTACTTTTAAACATAATATTTTGAGAAAAATTTAATGTTATTTTGAAAACATAATACTTTGCTTGACTAGATTTCTTTTCCAGTCTGACACAATCCTAGGAACCCTTGTTAACTACAAGGATATTTTCCTAAGTGTCCTGAAAATTCTCAAGATTCAAGCAAATATTACTTTTAAAGGTATTTCAAAAATGATTTACTAAACCATATTTTTAAAGGCAAATTACTTGTATTTTCAAAAGAATTTTGAAAACTTAATGTATTAAAACATATTATTTTGAAATGTTCAATAATTCATTTAATTTAACCTCCCCCTAAATTTGATATAGTCCTCGGAAGCTTGTTGACCACAATTATTCTTCCTCTAAGTCTTTAGGGTTTAGTTCAGATCAAAGGAATTTATCTAACAATTTCAAAACAAATAATTACCAAAAAAAAAATTTCAGAAATTCTTCTTTTGACTCAACCTCCCCCTAAATTTGACACATCCTAGGAGTCCTTATAGATCATGAAGTGGACCTTCCTCTGTGTCTTTAGGGTTTATTAAAATCAAAAGAATAACTTTGGATAACTTTCAAGGAGATACGTTTTTGAAAATAGTTTTCGAAAAAATATTTTGAAATGATAATTTTCAAACAGATAGTAGTATACGAAGGTTTTTGAATCACTTTTTGAAAACCTTATCGACATGATAATAAGATTTAGAGCATAAGGTTTTTGAGAAGCAATTTAATTTTTTGAAAAGTATTAAAAAAAACAACTCCCCCTGTATCTGACACAGTCTGTGTTTTATCTAAGTTCCTTAAGGGACTTCAGTGTTGACCAGGTTTGACTATGAGGACTAGGGTTGACTATTTTGACCAAGTTAATGACAAAATCAGACCAAGCCCTAGATTCTCTTTAAAGTAAGTCTATTGTGATATTTAACATGAAATTCAATATTTTGAAAAAAAACTGTTAGAGTTGAAAAAGTAGGGTACAGTAAACAGAGTTAAAAAAATAGAGATAATTTTGAATACCTTTTGAAAACATTTTTTTTATTTGAAAGGATAGTGATTCATGCTTTTAGGTCCTAGATGTCTCACCCAGTTCTACGTGGTCAAACATGTTAACCTTATGGGTTGTGTGAGACAAATATTTTAATAAATGATTGACAATAATTAAATTGAATTTTGAGTATAATTAATTGAGAATAATTAAGTTGAATTTGAGAATAATTAAGAGTAATTAAGTTGAATTTTATTTTGAATTATTTTGAATTTGATTGAATTTAAATTGATTTAATTGAATTTAATTGAATTAATTAAGATTTAATTGAATTTAATTGATTGAAGTTAATTGATTTAGTTGGTTGGGTTGGACTCAACTTTTAGGTCCTAAGCATCTCATCCATTTCTAAGTGACAAAACAGGATATCCTTAACTGTTTTGTGAGATGCATATTTTAATAAAAAGATTTATTTTGAAAGGAGATATTTGAATCTAAAATTAACTGAAAATTTGTGTTAGATTCGAATTTAACAAAAAGTAAATTGAATTTGAATTTCAAAAATTGGCTTCCAGGTCTTGGCGAGGCACTAGGCCTTCTTTGGCCGTAGCCTTATGGGATCATCCACCCTTTCCTAGACAAAGCCTTTTAGTGAAATTTCATCTTCAAAATTACTTTTTGATAAATTCTGGTCTAACTAGTTTGGGTCTTGGATCGGTAGCTTCGGCTAGTTTCACCAGTCTAAAGAGACCATGTAAACTTGATCTTATTAGAATTGGCTTCCCTAACGTACTATCATCTCACCGCCACCCAATACTATGTTGTTCAAATTTCAGTTAAACCTTTAGTCCTTAAACTAAACAATCCTAATTTTAAGCAAAAAAAAAACATAAAAAGAAACATACAATTAAAGCAAACAATTATCTAAGTAAGATCACCATTGGAGTAATACTCTGGATTTTCAAAATTAGCAAGACTATGAATTAAATTTTCTAACATATTAAATTTATATGAATTAATTACGTTGTTTAAGATAAATAATGGTTTTTTAAATTCTGTAAATTTACCTTTTGATTCCCGGTTGGGAATCTCCCCCTTGATACTTGCCGTCTTTCCTTTTTGTGTCTTTAGCATCTTATAGTGATCACGAGCTGATCGGACTGGTTTGGTTCGATCTCTTTCTTTGTCGTCAAATTCTGAGTCTGAGTTGGACTCAGGTACAGGTTGAATCTTCTTCTTTGGTGGTTCTCTTGGAGTTTTCCCTGCAATAAAAACTATACCTTCCTCGACCATTATAGTATCAGTTTGATTATTTAATTCTAATTTTGAAAAGAATTTAAAATCAATTACCGTCTCAGTTAATTCGTTTTCTAAGTCTGGCTTGAATTCGGGTTCAGACTCTGACTCGGCTGTTTGTGCTTGGACCGAGAGTGCAAGACTGCTTACTTGGTCTTCTTCTTCATTTGATTCGTCCGATGATTCGAACATCTCTCCTTCAAAGACCTCAATATTCGAGCTCTCTTCGTGTAGGTTGATTATCTTCTCTCACATCTCTTTAGCACATCCAAATGAACCGACTAGCTTGAGTTGTTCGTTGGTTAGACCACACTGAAGAATTGCAGTTGCCCTTGCATCTGTCTCAATTTGGTTGAGCGTTGGTTCATCCAGTTTGTCCGACGCAATTGATTGTCCATCTTCTGTAGGAAGGGAGAACCCTTTTTGAATGATCATCCATATGTCCATATGGGCCTTCAGATGGAACTCCATTTGACTTTTCCAATAAGTGAAGTTCTCGCCGGAGAATAGCGGTGGACGGGCACTATTCCACTCTTGGTTGGCCATTTAATTTAAACCTCGTATACAAGAGAAACAACAGAGATATGCCAAGACTTGGTCTTGGGATTAGTAGTGCGGGAGAAAAAGAATTGCCAAGAATAAATATTGCACGACTTTCGAAGCAGAATAACAATAAAATAATAATAATATTTTATGATTTTTTTTTAAAATATTGATTTTGTCAATTCTGATTAATATTGAAAAAGTTAGAATTTAATATTTGGGAAAAACTTTGCTCGAATTAAAGTAGCATGAATTTCGAGAAAAATATTAAAATAATAATAAAAAAAAGTTTATGACAAATTTTCAAAATTTGTTCGTTTTATAAATTCTGACTTATGGTGAAAAAATGAAAATTCAAAATTGAAAAAGGTGTAAGGATATTTTAAATACACCTACAGATATTATTTATATGAAATAAAAAAATGAACGAGATTGAGTTGTGTTGATTAACAAAAAGAAGAAAAAAAAAATAAAAAATTCGTAAATCCGAAAAACTTTCAAACTGGTGGGTGCACCAAGTTTGAACTACCCCGCTCTGATACCACTTGTTGGATCAAGAAAACCGATAGAGGGGGGGGGTGAATATCGAAAATCGTTTGGATTTTAAGTAAGAGTAAGTACGCAGCGGAAATAAAATAAACAGCACACAGACACAATCGATTTACTTGGTTCGGAGCCTGTGTCGACTCCTACTCCAAGGCCCACGGTCGTTGACCGTTTACTTTGGGAAATTCTATATACGCGCAGAATTGTTTACAAAGATTTGATTACAAATAAGTGCAATAATAATATTAAAATTTCGATCTTCGTTACCGACGTCCGGAGTGGTTTGACTTGTTCGGGGCAGCGGGACGTCGTCGGCTCGAGTTGGAGTGTTTCCGGAGTAAGGCACGAGCGTAGAAGATCGTTGGGGCGTTGAGAGAACAGTTGTGTTGAAGCCTTGGTCGAGGGGTCCTTATATAGGGCCAGGGGGCACCCGGGACGTCGGGGGCGCCCCCACGTGGCCTCCGATCCGCAGTGCTCTCGGTCAGCGTCTATCTTCTGGATCCGCTTTGACCGGGGTGCCCGGAGTTCTCGGGGCACCCGGAGCGCTCGGGGCGCCCGCATTGACCGGGTCAAAGTCCTATGCCTTGGCTTCGAGGGGTTCGGGTTCGATGTTGCGCATGGGGGCGCCCGCAGCGCAGGGGGCGCCCGGGAGCAGCGGGGGCGCCCGACCCAGTATGTATTCGAACCATTTTTCTTGTTACTTGTTTTGTATGGCCCTTGGGGGCGCCCGGGACGCTCCGGGCGCCCTACTCAGCTACTGCCTCTCTCCTTTGAGGCTTTCTGAGCTGTAGACACACGTTCCTTCGGTCCTGCATCCAGGGTTAGTCCAAAACACAATAACATAATAATTTATTAGATTTATACAGCCTTAGCTGTCTTGGTTCTGACTTTGGTCTCCAAAATGGAGCCCTAGGTCGAACCGACGCTTACTGTTCCCTCGACGGGGAACGCGTCCTCACCTACTCCTCTCGGGAGAATTTACCTGATGCCAACCGTTCCTCTGGTTGGACTTTTGCTTGACGGTCCTTTGTCAGGTCTTGGATGCTGGCAGTCCTTCGCCAGTTGCCTAGCAGTCCTTCGCTAGGGCTTGGATACTGGCAGTCCTTCGCCAGTGCCTAGCAGTCCTTCGCTAGGGCTTGGATACTGGCAGTACTTCGCCAGTGCCTAGCTGTAACGCCCCAAAATTCCCATTTTTAGTTCTTAAAGTCCTTAGAATTATTTAAAAATGGTTTAGAAATATTCTAGATATTTTTAGGGATTTTTAGAATATTTTTATGGAATTTTCCGAGTCCGTTTAGTATTTTAAAAAAGAAGAAAAAAAAAGAAAGGGAGAAAAAAATCGTTAAGGGCAGCAGGGGGTTCGAACCCGCGACCAGCACGAGACCAGGCAAGCGCGCGACCAGCCAGGCTAGGGTATCAAGCACAGCAAAGGGTGGAGAGACATATATTTAAGGTGTGGTTAGGTCAATCCGCCCCCCATAAGTATAAATAGATAACTTAAGAGAGAAAATTAGAATTTTGGGTTTCTCTTCCTCACCCTAGCCGCGCGAAGTAGCCTCTTCCTCTCACGCACGCACGCCCAAGCCCTTCTCCTCTCTTCCAAGGGGCGCCGGCCAAGGAGGGATCAAAGAAAGCGGAGCGTTGTATTCGTCTCGACGAGGAGAACGCGTAGGCGCGAAGAATTCTCCGAGATCTCAAGTTTCTCCCGAGTCCTAGACGTCAATCTTGGTTGTAAGTCCAAGATATCAATGTAAGTACTGCTCACCTGCAGTAAGAGGCGATTTTTCCGCAAGAATTTCCCTTAAAAGTTTTTAAAAGAGATAGTTTCTTTAGTTTATGATTTTTGGCATGTGATATTAGTTCATTATATGTTTGTATAAGTTGATTAAGCACCCTATATGAGATTAGGGCTAAGTAAAGTTATGAGAAAAGAAAAGAGAAGATAAAGATAAGAAAAGAAAAGGCCAAGGCCTTAAGAAATCCTCAAAAGTCAAGACTTAGGGATTTTAGCACGCAAGGTGCTCGAGAAAATGCCAAGGCAATTACAGATAAGAAAGAAAAGAAAGAAAAGCTATTTTATTTTCTAAGGCCAGTACCCGGCGTCCAAGGGCGTCGTTAAAGAAATCCAGGTGTCCAATTCCAAGGTCTTGGCCCTGGTAGACCAAGGTCTACTCTATTAGGATTGGTGGCTCGCTACCCCAACCTTTTAGGGAACGCGCATATGAGATGGTACTTACGTCTTCAGTGGATCCAAGTGATTATTATTTTCAAGTATATGCTTTAGCAAAGTTTCTAAAGTTTAAAGAGTTTTCAAAAAAGTTAAAGAATAGCTAAAGTTCCAAGTTAAGTCAAGAAAAGTAAGTTGAGATTTATAAATGCTTGAGTATGCATGTTTTGAGTTATACATGTCCTTAGTTTTCTTTCAAGCATATAAGTATCTCATATGATTTTCATATTGTTCAAGAAGCATGTTTGCACATTTCGAGATTTTGTGAGCTAGATAGTACTTACTAAGCTTTTTGCTTACTAGTTGCATTTCCTCTTACTGCAGATAAAGGTAAAGGCAAGCAATTCTGAAGGAAGGCGACGAGGCGGTGCTGAGTAAAGTGTGTGTGGTGGCTGATTTTGGAGAGATCTTTGAGACGAGACAATTTAGTTATTTGAATTACAATGTTATAGTTTATTCAAATTTCAAGCTCTTGCTTTTTGGAGTTTAGCGAACATTTAAGCTTTGAATAGTTTTACATGCTCAATTTCTTAGGGTGAAGATTCCATGTCATTTCATTTAGCATATATATCCTTATGATGGCATTGAATGAGTAGAAGTGTGAGTAGTTGGAAATATTGATACTTTGTTAGAAATATAGATACATGTGCCAAGATAGTATTAATTTCTCTTTGAATCAAGTTTTATTGCTTAAATATGTTTAGAAGAGTTGCATTCACATTTCATAACGCTTTAGCAAGGCTATAGAACATGTATTTGGTGTTATGAATGCATAGGAGTCAAGATTGGTACAAACTCTATTGTTAAAGTTCATATAACCTTGAATGACTTATTTTCTTCCGCAAAAGTCCTAATTACAAGTTTATGGATTCATTTTGATTGGCTAAATTGACTAGAAAACTGGCCTAGAGTATAGAAATGGTGTCATGATTCTATTTGGCTTGAAAGTATAGGTTTGGTGGAGTTTTGAAGCAAGTGCCGAAATTTGAAAATTCTGTTTTCAGGCTTATCAGTCGACTGATACAGTATCAGTCGACTGATACCTGAAAGTGGAGTTGGGCGAGGCAAGTTTCAATAAGTTTCATCTTAGGAGTTTTTGAGGAAGAAAGTGTGACATGGTATCATGCATGACTATTAGAGTTAGTACATCATAGATAGATTTAAATTGAGAAGAAAAAAAAAGATTTCCGCATTCTTTAGTCGTGCATTAGAGTCGAGAAGTAGACAGAAGTAACGATCCGTCTAAGGCAGGAGAAGGCGGGTCGCTACACTAGCAGTCCTTCGCTAGGGCTTTGTATCCTGGCATTCCTTCGCCAGGTGCCTAGCATTCCTTCGCTAGGGCTTTTTCTGCACACTCAGTGAACAACGTTAGATCACAAACAAACTTAACTTTGAATCCTTTGCCAATATCAAAACAAGGTTCGATATGGTGCTTCCTGCACCAACACTGGTGAGTGAAGCCAGGTGATGGAAATCCCGGTTAGTGAAGGCGGGTCCTGGTGAGTGAAGCCAGGTGATGGAAATTTCGGTGTGTGAAGCCGGGTCCTGGTGAGTGAAGTCATGTGATTGAAATCCTAGTGAGTGAAGTTAGGTTAAAATCCCGGTGAGTGAAGCTATATTGAAATCCTGGTGAGAGAAGTCGGGTCCTGGTGAGTGAAGCTGGGTGACTGAAACCCTGGTGAGTGAAGCCAGGTCCTAGCTTGGAGGGCTAGGTTGAAGTCCCAATGAGTGAAGCTGGGCATGGCACGTGTCAGAGATGGGCCGGAGGCTTGTTCTCATGACTTAAAGGAGGTTTGAGTCCCTGAATCGGTCTGGTGACCGATCAGGGAAGTTGGCACGCTGCTCCTTCGTGGATCGGTCCGGTGACCGATCCAGCGATGACTGATCGGTCTGGTGATCGATCAGGGAGCGCACAGTGAGGTTGGGAACCTACTGTGTGGCTCCTGATCGGTCTGGTGACCGATCAGGAAGCAGGCCGTTGCCTCGCTGCTTGGCTCCTGATCGGTCCGGTGACCGATCAGGGACCGGACCGATCAGGAAGCAGGCAGTTCACTCACTGCCTTGCTCCTGATCGGTCTGGTGACCGATCAGGGAGCACACAGTGAGTTGAGCTCCCCTGCTGCTCTGCTCCTGATCGGTTCGGTGATCGATCAGGGAGCATCCAGTAGGTTTTGGGAACCTTACTGATCTGCTCCTGATCGGTCTGGTGACCGATCTGGAACACTGTTTAGACCGTTCTGGTGAACGATCAAGTGTCGCGGTCTCCGTCTTATAACCGATCAGGCTGGAGCCTGATCGGTCAGGGAGCTTCCTGATCGGTCTGGTGACCGATGAGGCTCGTGTGGCCGCGAAAGCTTGGAGTCCCAGCAAAGTGGTGGATCGGTCCGGTGACCGATCCACGAGCCCTGGATCGGTCCGGTGACCGATCACTTTAATTCAAAATGCACTGTCAGACGCTCTGATCGCGTCTGAACACATCTATTTTCTCTGCCGATTCACTGATATTGTGTGATATTGTTTGATATTCATTTGCTAAGCTTCTATTGGAGTGTGCAGGCTTTACAGGGATGATTCAAACATTGGAGGAGAGTCAATGGGAGGCTTTCCTTGGAGCAGGTTTGGATGTTTTCTTGTTTCAGGTCTCAACGATGTTTGGAGAGCAGCTGGCAACTGACGGAGGCTCAGCTGGAGAGGGTTTTCAGTGGACTGAGTGCTCAGGGAGTCAGAGGGTCAGGTTGTGGCTTCAGTGGATGCTGATGGAGAGCCTGGTGATGGGAGCAGAGGCCTAAGACGAGACTGGAAGCAGAGGCCTAAGACGAGACTGGAAGCAGAGGAGCGACAACAAGGAAGACAGAAAAATAAGTGAAGTTTTTGCTGTGGGGTTGTGCTCTCTGTTGCTTTGTGCTTGAGCGATCTTGTTGCATTTCTGTGAGATCTTTGTGAGTGTTCCTTCTTGTGTGATCTCTTGTACTCAAGTTCAATCATCTGTGAAATCTTTGGAGAGGTTTCTCAACTGAGAAGGAGGCTCTATCTTATCCGGTGTTCACCGGGGCTTGATCTGCCGACGATCAAGGGATCGCCCACCTTACGGGCACGCCAAGGAGTAGGGGCAAGTTATCCCCGAACCTTGTACATCGCTGTGTCGTCTGGTTTGCTTTCCTTGTTTTGATTTATGCTCTTCATTTCTGTTTCTGCACTTGTGTTGTTTGTTTCCGCTGCCTAACTCTTGAAGTGCAGAAAGTTTGTGAAAGTTCAAGAAAATTGTGTCTGGCTATATTCACCCCCCCTCTCTAGCCATCCAAGGTCCAACACCATATTCTTCTTCGGACATCTCCTGAAGGATGCTGAAATGCGATACACCATGATGAAGAAGTTGGCTTATGCTCTGACCTTAATGGTCTGGAGGTTAAGGTCGTATTTCTTAGCACATCCCATCGTGGTCCTCACCAACAACCCGCTCATACGGGTCCTCACCAACCCCGAGGCTTTGGGTCAGTTGATCAAATGGACAACGGAGCTAAGTGAATATGGTATTGAGTATCGGCCTCGGGCCGCTATCAAGGCGCAAGCCCTCGCAAACTTCATGCTGAAGACCATCCCAGAGTCAAAGGCCGAAGGAATGTGGAAGATCTACGTGGATGGGTCTTCTAATAGCCGGCACAGCGGGGTCGGGGTGTTAATGGCCTCCCCTTATGGAGACATGTTACATTTATCCATTCGTCTTCAATTCAAAACTATCAATAATGAAGCTGAGTACGAGGCGATCCTGTCAGGCTTGCAAGCAGCCAAACATATGGGGGCTACTCGGGTCATTGTACACTCGGATTCCCAACTCATGGCACAACAAATAAAGGGCGACTTCGAGGTCAGGTGTGACCGCTTGCAGAAGTATGTGGCCCTTTACGTGCAGCTGAAGGCCTCCTTCACGGAGGTTATCCTGCAAAAGATCTCCAGGGCAAACAATGCCAAGGCCGACAAACTAGCCAAACTCGCTAGCTCCATTTCAACTTGGCAGCTAGAGGAGCTTAGCGTCCTGGAAGAGATGGTAGCGTAGATTGGAGAGAATGCAGAAGACGATGCCTGGACCGATTGGAGAGACCTGTATGTGGAGTCCTATGCAGCGGGAACGTTCCAAGCATGGACGAAGGAAGCTAACTATTCCATCGCCGGGCGGCCAGATTCACGCTGGTAGGAGACCAATTATATAGGAGGGCCTTTGCTCGACCACTCCTCAAATGCGCCGGACTGGAAGAGGCCGACTACGTGATGCGAGAAATATATGAAGGTATCTACGTAAGCCATATTGGGGGAAGATCCCTATCTAGGAAAATTATCCTGGCCGGGTACTTTTGGCCCACTCTCCAAGACGACACTCTTAAGTTTGTGGCCGGGTGTGAAGCTTGTCAGAAGCATCAACATGTGACTCATCGACCGACTGAGCCCTTGAAGGTTTCTATGGTGTCTTGTCCCTTTGATCAGTGGGGAATGGACATTGTAGGCCCCTTCCCAATCGGGCTACAACAGAAGAAGTTCCTGCCGGTTCTCGTCGACTATTTTTCTAAATGGGTAGAAGAGGAGCCCCTGGTGCACATCATAGTAGCCGCTGTAATGAAAGTCCTACGGAAGGACATTGTCTGCAGATACGGCATCCCCCACAAGCTGGTGTCGGACAATGGAAGATAATTTTCGGGGGGTAAGCTAAAAGAATGGTGTGAGGGATTGGGCATTCGTCAAGCCTTCACCTCAGTAGCCTACTCGTAGGGCAATGGACAGGCCGAGGTCATCAATCGTGAAATTCTTCAGGGACTCAAGATAAAGCTAGATCACGTCGGAGGCAGCTGGGTCGAGGAGCTCCCTAGCATCCTGTGGTCCTACCGTACCACCCCACGAGAAGGAACATGCCAGAGTCCTTTCCAGCTGGTATATGGGGCTGAGGCCATCATCCCAGTGGAGGTAGGGGAGGAGTCTGCCCGGCGGCAACACTATCGCAAGGAGGACAATGATCAAGAGCGGCTGATTGACCTAGACCTCATTTCTGAGGTGTAGGATAGAGCCGCGACTCGGTTGGAAGCATATCGACGAAGGATGCAGCAAGCCTATAATCGCCGGGTGATCGCTCACAACTTTGAGGTTGGGGACAAGGTATAGAAGAGGATCAAGCCAGTCGGCGACCTTGAGAAGTTGGAGCCGTAGTGGGACAGACCGTATGTTATCATCAAAAAGCTCACAGGGGGTAGCTACTATCTAGAAGATGAAAAAGGCAAGGGGCTGGAAAGGCCATGACATGCCAACCATCTCCGCCCCTATCGCACTCGGTGAGGTATTGAGCTATTTGCTTACCTGTTGTATTCTTTATTTACACTGCCTTGTAATTCAATAAATAAAAAGAGTAAATGGAATATTACGCGAGAAGCGCTGAATCCTTACCTGAGCAAAACCCTACTACCTCCGCGGTGAGTTGGCTTGGCCTCAGTGCTGCACATGCTCGGCCAAGAGCTGCAAAACCCTACTACCTCTGCGGTGAGTAGGCTTGGCCTCGGTGCTGCACATGCCCGGCCAAGAGCTGCAAAACCCTACTACCTCCATGGTGAGTAGGCTTGGCCTCGGAGCTGCACATGCCCGACCAAGAACTACAAAACACTACTACCTCCGCGGTGAGTAGGCTTGGCCTCGGTGCTGCACATGCCTGGCCAAGAGCTGCAAAACCCTACTACCTCCGCGGTGAGTATGCTTGGCCTCGGTGCTGCACATGCCCGACCAAGAGCTGCAAAACTCTACTACCTCCGCGGTGAGTAGGCTTGGCCTCGGTGTTGCACATGCTCGACCAAGAGCTGTAAAACCCTACTACCTCCTCGGTGAGTTGGGTTGGCCTCAGTGCTGCACATGCCCGGCCAAGAGCTGCGAAACCCTATTACCTCCGTGGTGAGTAGGCTTGGCCTCGGTGCTGCACATGCCCGACCAAGAGCTGCAAAACCCTACTACCTCCGCAGTGAGTAGGCTTGGCCTCGGTGCTGCACATGCCCGGCCAAGAGCTGCACAACCCTACTACCTCTGCGGTGAGTTGGGTTGGCCTCGGTGCTGAACATGCCCGACCAAGAGTTCCAAAACCCGATTACCTCTGCGGTGAGTATGCTTGACCTCGGTGCTGCACATGCCTAACCAAGAGCTGCAAAATCTTACTACCTCCGCGGTGAGTAGGCTTGGCCTTGGTGCTGCACATGCCCGACCAAGAGCTGCAAAACCCGACTACCTCTGTGTCAGGTTTGTTTGTCACTTCGTCCCGTGAAATAAGGAAGGAACCTGGGTTCCTCGCTTTGAACTAGGCGCTGACTACGTAAGCGGTTGGCCCCTCGGGCCTGGGGCAATCATTTTAAGAATAAGCAAATGGGACAAGGAATTACTCAGGACACAAGAAGCCAAGTGACGCTTTCGTGCACGGTTCAAACGATTACATATTTGACCCACCACGAAAAAAGAAAAAAAACTAGGAAACATAAAGAAGACACAACTAACGAGGGTGACCGAGGAAACAAGACCCAAGACGAGGAAGAATCCTATAATTCCTACTCTTCAGCAGTGATATCGTTCCAAACCCGGTTGACACTCACGACGTTGAAATCTGCATCGGACTTCAGCAGTTGATCCTTCTTCAACTGGTTGATGACACCATTGAAGCCCTGTTTAAGGTGCTTCAATGCCTGCCCGGCTAAAATATCACCGTACTCGTCAGACTGCAAGAACCTAGCCTTGAACTCCGCCTTGGCTTTGAACAGTTAGGATGCATGGTCAACCTTCTGTTTTTATAGCTCAGCCTCAACCTCCTCCTTGGAGGCCTCAACTCGGACACCTCCCGGGATAGGCGATCCTGAGCCCCTAATATTTCTTGGAGTTTCTGAGCAGTGGCAGACGCCTGGTCCTGAGCTTGAGTGACTTTGTCCTGAAGGTTAGAGGCATAAGAGGCCGATAGCTCCAGGTCATATTCTTTCAAAGCTAGCAAGCACTCCCGTTCCTCATTCTGATCCTCCAGGGCTTTCTTCGAGGATTCTAGGGGTCGGACGTGATCAGACAACTCTTTCGTCTAAGCCTAGAGCTGCTCCCACTCCTGGGACAGTTTCTGCAAGTCCTCGGTGAGAGCTTTGTTCTTCTTGGACCCGAGGCGTTCCCGGAGCTGGTAACTGTGCAAGGTCTCCTCAGAGGCCAGCAACGTACTGAGACAATTTTCGACCTTCACCCTCAGAGCCTGGCTGACCTCCAACTGCAGGAGGCCCACCTCGCAGGCCCGACTAGCCTCTGCCTCTGCCATTGCCACTCGCTGGAGAAGGTCTTCAGTGACTCCTCCGGAGCACAATAGGCGACTTATAGCCGCATAGTTGGAGGTGACCTACGATGCAGAGCAAGGACAATCAGGGCAAAACAACAGAACAAAGAGGAAAGACTCAAGCACAATTACCGTCAGTAGAGTCTGGTGTAGCATGCCCAGATATTGGGCTGATCCAGCTGACCGCCCTAGCTGAACAAGAGGAGAGAAAATTTCCTCTGCAGGGCATCCCGACTGGCTAGGGATATCTCTTAGGTCGGGGACGTCCTCCTCCGAGTTAGACACCATCTGCAGACCATCAGGGGGGCCCCCTTTATTCGGATGGAGTCAGATCCCTTTGTCGCCCTTTTCTTCACCGCAGGGACCTTCTGGCGAGAGAGGGGCACGTCAAGCAACACCTCCTTGCCGCGTTCAACAGCGGGAGGGTCTGTCGGAGTGGCCAAGTCGTGAGCAATGGGAGCGGTGGCTACCACAGCGGGAGGAGAAGGCTCTTCCCGAACTCTCTGGGATAGGGGAACCGTGTCCTCTTCATCAATGGAGGGCAGGAGCTCTGAGGCGGGGCCCTTCTTCAACCTCTTCAGGGGTCGAGGCCTTGAGACCAACCGATTTTGTCGTCTTTTCTCGATAACCTGGGGTCTCTGGATGTTGGGCAGGGGGAGGGGGAGCAACCTCTACCTCTGCCGCCTTGAGGGGAGATGAAGGAGAACCCCCCTCGGGGCCGGTAGGCTGTTGGGCTACTCCCGGATCCTGGGGGCCTTGGGGGTTTTCCAGTCTTCGGAAGGCGAGGTCGCTTCCCCGTAGCCCTCGGCTGAAATACCCACTGGAGTGGAGAAAGTGGAAGTAGGAACCAACGCCTGTTTGTTGGCCTGGTCCCACTTTAGGAGCCGGTTCATAGCCCGAGAAATCATAACATCGCCTGCAAAATAGGGACATAAGGGCATCAGTTAGAATTAATAAGGAAATGTGCAAAACAGAAGGTAACTTACGAAGACTAGAGCTAAGGCTCGTGACTTTCGGGCTGAGCTCGATCCGGTAAAGGAGCTCCTTGCATTGCACCAGCTGGAGACCATGAAGCTCCATCCCTGCAAGGATATTGCTGACCCTCTAGTATCTCGCGTCCTGCTGGAAGTCGCCGAGGTCGGGGATAGGTGGCAGCTCTCCGTTCAGTGGATAGGACTGAAGGGATGCTCAGGGAGTTGGATATTGAAGAGCCGTTCCTTCCATCTCTTGTGTGAAGAAGGAAGACCCCCCAAGAACCTATGACTAGAATGGGTAGTAAAGCCAAATACCCCTCAGGAGCCAACTGGAACGAAGAAAAAAAAAATGAAAAAATCAGAGGGTCAGAGGGATGTTAAAAAGTCTGAAGAGGACAAACGACCCGCCCATCAGGGCAAAAGCGTTTGGGGCCATTTGGTGGAGGGGGATCCCAAAGTATTGAGTGACATTCATGAAGAAGGGGGGGATAGGGAAACGAAGCCCTAGTTCTACCTGCCCCAAGAGGAAAGTGAAAACCCCTCAGGAGTCTCTATGGGCGATTGGCCTAAGGCTGCAACTCTCACCTCCCAGCCCTCTGGGATCCCATACCTTCGACAGACGACTTGGAGGGATTCTAACCTAACCCTAGAGGAGATGGTATCATACCACTCCGGACGGTAGACTGGCTCTCCCAGGGAGCTTTCACTGTCACTGTGGGGCTTCTTTCTCTTCTCTACTGGACCCATAGGGATTGAAGAAAGAGAAAAATAGAAGAAGACTTACACTTGGAGATAGGCCGCGGTAACAAGATAAGCAACAGGAGAACGAAGGAGTTAGGAAGCAGATAGGGCAAGGAGACAGAAGGGTGCTGTGGCACCCACTTTTATAGGGAGAAGCCGCCCATCTACTAATGAGAGGGCAGCACGTCGGCATTGTTGATTAGACATCCTGAGGAGCCACCATCCTTTACTGTCATCGCTTCGTATGACCCACGACGCGTATCAGCGGGAGATCGCTCTACAAAAAAGGATAGGGCACGTGGTAAGGCCGCATTCGCCATACGACCTGGTCACCATTAAAAAAAACCCTATGTGCCTTTAAAGGACCTGGGGCGGTCGTCGGGGCGTCGCCTCAAAATTTGAGGAAAGCGGGGACGCATTCAAAGGAACTATCCACGGTCCAGGGATATGTGTGTTGATTCCTCGGACCCGGGAGGCAACCAACGGAGTAGTAAAAGGTATAGGGGGCCACCTGGATACAACTTCTTCATCACCACACCAGTCTAATCAGTTAGCAACACTTCCTTCGATCAGGTTTGAAGGGAGGAACTTGTGATGGGGTTGAGCACCCCGTGGCAGACACATGGAATGAAGAAGCTGAGTGGAAAGATGTAGCGAGTCTAACGACTCTTTTTCAGAGCTCTCGAGACCCTCTCGGGAAGGGGATCCCCCGGGGCTCCCCTCGCGGTAAATACGCCCCAGAGATCAAATCAAAAAACCCCTCTCGGGATCACCTCGGAAGCCGGGCCCTGAGACCATCTTGGGGAAGTGGAGTGCTCAGGACCCCCCTGGGCTAGAAGACCCCGAGATCACCTCGGGGGAGCGGAGCCCAAGAAGCATTTGGCCTCAAGTAGTGGTCCCCCTTTTTCTCAGATCTGTGGATAACCATTACCCATTGTCGTGGAGTCATCATGTCGCAATGGGCCAAACTTGATGGTGGCGTAGACCGTTACAAAAGTTATCTAGTAACTGACAAACGCGGGGGGGGGGGGGGGGTGGCGGCAAAGATCGTGGAGATGCACGAAGGCAACCACCGCAGGTATAAAAGGTACTCCAACCCCTCCGGTATGGGCGTTACGCATTCTCTACGACTCATATACTTTCTTGCCTTCTTCTCATCTCCTCCATCGAGGCACTGACTTGAGCGTCGGAGTGGGCTCCGCCGGACAATCTTCGGTGTGTTCCCCTAACACTCGTGTTAATCTCTCAGGGTGTGGAGTTCCTCCTCTGGCGTCAGCATCCGCGTGGGCTGAACCCTGGTGGCTGGCCATCAACGCCGATTCCTTCCGGAACAATAATAATAATTTAACATATACTAATCTCCCCTCAAACTCATGATGCATTAACAGAAAGCATTGAGAGTTTGTTAACCAGAAATTGAAAGCATGTGATGGCATATGTCTCGGTGAGCAAGTCTACAATTTACATAGAAGATGAGACAAATGATAAAGTGATGGTGTCATTCTGATAGTGATAGCGAGTGAGATGACAATCAATCTCGATATGTTTGGTGCGCTCATGAAAGATAAATTGTGAGTAATTTGAATTACATTAGAGTTGTCACAATGCATTGGGGTAGGGTTTGAGAGAAAAACATCTATATGAGTAAGCAATTAACGCAACCAAACAATTTCAAAGTAGTAGAAGCCATAACATGATATTCTACTTCGGTAGAAAAATGAGAGATAACATTTTGTTTTTTACTTTTCCAAGAGATAAGAGAATCTCCCAAGAAAACATTGTGAGAGGTTGTTCTCCACCAAGAAGGAGAAAACTATAGCCAGAAATTACCGGAGACTGATCCACCGAAGGATTAAGGGGCCGTCCACCTTAAGGATATGCCGTGGAGTAGGAGCAAACAATCTCCGAACCACGTTAAGTTTTTGTGTTAGCATTGTTTTCATTGTTTTATCTTGTTTCCGCGTGTGCAAAACTAACACTTGTAAAAAGAATCAACGGAAGATCGAAGAAAAGCTATTCAACCCCCTCTAGTTATCCGATCAAGTCCCAACAAGTGGTATCACTGCGGGGTTCGTTTCGAGAGAACTCACTGTCAACCGAAACATCTAGATGACATTTCAAGAGGGATATAGCACCACACGACCATCATTCTTCAACAGCAACGACTTTGCTTATTGGAAAGGTAGAATGGAGTATTATCTAATGAATGATATTGAAAATTAGTTTAGTGTTGTATATAGTTTTAAGACGCCAAAGGATGAGAGAGGAGCACCTCTTCCAACAAAAAATTGGACAAAAGAAATAATGAAGAAAGTTCAAGCAAACGCAAAGGCCACAACAACTCTACAATGTAGCCTCTCCAATGAGCAAGTGAACAAAGTTAGGTCATTCAACTCCGCCAAAAAGCTTTAGGAAAAGCTCATTGAGTTAAATGAAGGATCGAATGAATCAAGAAGAGCCAAGAAGGACCTTTTAGTGACTCAACTTCAATCCTTCACTATGAAGATAAATGAGACCGTGAATCAATTGCATGATAGATTCAAAAAAATTGCCAATGAGCTTCATGTAATAGGTGAGAAAATTAAAAATAGAGATCTTGTAAGGTATGTGCTTCAATCCTTCTTTAGAATCATCTTATGGGCTTCAATGGTTGATGCTTATAAAGTCTCTAGGGTTCTTTCTTTAGTTAAGTTTGATGAATTATTTTGTGAATTTGAATTACATGAAAAAGTTAACGTGCCTTCAAAAGAAAAGAGTATAGCTCTTATTGTAGAGAAAGAGAAGAAGAAGAAGAAGGACAAGAAGAAGGCTTCATACTCATCATCCTCCGATTTGGACGAATCAAGCGCCTCAATGGATAGTAATCAAGAGACATATTGGATAAGGAAGATGAGGAAAACATTTAATAGTTTTTCTTCTAACAAATCTCATGGTAAAAAAAGTTCAAGACGCAAGAGTAGGATGAGAAAGATCATATGCACAATTGCCATGAGGAAGGACACACAAGGGATGATTGCCCTCTTTTGAAGAAGGAAGAGAAAAAGAAAACAAAAGAAAAAGGCAAGAAGATTCAAAATTTAAAGGCGACATGAGATGATCCTTCATCATTGGAAGAAGAAGAACACCATGTGTCCCATTTTGCCCTAATGAAAATTGAAGACATGGCCTCCACACCATGCAAAATTGAAAAGAGCGTGAAGATGAAGAAGGGAGCTCAAGTGAAGGGAAAGGTCAATCTTCGGATTCAGACATTTCGGTAAGTGAGATATATAATCTACACTCTAGCACTTTAGTTAAATTTATTTCTAGCACTAATGATGACTTATTTATGGATAGAAAAAAAATTAAATGTTTGAAAAATGAGATTTGCATGCTTAATGAAAAATTACAATTCATTTCATTCAGGGATGGTAAGCATGCTTCCTCTTCTTCTAGTTTAAATTATTCATGTTTAGAAGAAAAAAAATAGAGAATTAAGAGAAAAGGTGGATAACCTTAGTAAAGCCCTTAAAAAAATTTAAAATTAACTCTAACACTCTAGATATGATTATTAGGAGTCAAAGAGCAAGCTTCAAGAAAACGAGGCTAGGATATGATCAACCAAATAATGAAAAAGCCTACCATTGCTTGCTTGCTAGGGGTCAACAAAAAACCAAGATCTTAGATAGAAAATCGATCCCCAAGGAATATTTGATTAACCCAATTAAGAAGAATCTCTATTGAGTGTCAAAGTCAATCCTCAAGGGGTAGAGGATTTAAGGTTAGTCAACCAAAAATATTAAAATTTAATTTTTTGAAAAATAGTTGACTTGAGACCTTAAGGGGCAGCACTTAGCCTAAATACATTCATGATCAAATGGGCTAAGTAGAGATTACCTTTAGTACATCTCATAATGATTTGATTTATGATTTTACTTATGCATATGAGATGTTAGTTAATGGAAAAATAAATATAGACCGACTATAGAAAAAATAAATATTTAATTAATGGACATCTTGCCCACATATCATAGTTGAATATTTTAAAGGTTTTGAAAACAATTCTATGTTTTACTTGCTATGGTGTAGATTTGAAAAATATATGGTTCTAAAACTAGGATTTGAAAGTGATACAAAATTAAGTTTTTCAAGTTTTTGAGTTTTGATAAAAAATTTAAAAATATTTTGATTTTTTATAAAAACATATTTTTCCTTGTTAGAGAATATCAAAAGAAATATGTTTACAAAATTTCATGATTTTTTAAATTTTTTGAAAATTTTGATGTATTTCTGAATTTCAGCTCAAAAAGTTAAAATTTAAATCAGATTTTTGCCAGTCGATTGGTGCAGAGGGTCAGTCGGCTGATCTTACTGTTCCTTGGTATGTAGGGTAGTTTTATTAAGTCCAGTCGACTGATAACTGTCTTAGTCGACTGGTACTCTGATTTTCTGATTTCGGCTGATTTTCAAAAATACTACTCACCTTATTTTACTTTGATGTCATAAGTTAGAATTGATTAGTTCAATTTTTTGA
>JAGFNQ010007787.1:54876-98096 GCA_024364735.1 Boesenbergia rotunda | reverse complement strand
AAACTGAAACTTAAAGCTTTCTTACTTGAAGACGGCAAAGTTGATGCTGATGTGTGTGTGATGCTGGAGAATGGGAACTGCTCTGATACCACCTGTAGCGACCCGCCTTCTCCTGTCTTAGACGGATCGTTACTTTTCTCTCTACTTCTCGACTTTAGATACATGACTAAAAATGCGGAAATCTTTTTTTTTTAAACTTTTAAATTCATCTAACAATCATATTCTAACTTAAGCAATCATGCATATTGACATATCACACTTACTATCTCAAAAGCTCGCAATTGGTACACTTGAAGCTTGCCTCGCCCAATTCAAACTGCAGGTATCAGTCGACTGATACTGTATCAGTCGACTGATAGGCCTGTAATTCGAAACTCAGGTTTCGGCCAGTTACTTCACAGCTCCTCCAAACCTATAATTTCGAGCCATATGGAATCATGACACCATTTCTACACTCTATGACAGTTTTCTAATGAGTTTAGCCAATCAAAACGAATCCATAAACTTGAAATTTGGACTTTTGCGGAAGAAAATAAACTATTCAAGATATATGAACTTTAACACTAAAGTTTGTACCAATCTTGACTTCTATACATTCATAACACCAAATACATGTTCTATGACCTTGCTAAAGCATTATGAAATGTGAATGCAACTTTTCTAAACATTTATAAGCAATAAAACTTAATTCAAAGGGAATTTGATACTATCTTGGCACATGTGTCTATTTTCCTAACAAAGTATCAATATCTCCATCTACTCACATTTCCACTCATCTAATGCAAGCATAAGAATATATAAGCTAAAAGAAATGACATGGAATCTTTACTCTAAGAAATTGAGTATGTAAAAACTATCCAAAACTTAAATGTTCGCTAAACTCCATAAAATAAAAACTTGAAATTCAAATGAACTATAACATTGTGAATTAAATAACTAAATTGTCTTGTGCCGAAGATCTCTCCATAATCAGCCACCACACACACTTTTCTCAGCACCGCCTCGTCGCCTTCCTTCAGAATTGTTTGCCTTTACCTTTATCTGCAATAAGAGGAAATACAACTAGTAAGCAAAAAGTTTAGTAAGTACTATCTAGCTCACAAAATCTCGAAATGTGCAAACATGCTTCTAGATCAAACTGAAAATCATATGAGATACTAATATGCTTGAAAGAAAACTAAGAACATGTATAACTCAAAACATGCATACTCAAGCAATAATAAATCTCAATTTACTTTTCTTGGCTCAACTTGAAACTTTAGCTATTCTTTAACTTTTTGAAAACGTTCTTAAACTTTAGAAAACTTTGCTAAAGCATATACTTGAAAATAATAATCACTTGGATCCACTGAAGACGTAAGTACCATCTCATATGCGCGTTCCCTAAAAGGTTGGGGTAGCGAGCCACCAATCCTAATAGAGCAGACCTTGGTCTACCAGGGCCAAGACCTTGGAATTGGACACCTGGATTTCTTTAACGACGCCCTTGGACGCCGGGTACTGGCCTTATAAAATAAAATAGCTTTTCTTTCTTTTCTTTCTTATCTGTAAATGCCTTGGCATTTTCTGGAGCACCTTGCGTGCTAAAATCCCTAAGTCTTGACTTTTGGGGATTTCTTAAGGCCTTGGCCTTTTCTTTTCTTATCTTTATCTTTTCTTTTCTTTTCTCATAGCTTTTCTTGGACCCTAAACTCACATAGGGTATTAATCAACATATATAAGCATATAATGAACTAAGATCACATGCACAAAAACTCAAACAAAAGGAAATATCTCTTTTAAAAACTTTTAAAGGAAATTCTCGCGGAAAAACCGCCTCTTACTGCAGGTGAGCAGTACTTACATTGATATCTTGGACTTACAACCAAGATTGACGTGTAGGGCTCGGAAGAAACTTGAGATCTCGGAGAATTCTTCACGCCTACGCGTTCCTCTCGTCGCGGGGATCCCGAATATAGGAATATCTCTCGGAGGAGAGCTTTGGCCGGTCCTCTAGGGCTTGGTGTTGGTCGGCGTCGCCCAAGAGAGGAGAGGAGGTCGGCGTGAGGGTTTGGAGAGGAGAGAAATAAAACTTCTCTATTTAATTATCTATTTATACCTATGGGGCGGATCGACCTAACTACCCCTTAAATATAAGTCTCTCCACCCTTTGCTGTGCTTGATACCCTAGCCTGGCTGGTCGCGCGCTTGCCTGGTTTCGTGCAGGTCGCGGGTTCGAACTCCCTGCTGCCCTTTTAAAATTTTTCCTTTTTTTCTTTCTTTTTCCTTAAAATACTAAACGGACTCGGAAAATTCCATAAAAATATTCTAAAAATTCCTAAAAATATCTAGAATATTTCTAAACCATTTTTAAATAATTCTAAGGACTTTAAGAACTAAAAATGGGAATTTTGGGGCGTTACACCTGATCGGTCACCAGACCGATCAGGGCATGCTCAGACCGATCAGGCTCCATCTTGATCGGTCATAGTGAGGAACTCGCGACACTTGATCGTTCACCAGAACGATCTGAACAGTATCTCTGATTGGCCACCAGACCGATCAGGAGCTGAGCAGTAAGGTTCCAAAAACCCACTGTATGCTCCCTGATCGGTCACCAAACCGATCAGTAGCCGAGCAGTAAGTGAACTGTATGCTCCCTGATCGGTCACCAGACCGATCAGGAGTCGATCAGTAGCCCAACACGGTCACTGAGTGCTCCCTAATCGGTCACTAGACCGATTAGTCATCGCTAGATCGGTCACCAGACCGATCCGCTAGGGAACACCGTGCCAACTTCCCTGATCAGTCACCAGACTGATCCAGGCAAGGCCAAACCCACTCTAAGTCAAGAGAACTGGCTCCCAGCCTCCCCTGATTCGTGCTCAGTCCCTTGGACCAAGACTCCGTGCCCAGCTTCACTCACCGGGACTTCAGTCAACCTGGCTTCACTCACCAGGACCCGGCTTCACTCACCGGGATTTCCAATCACCTAACCCTCCGAGTTAGGAATTTCCACACCTAGCCCTCTAAGCTATGACTTTTCCATACCTAACCCTCTAAGTTAGGCTTTCATCCACCTAGCCCTCCAAGCTAGGACTTTTTCACACCTAACTCTCCAGGTTAGGATTTCATCCACCTAGCCCTCCAAGCTAGGACTTTTTCACACCTAACCCTCCAGGTTAGGATTTCATCCACCTAGCCCTCCAAGCTAGGACTTTTCACACCTAACCCTCCAAGTTAGGATATTATCCACCTTGCCCTCCAAGCTAGGACTTTTTCACACCTAACCCTCCAGGTTAGGATTTCATCCAACCCAGTCCCACTAGGTATTCCTAGTCCACGACCAGGACTTAATCATAATCATCTCATCAACCTAAACTAAAATCAGTGTCAACACCAAAACAACAATCAGGGTCAGACTGCATCAACAATCTTCCCCTTTTTGTTGTTTGACAACCCGATTTTAAGTTTAGAGATTTGAAATCAATAGTTGCAAATTTCATACTCATAGGGGAATCAGGATCCTCCCCCTACAATAGTTATCGTCCTAAACTTAACCAACCTCACTCTCCCCCTTTGTCAAACACCGAAAAGGGTCTAGAGGGGTTGTTAAGTTTAAACATACTCCCCCTCAACCCTAGAGGTTTCTCAAAATAACAAAAGATTTGATTTAATTTGGAAAACATATGATAAATATAAAGCATGGCAACACAATCATATGTATCATATGAACATGGAGTACAAATCAGCATAGCAATGCATAGAATAGCAAGGCATACATGAAGGTAATCAGTCATAGAGTCAGATGC
The DNA here is from genome assembly GCA_024364735.1 of Boesenbergia rotunda. Taxonomy (NCBI): domain Eukaryota; kingdom Viridiplantae; phylum Streptophyta; class Magnoliopsida; order Zingiberales; family Zingiberaceae; genus Boesenbergia; species Boesenbergia rotunda. Next base: position 94,305 of record JAGFNQ010007787.1, on the reverse strand, counting down.
ATATTACAGCATCAAAAATATAGTCAAGTACAGTACCAAAACATGATAGTCAGACCACAGACATATCGTCATCAAGTCAAAAACAGTCATCACAAGATCAAATCAATCCTCAGCAGGGTCGTCATCAGATGTATCATCAATATATATCACGCTTCCTGGTGCAGTGCTACTGGAAGGCACCGCTCCAGAGGGTGAAGGCTGGTACGGATGACCAGCTGCCCAACTGTCCCACTCCTCATGCCATGTCCTCTGCCGGGAGCAAATCCCAGAAACGTCGGACTCTAACGCGTGTATTCTGCGGTCAAACGACTGAAACTCGGATCGGACCTCCTGTCTCCAGAGCTCTGAGACATGCAGACCATGTTGGATCGTCTGCTCCAGCTCGGCTCTGCTAGCAAAGGTCAGGATCCGACTCATAGTAGCCCTCTGCAGCAGTGGACGACTCCTGATGTATCTGATCATGGGCTGCTCTAGGTAACTCCCCTACACTCCTTCTATCCTTCCACCTCAGCCCCTGTGGTCCGACAACAATGCCAAACTGAGCCAATGTGCGTCGGTCAAGTCGGCAGTCCTGTCGAACCATCGGCACGATCCGGCCCTGTGACACATCAATACCGACCGAATGGAGCCAAGCGGTAATGATATGGCCAAATGGCATGTAAACTGTCTGACCGTCCATCTGACTATAGACGATGATAGAAAAGAAGATGGTGGTCACTATGTTAAAATCTAACTGCTGATGCATCCCGTAGAGCATCAAGCAGTGAAATCAGTGAATTTTATCCAAGTGCTTCGAAGTAGTAGGTATCAGACAGTTTGTGATAATCTTAAACAAGACCTAATCAACGGGGGAAAGGCGGAGAGCAACAAAGGTGGGGAAATCACTGGCGGCCTCACCATGATCCCTTGACCTGGGATGACCGAAAAAATATTCATGGATAGAGTCAGGTGTGACTCCATCAAAGGGAACTGGTAGAGGATCTGGAAGATAAGGGTAGAGAGAAAAGTCATTATCAGATCATCGACAATCAAGAAATGCAGTGAAGGCTGCTCTGTTAAAATTGAGGTCGATACTGGCGACACGGGTCCTCCATCCTGAACCCTCTCCACTGACCATGTTGTTATAGAATTTGGAGACTAAATCAAAGTTGATTGGCCTTTCGAGAAAGAGAATGAACTAAAGTTCATAAAACTCAATGGTTCATTGTACCGACGGACAATGTTCGTAAATATCGACGGACTAAAGTTCATAAAGAAATGCAGTGAAGGCTGCTCTGTTAAAATTGAGGTCGATACTGGCGACACGGGTCCTCCATCCTGAACCCTCTCCACTGACCATGTTGTTATAGAATTTGGAGACTAAATCAAAGTTGATTGGCCTTTCGAGAAAGAGAATGAACTAAAGTTCATAAAACTCAATGATTCATTGTACCGACGGACAATGTTCGTAAATGAATGCTCTGTCCACCGTTCGACAGGGCATGAGTTTGAAAGTGTGATATTCAAAAGCTAGTGCGTAATGGATATTTTGAAATCTTGTATGAGGGGGTGGTTGAGGTCTTGAAGAGGATGAGGGAGCTTTGGAATGTGAGGTGCCCTCAACCGGCTCTTTGCCTTTAGGAGATTTCCTAAGGGTTCGAAAAGAGATCATGGCAATTGATTGGATCAAATGAAGTGAATCAAATATTGATAAGATGACGACACAAGTCGATAATCATGTCACAAATCAAATTCGTCAAGACACGGTTTGATTAATGAAATAATCAGTAATAAGATAGGTCACGGCAATCAAATTGAATGTACCAAGTTGATAATCATGACATAAATTAAAGGATCACAAGGGTAAGATTCGATCAAGTGGGAAGGCACACACGGCACTGATAAACCCGAACTAGGTGTCACAAATGTGGGTCTCAAAATTTAGATATGTGTAAAGCTGGAAACCCTTTTTGCTATCAAAGAATGAGAACGTAGTAAAGGGGCCACAGGCCGTATTTTTTCCTAGGGCTAGTTGAGATTGTTGGATTCGAGCTCGAATTTATGTGTCGTTGATATTTTTGGGGTTTCAAATAAAATCTGGGTTTGGTTTTCAATTCAGAAATGAAAGCACAAAGACAAGGAAGAAACTTAACCAAGCAAACTTAAACTAGGTATGGCAACCAATGAGCTCAACTAATGTAAAACTTAATCAAAGCACTTAAACAATTTTGGAAAACCAATCTAATTTCAAATGCAAAACAAATGCTAAGCAAAGGAATAAAGGCAGTAATGGAAATTTTCAGAAACAAACAACTTAACACAATTTTTCAGAAACAAACAACTTAACACAATTGCTAACTACGAAATTCAGAAATTAAACTACAAACAACTCAACACAAACTAGCTACAATCTTTGGAAACCAACAAATGCAAGAAAGTTCAGAAATGGCTGAATGCAATACTAATCGATTTCAAACATCACAGCACACTAGAAGTACCCTATAACTTGCTATAAAACACTGCCTAAACTGCACTTGATACAAAGTGCAGAATTTCAGCACTTGGCATGCAAAAGAGGGAAAACGGATGTACTGAAATTAATCTTGAATTCAACACTATAAGCTGAAGTAAAGCAAATGGAATTGATGCAACAAATCAATTGCAAAATTCAGAAGCAATTAATACAGAAACAAATGAATGCTCAGCAAGGACTTTTAGCCCAATCTGATACGCAGAATTTAATCAAGTTCAGAAATGCAATGCAGAAAAACAAACTTAAACTCAGAAATGCAGCTACAAATCTGGCGCAGAGCAAACAAACAACTAAGATCAAGTATGATTCAGAAAAGCTAGGTTTATGGATGCGATATTCAGAACTGATTACTAAAACTGGTAGACACGAAGTTGATACGTAGAAAACAGAATTGAAACGCAAGGGAAAAGCTGAACAAAAACTGAAACGCAAACAACTAAACATGAATTAAACTTAAATTGATACAATTGTTCACTCCACAAGCACTAGGTCTACTTATCTTGCAGAATTAAGCTTAATTAAGACAGAATCGAATTGGAAAAGATAGCTACAGCAGCTGATAAGAAATCAGAAATGAAATGGCAGAAATCAAAATTACAGCAAAAGAACTGAAATTAACTAAGGAAACTACTCCTTAATCCCTTCCCTAGCTTAGGTACTCCTTGTTCGTCACACAAGGGTGAGCCTCGAACCCGTAAGCTCCATAAATCACTGGGAAAACTCAATCTGCGATCAATTCCAGCTCAGCTTGCTAAAATCTGAAATTTTCATTCGAATTCCTTCAATTCAGTTGTGTCTGATTGCGCTGCAGCTTGTGGATGATCCAAGCAATCCAGGGAACCCCTCTGAACTGCTCAGGTGGATGAAAATGGCGTACAACTGATCCAAAGGAAACAAACGGCAGAGCCAAGGAAACCTCTCATTAGCTCTGTTTCTTGGGCAAATTGTGGCTGGAAACTTCACGGATGAATCCTCCTAATGACCTAGAACCTGATCCAATGAAGAAGATTGAGTGGTCGCGCCCTTGGATTGAAGAACACTGAAGAACTATGAAGAAAACACTGAAGAAGACGAAGTAGCAGCGAAGACGCGACGAATGTGCCCTGCGCAGAGGAATTGATTAAATACTTTGAATTCAACGGCTGAGATCGTTTTGAGAAATTCCAACGGCTGATCTTTATCCGATCTGAACCAAACTTTAATGATGTTGATCAAGGGTCAGGATCTGCCTCGTGGTAGCTCGGATCTTCCATATTTGCAATGGATGGCCCAGATCAACCTAATCTTTGGATGGACAATCTAGAACCCTCTAAGCTCGATCCAACGGTTGAATGATCTCTGATTTGGATAAAAATTTCAGATCATGACCTGAGTGCTTGATCAGCCTTAACCCTAGCTCAGATAGCCTCAGATGGTCCTAGATGGCTCAGATCTAGCCATTTTTGAATCGGACGACCCAGATTAATCTGAAGCTTGATCACTCGATCCAGGTTCACTTCCGACTCAAGTTTGACCCAGCCTGACCTAGGTCCATGATCCTTTCATGCTTACAAAAATAGATCAAAAAGTTAGTGGCTAAATAATCCAAATGTGTAAAGATTTGCAATTAAGTCCAAAATAAAAGCAAGTCCTAGAACCTAGGATAAATTCACAATTAAGCAAGTAAAATATGGGTCAAACTTGGATTTTGGCAACTAAAATAATCAACAAAATGATACCTATCAGGCACACACCAAAATAAACCCCAAAATCAAACATCAAGGTTAGTTCATCAAGTATTATGATATTTGAGGTATTCAACAAGATGAAGGTAGGAGATCCTTACTTAAGTGCCATTGAAGATTAATCGAAGAAGATTTGGCCAGGTTGAAGAAGAGAACCCTCGCAAGGTTAAGCGCAGAGAAAAGATCATGGCGCAAGCGTTGCAGGGACACGAGCTCGCCGCTAGGAGTTGCTGAGAATACTAACAGCAAGAAGAAGAACTCACGCGCAAGAGAAGAGATCACAGGAGAACTTACGCACAGCAAGTAGATCGCACGTGCAAGAGGAAGGTTTCGGCGCTAGGACTTGGGGATGTAGGGTTTACACGAAGTTAATAGGTTGGTGGATCGGTCCACCAACCAAAATTTAATGTGATCGAACGGATCACCATTCGATCTAGGAGCGTCCAGACCGATCAGGCTTCGGCCTGATCGAACTGGTTTAGTCCTGATCGGTCGGGAGACCTATCAGACAGACTCCAGATCGATCGGCTGATCGATCAGGCTGCGGACAGTAAATTTGGGAGGTTTTCTGTGAGCCTCCAGATCGGTCTGTGGACTGATCCACACAGTGAGCCAGATCGGTCTGTGGACCGATCCAGGCCAACACAGAGAGATTGCAGAGGGGTATCGCAATTTGGTTGGACCGGTCAGTTGGACCGATCAGACATCATCCTGATCGGTCCGGTGACCGATCAAGCTCCCTGAATTTTTCTGATACAATCTAAAATTTCAGTTTCAGACTCCCTATCGATATCTGATAAGATCTGATGAAAATTATCGATCTTGGAAGTGATCCCTTGTCTATAATTAATCCTTTAACAAAGATCAAAGGTCCTTATGGGTCTAACAAATCAATTTGCTCCACTCAAGTGAAGCCAAACTCAATCACAACCATGCAATCAATTTTCACCCAAGTTTGTATCAAATTCAAGTCTCTAATCAAGTTTCCTTGATCGGAATATCCAAGTATGATCATGGAGCCAAGTACACATATGTTATGCATTGGTTTTTCCCATACTTGGTCACCGTAGTAATTATTATCTCGTCAACCTAATTTCTCAAGGGATGCATTGACATTTTGAGAAGTTAAGTTGATCCTAGCATCTCACCCCATTTCTAGCAAACAAAAATGTTTTGGTAAACCTTATAATTTGTGTGAGATGCCCCCAAGTTACCCAATTATTGTTCCCTTAACAATTTGAATTGATCATGAAGGGTTTTGAATGCTTTTTAATCCTATGAAGCGCGACACATTCCCAACTCCCTTCTTAAGAAACTAAATTCATTCTCGGGAACTGGTTTAGTGAAAATGTCCGCTAGGTTCAATTTGGACTCTACATGTGAGAGTACAATATCTCCTCTAGCAACATGATCCCTAATGAAGTGGTGACGCGCTTCAATATGCTTTGTCCTAGAATGATGGACTGGATTCTTTGTTAGGTTAATGGTGCTAATGTTGTCACACAACACTTGCACACCCTTGTAAGTCAATCTATAGTCCTCTAATATATGAATCATCCACAATAATTGTGATACGCTTTCTCCCATGGCGATATATTCTGCCTCGATCGTGGAGAGAGCAACACAATGATGCTTCCGACTTGACCAACTAACTAGTGATGAACCTAGGAATTGGCAACCCCCACTTGTGCTTTTCCGGTCCAACTTGCATCCAGCATAGTCGGAATCGGTATAGCCAATTAGGTCAAAAGACTCGGTACGGGGGTACCATAGACCAACTCCAATTGTGCCCTTAAGGTATCTCAAAATTCGTTTGATAGCAATTAAATGAGATTCCTTGACACAGACTTGATACCTAGTGCACATACCAACAGCAAAAAGTATATCAGGTCGACTAGCTGTGAGGTATAGCAGACTACCTATCATGCTCCGGTATTGAGTTAGGTCAACAGGTTTACCACTCTCATCATTGTCTAAACGTGTGTTTGTAGCCATGAGAGTGGTAACTTCCTTCGATTCACTCATGTTAAATTTTCGGAGCATCTCTTGTGTGTACTTTGATTGGTGCACATGGATTCCATCACGAGTTTGTTTGATTTCAAGTCCAAGGAAGAAAGTCAACTCTCCCACTATAGTCATTTCAAATTCACTCTCCATGTGTCCAATAAATTCATTTAAATAGCCCTTGTTGTTTGAGCCACAAATTATGTTATCGACATATACTTAGTCTACAAATATATTATCGTCATCTCTTCTTAGAAATAGTGTAGGGTCTATTTGTCCTCTAACAAAATCTTTTTCAATTAGAAATGTCGACAACCGCTCATACCAAGCTCGTGGTGCTTGTTTAAGGCCGTAGAGCGCCTTCTTGAGCTTGAACACATGGTTTGGAAATTCGATACTCTCAAATCCCGGAGGTTGTTTGACATAGACCTCTTCTCTTATTAAACCATTTAGAAAGGCCGATTTGGCATCCATTTGATATAGCTTGAAACCACGATGTGCCGCAAATGCAAGCATCAATCGGATGGATTCTAATCGTGCCACGGGAGCATAGGTCTCATCGTAATCAAGGCCTTCAACTTGACTGTAACCCTTGGCTACTAAGCGTGCCTTGTTTCTTATGATTTCTCCCTTATGGTTCAATTTATTTTTGAAGACCTATTTGGTTCCAATAATGGTGGTCTTCTTAGGTCTAGGGACTAAGTCCCAAACTTGACTTCTATCGAATTGACCTAGTTCATCTTGCATGACAATGATCCAATCGGGATCATTTAATGCTTCGTCAATTTTTCTAGGTTCAATTTTGGAAATTAGGGCAACTTCATTAGCTTCATTCCGGAAGAATGACCTAGTCCTAACCCCATGGTGGATGTCTCCAACAATTTGGTCTTGGGGATGGCTAGAGGCTAACCTAGTTGTCCTTGGTGTCGGTGGTGTTTCTTGAATGGTGTCACTAGACACAAGCTCAGCCTCAGGATCCGGCTGATCTATGGGTTGTCTAGGCTCATCGTCATCAGATTCATCACCACCATCTACAACATTTGGACTTTCATCCAAACCCAGTTGCCTGAGTTCGAATTGAGCTCCTTCAACATCTTCTGATTGATCATTTACTTTGGGAACTTCTTCAAAGACAACATCAGAAGACTCTTCAACCAATCTAGATTTCTTGTTGTAGATTCTGTAAGCATTGTTGACTAGGGAGTACCCGACCAGTATCCCTTCATCAGCTTTTGCTGTGAACTTTCCAAGATGGTCCTTGGTGTTTAGAATGAACACCTTACAACCAAACACCCTAAGATGTTTAACCGTAGATGGTTTTCCAAACCAAAGTTCATGAGGAGTCTTCCCTAGAAATCTGTGAATGAGGACTCGATTTTGCACATAACAAGCTGTGTTTACAGCTTCGGCCCACAAGTACCCCGGTAATGAGTACTCATTAAGCATGCTTTGAGCAGCCTCTTGTAGGACTCGGTTCTTCCTCTCTACAGCACCATTTTGTTGTGGTGTTCTAGGAGTGGAGAACTCATGCCTATACCCTCTATCCTGACAAAACTCTAAAAATCTCCGATTTTGGAATTCACCTCCATGATCACTTCTTATTGTTTTAATGGTTGATGATTTTTCATTTTCAACTCTTCTACAGAATGAAATAAACACATCTAAAGTTTGATCCTTATACTTTATAAAATAGGTCCATGTATATCTAGTAAAATCATCAATGATAACAAAATAATATCTACTATCATTCAAAGATATGATTGTACTACAATCAAACAAGTCCATGTGAAGTAAATTCAATGCGGTAGATGTACTTACAGCGCTTTTACCTTTATGTGCAGATTTTGTTTGCTTACCCATTTGACATGCATCACAAAGTTTGTCCTTTTCATACTTGATGCTTGGTAAGCCACGTACTAATCCCTTATTGGCCAATTTCCGGATATTCTTCATGTTCACATGTGCTAGTCTCCGGTGCCAAAGGTTAGACTCACCTTCTCTTGACATGAAACACTTAACAAAAGCATTAGTAGCACTTTTAAATAATACTTGATAAATATTATCTACTCTTGTGCCTACTAGTACCGTGTCAAAGGTGTCATGTTGTCTAACTAGACATTGACTTGATTTAAAATCAATTGTGTAACCCGCATCACACAATTAACTGACACTTAGGAGATTAAATGTCATCCCCTTGACTAGAAGGACATTCTTGATCCTAAGACATTCGGATATTTGAATGTCTCTTATTCCTATAACCTTAAGACCACCATTGTTACCAAATGAAACATTACCTCTACTTTTTCTTTGAAATGTAGTGAATAAGGTTCTATCACCGGTCATGTGTTTGGAGCACCCACTATCAACGAACCAAGTTGATAGATGCTCCCCCTCAATCATAACCTACACAATTCGAAAAATAGAAGATTTAGGTACCCAAATCTTGGGACCTAAAGCACCTACTATGCAAGACTTAGGCACTCATGCCTTGACCACCTTCTTTTGAGTCCTAGAGGTCTTAGATTGTCTAACATCAGTCCTAGACATCAAAAAAACAAATGAAGGTTCTTTAGGTCGGTAACCAATACCGGCCCTATTGCAGACTGCCCTTTGGGCATTCAAAATCATATCTAAAGTCTTTGAGCTTGTTGAGAATTTCTCAAGAACACTCTTGAGTCTCTCAACTTCACTCTTCAAAGATTTATTTTCATCCTCTAACATTTCTACATGTAAATCATCAACATCCTCATCCCTAGAGGACTTCAAATCTTCTACTTCTAACTTTAACAATTTAATCTTATTCTTAGACTTTTTCAATAAATCGGTCAAACATACAATGGTTCTATAGCGTTTATCTAGTTCGGGAGTGATTACCTCTTCATCATCCGAAGATGATGAAGCCCCGTTTGATGAGTCACTCGATTCATCACTGCTCTCTTGATCTTTAAGTGCCATGAGCGCCACATGACGTGTGCTCTTCTCATTCTTCTCCTCTTCGGATGAACTTGAGGAGGATTCATCCCATGTGACCTTCAAGGTCTTCTTCTTCTTTTTGGATTTATCCTCCTTCTTCTTGGATTTCTCCTCCTTCTTCTTTAGCTTTGAGTATTCACTCTTGAAGTGCCCTTTCTTGCTACACTCATAACAAGTAACGTTAAATTTATCAATCTTAACTTCACTATGGCTACCTTTACCCTTGAAGCGCCGACTCTTCCTCATCATCCTTCTTACAAAATTTGTCATCTTGGATGAGGAAGACCCACTGCCATCCTCCTCGGAATCGGACTCGGACTCGGATAAGGATGAAGATGAAGAGACTTCCTTCTCCTTCTTCTCCTTCTTCTTCTCCTTCTTCTTGTTGGTCTTTTCTCCTGCAACTAAGGCAATCCCCTTCTCCTTGGGGCCTTTATTAGCCATTTCATGAAGCTGCATTTCACAAAATAAGTCATCTAGTTTTACAATTGACAAGTCCTTGAAAACTTTGTAGGCATCCACCATGGATGACCACAAAGCATTCCTTGGGAAAGCTTTTAACACATACCTTACAAGGTCGTGGTTCTCGACCTTTTCGTCAATAGAATGAAGACCGTTGAAGACTTCCTTGAATCTACTATGAAGCTCGCTTACCGTTTCACTCTCCTTCATGGAGAGGTTTTGGAGTTGGTTAAGGAACAAATCCCTCTTGGCGATTCTCGAGTCTCGGGTTCCCTCATGGAGTTCAATGAGTTTATTCCACAAATCCTTTGTACTTGTAAAGGGACCAACCTTGATGAGTTGGTCTTTGTTCATGCCACATTGCAAAGTTACTACCGCCTTCGCATTGGCTTCACTTTTCCGGGTTTGCTCAGTCGTCCAACGCCAAGATTCCAATTATTTTCCTTCATTATCCTTTTGAGGGGGAAACCCCTCCTTCACAGCAAACCATGTGTTGATGTCCATCTTTAGATAATACTCCATCTTCGATCTCCAATATTGAAAATCTGCTCCATCGAAGAAGGAAGATCGAGTGGTACTAAAACCTTCTCTCAAAGCCATTGTAGTTGACTCTCGGTTGTTAATCCGCTTGAACAGAGCCCCAAGCTCTGATACCACTTATTGGAACTTGGATGGCTAGAGAGGGGAGGTGAATGTAGCCAGACACCACAATTCTTTCGCTTTCACACTTCTGCACTTAGGGTTAGTAGCACAGCGGAAGAAATACAGCAAAAACAAAGTGCAGAAATGAAAGACAAATGAAAACGCTAACAAAGAGGATTTACAAGGTTCCGGGATAACTTGCCCCTACTCCTTGGCGTGCCCATAAGGTGGGCGATCCCTTGATCGTTGGCAGATCAAGCCCCGGAAAATCCGAATAGAAAGAAACCTCCTTCTCGGTGGAGTAACCTCTCCACAGCGTTTCAAGATGAATGAAGTATTAAGTACAGGAAACACAAGAAGAAATCTTACTGAGCACTTAGAACCTCAAGAACACAAGCAAACTTCTCACCGAGCTCCACTCAGCACAGATCTCACGCAAGAACTCTCTTCTTCGTGTCTTCTTGCTGATGGACTCACCAAGCTTCTTGTTTCTTCTTCCCAAGTGCTCAAGTAACAGCTAGTTGCTTCACAAACAATGGATCAACAGATCAAAGTAATCGCACAAGTGATGGAGCCAAGCTTTCGATGGTGGAGAACTGCTCCTTCACCACTTCTCATCTCATCTCTTAACCTGCGCTGCCACAGACGCTCCTCTGCAGCCCCCAGCTGCTCATCTGAGACAACCCAGCTACCCTGACCTCTCCTGGACTCCATGAGCTCTCCTCAGCCGAGCCCCAGTTGAGCCCCAGTCAGCTGCCAGTCGTCGCCAGCGTCCGTTGCAACCTGAGATGGAAAACTGCCCAATCTGTCGTAGCAAAAGCTCAGTTTAAATCCCTTGAAGTAAACCTGAGGAACCTGCACACTTAGTAGCTCATTAGCTCAGCAAATCAATGGAGTATCAACAATCAGAAGTTACGAGCATAAATTAGTAGCAAATCAGCAGAGAAACAGACGCAATCAGAGCTCTGACAGCGTTTTGAATTAAAGTTGCCAGCTACTGATCGATCACCGGACCGATCAGAGTGACTCCTGCTCGGTCACCAGACCGATCAGGGTGGGTTCAGACCGATCAGGCTCCATCCTGATCGTTCCCCAACGCGTAATCAGAAATTGCGACTTCTCTGGGATCCGATCACCAGACCGATCCCAAGTCGTGGATCGGTCACCAGACCGATCCACCCCTTTGCAGGGTGATTTCTCAGCTTCGCAGTCCAACCCTCCTGATCGGTCACCAGACCGATCAGGGCATGCTCAGACCGATCAGGCTCCATCCTGATCGGTCATAGTGAGGAACTCGCGACACTTGATCGTTCACCAGAACGATCCGAACAGTATCTCTGATCGGTCACCAGACCGATCAGGAGCTGAGCAGTAAGGATCCCACAACCCACTGTATGCTCCCTGATCGGTCACCAGACCGATCAGGAGTCGATCAGTAGCCCAACACGGCCACTGAGTGCTCCCTGATCGGTCACCAGACCGATCAGTCATCGCTGGATCGGTCACCAGACCGATCCAGTAGGGAACACCGTGTCAACTTTCCTGATCGATCACCAGACCGATCCAGGCAAGGCCAAACCCACTCTAAGTCAAGAGAACTGGCTCCCAGCCTCCCCTGACTCATGCTCAGTCCCTTGGACCAAGACTCCGTGCCCAGCTTGACTCACCGGGACTTCAGTCAACCTGGCTTCACTCACCAAGACCCGGCTTCACTCACCGGGATTTCCAATCACCTAACCCTCCGAGTTAGGAATTTTCACACCTAGCCCTCCAAGCTACGACTTTTCCACACCTAACCCTCCAAGTTAGGATTTCATCCACCTAGCCCTCTAAGCTAAGACTTTTTCACACCTAACTCTCCAGGTTAGGATTTCATCCACCTAGCCCTCCAAGCTACGACTTTTTCACACCTAACCCTCCAAGTTAGGATTTCATCCACCTAGCCCTCCAAGCTAGGACTTTGTCACACCTAACCCTCCAAGTTAGGATTTTATCCACCTAGCCCTCCAAGCTAGGACTTTTTCACACCTAACCCTCCAGGTTAGGATTTCATCCAACCCAGTCCCACTAAGTATTCCTAGTCCACGACCAGGACTTAATCATAATCATCTCATCAACCTAAACTAAAATCGGTGTCAACACCAAAACAACAATCAGGATCCCTAACTTTACTTTGCTCTAAATGCTCTTATGAATGCTAGAATTAATAATGATTGCTTGCTTATGCGTGTTTTTTGTTTTAAATATCATGATAGAAATACTATTGCATGCCAAAACACCAAAGATTATATGCTTCATGATAAATCTAAGGTTTATAGACATAAGGACCAAGACATCAACCCTAAGAAGGGGAGACACATACCTAGAAAGATTGGTAGATCTAGAAATGATCAACATAGGAATGGTGATACTAAGGTTAGGAGTTTAGAGAAGAAAAATCAAGTTTTGAGTGCAAAACTTGATAAATTGGAAAAGAACCTAGATAGACTCATTAGAGGATCCAAGGGCGTAAGCATGAGGCCAAATGATCAATACCTTAGAAGTGGTAAGCCGGGACTAGGATACCACCCTAGGAAGTCAAATATTAGTAAAATATCATATTCAAGGATGTCTTATGCTTATGGTAAAGAAAAGGTCAAAAATGATAAGGAAAAGTCATTTCAAAAGAAAATGAAGGATTTGACTAAGGAAAAAGTGTATAGAGTTAAAAGAGTGATAATTGAAGGTCAAGAAGCACCGGAGGAACACCGGTGTGGCCTTGCAATTGTGAGTGAGTTACCTAGGGTGGTAACTAGAGCTAGGAGCTCAAGGGAGAGCTCTTGGAGCCAAAATGGGATACATGGTCAATGGATCTCAGGGGGTTGTATCCTAAGAGATTAGGCGTGTTAGATCGATGCGCCTTGCTAGAGGGGGTGAATAACAATTTCTTGATTTTCTTCCTACAAGGTTAGCGTGCGCAAGCGGAAACAATAGTAATAAAATCAAACAACGCAATACCTATTTCGTGGTTCGGAGATGAAATTCCTACTCTACGACAGTCCATGAGGTGGACAATCCCTCGATCTTTCGGCGGATCACTCCCCGGATGCCCTCCGGCTAGCTCGTGTAACTCCTTGTGGGTGGAGAAATCTCACCACAACCTTGAACACACTATCTGAGCACTAAGACTACTAATGAGCTCTAACCAAACTCATTTCGTCAAGAGCTCCCAGCCCAAACCGAGTTCTCTTAAATAGAACTCAGAGCTGAAAACCCCGACACCAGTCGACTACTCCCAGGGCGGTCGACTGGTCCCACTGAAAATCGACCGTTGCAGCTCAACGTTCGAATTTTCAACCGACTTAACCAGTCACCACCAGTCGACTGCTCCCAGAGCAGTCGACTGGTCTAGGGTCAGAAACCTTTTGTGAGTTTCTGTTCTTGCTAGCAGTCAACTGTTATATTCCCAATCGACTATCCAGCTTATAAGAACACTCTTCCTCACTCCAACGACCCTCCTCCACGGGTTCCTTCAGGTATACTCCCTTGGCTTGCCCCTTGATGTCCTCTTCCACCGGCTATCGTCCCTCGGATGCGCACACAAGCCTTCCCTTAGCTTGTCTCCATGCCACCCTTCACGTGTGCCCTTTGAAGTACACTTCCCGGCTTGCCCTTAGAGTCCTCCTCCCTTGACTCTCGTCCCTTCATGACTCAGCTGACTCTTCACCAGCAGCCTTGACTATTGCCTTCGCGCCCTTTTCGTCTTCGGCCCTCGTCCCTCTGATGCACACAAGCCTCCAGCTTGTCTCCATGTCATCCATCACGTACGCCTCAAAGTCCGCGGCCCTCGGCTCATCATCCCTGCTATTCAAGGTCCCTCGGGTGCACACAAGCCTCCAGCTCGTCTTCATGCCACCTTTCACCGTACCGAAGCCGTCTGGCTATGTCAATATGTGTAAACCTGTAATCTTGCACACTCAAATACACATATTAAATCACAAGGAAAAACCTAACTTAAACCCCAAACATCAAAATACATGGTGACTCCGGACCATAGATTGCCTGAACAAGGTGAACTATGAAATGTGTCAATGGGTTTAAAAGGCTAAGGTTAGTCTTAATCCTAGGAATTTGGCACACTAAAAAGGAGGTTTGTGGTGAAAAATATGGAAATAGAATCATATTGGGAGAAAATTAATTTTTAATGTGTAAATGTCATATAACTTAGTGCTAGAAATGTATTATGATTAGGCATTGGAAGGTACATCAAGGAGAGGCCAAAATTAAGACTTTAGGATAAGGTTTCAATGATACGATTTAGGAAGAATGGAATTTCGTGCCAATCTTGGGATCCAGAATAGTTTTGTTTGAAAGCATATTTTTCCCAAGTAGATATAGGTTTCACAAATCTCCCCACGAAATTTCAGAATTTTTAGATATTTGTGGAATTAATTAGATATTTCTGAAATTAGGCTGAAAACCTAAAATTCAGGTACCAGCCGACTAGTTCAGAACCAGCCGACTGGTCCAGGATTGAGAACTTTCTGTTTGTTTTACCAGTCGACTGCCCAAGGGGCAGTCAGCTGATCTCACCTGAAAAACATTCTGTTCGTTTTCCCAGTCGACTACCCCAGAGGCAGTCGACTGGTCCGCAGGTTTTATTAGGGATCAGGCCACGCGGGGGTGGCCAAAACCTAGGGTTTTACGTGCCACCCCTACGAACTTCTCCTCTCCCCGACCTCCTCTCTTGTTCTAAGGCTCTCCCATGACCTAGAAACTCCTTCCTAGCATTCTCCTAGCCTCCTCCATCTCCGATCTTCACCTAGGGTTCGTAGAGTCTCTCTTTTCAAGTCAATCTTCACTCAACTTCATCATGCAACGATTGGGAAAAAAGGTTGGCCTCTAAAAGGTAAAAGAGTGAGGGATCATCACAACGAGGTCGGGTAGACTCAGGGGAGTCTCGATTCCGATCTGTGGAGTGTCGGAAGAGATTCGACGAAAATGAATTCGTGTTAATGAGCTGTAGATACCTCAATAGGGCATATTTCCAAGAGAAAACCCCTCAAATCACTGAGATGGTTACGCATTTTGGGATAGAGCATTTAGTATATTGTCAGCATGACATTAATTTAGACCTGTGCAAAGAATTCTACACCAACCTCACATGTATCGATCTTAATAATAACCTATATGAGTCCATGGTGGCAAGAGTCCCCATCCCCTTCTCACCCACAGTTTTATGTGAATTTTTGGGGTGTAGAGCGTCTAATAATGTGGTCACATATTTTCCTAAAGTTATTGAGTCACTTTCTTTTCATGACATCACTATTGATCAGATCCACATGCATTATTTTGGGAGACATCGCCGCATTTCATAGCGTATCTTTGATGCAAAGAACATGAGTCCTTTTAGTCATGTCATGTATAAGATTGTCTTGGAGTGTCTGTTGCCCATTGTCACCAAGGGGCGGTCTAGGATTCGACTACCGCACTTGGTGTTGATGTATGCATTTGAGAGGAGGCTAGACATTGATATCTCTTTGCATGTTTTCACATCTATCTGTCATTTTTCCCATAGTGTGAATGGGAAAATCTACATGTCATTCTGCCATGTCCTGACCGAGTTCTTCGAGTCTCGAGGTATACGTACGTCTAGCGGTCAGGTTCATCACCTGTCAAAGGATTATGATCAGATTGGCACACGCCAGTTGTCCTTGGCAGGGATAGAGTGTAGACAGGGGGAGATGTCTGGAGGCAGCGTCCTGAGTCCTCCAGTTCAGATGAGGAGCCCGCTGGTGGAGTTACACACGAGGAGTTCTCTCAGCTCCGATCTGAGGTTCACGGCCTCCGGGAGGAGTTCCACGGGTTTCAGCAGACGCAGACAGCCATCCAGGGAGAGGTCCATGGCCTCACGCAGTTCTATCAGGGGTTCCAGCGCCAACAGGATGAGATGCTCGATATGATACGGCAGTTGTACCTCACGTATCCGGCCCCTCCTCCTCCTCCTCCTCCTCCTCCTCCAGATGATGACATGAAGTAGTTTTGATCTTATCTGATGAGCTTAGTGTTGAGAGTGCCTTGTTTGATGTTACATTTTATCTCTAAAACACTCATTTGGAAATTGTAAAACCTTAACTAATTTGGGGTCGTGGCCCATATGACTTTTGTTATGTTTTTATGTTTCAATCATGAATGAAATATTTGCTTATGTTTTCATGCTACTTTATGTTATTCTTGTGTCATGACTTGAATATCATTTGAAATTTATGGAGTGTTATTAAATGATAAGATATGATCATGAATTAAAATCTTTGGTTATACTTTCATACTCATCATATAAGGTTTTAATTCATGGTATAATGGTAAGTGTATAGAATAAGGTTTTGTTGATATTATAGAATTTAAGGAAGGATGATGTGTATGTCTCTAGGGTTAAGAGATAAATAAGGGGAGGTTTGTATCATATTACGAATACATAAGAACAAGGGAATAATTGAGGGCAATTTCATGTGTAAAATAGTATTGGATGGTTTGGACAAACACATGGAATCATGTAGAGTTTTAAAAGTTGATACAAAGTGACAAGTTTTGAGGAAATTAGAATTTATACCAAAAGTCAAGCACATTTGATATTTTTCATGAAATTATATTTTTCTAGGATAGAGTATATCCTAACAAATGTGTTTGCAAAATTTTAGATTTTTTCAGATTTTCTAGAAGTTTTTGAATTTGGGCTGGGAATTCAGAATTGGCAGTATCAGTCGACTGCCCTCGAGGGCAGTCAACTGATGTCTCAGGCAGATTGAGAATCAGTGATTTCTGAAGGGGTTTTCAGAAATTAGTTGAGTTCTATTTGGCATCAGGGGTAGGGTTGCTTAGGGCAATCTTTTTGATGGTGTCAAAGGGGGAGAACTTGGGTGTTAAGTTAGGTTTAACTTGACATGAGAAAATGTGTGGTGTTAAGTTGGGTAGAACTTAACTTGGTGTTGGTTGTGAGAATTAAAAATTGGGGGAAAACATAGGTTAAATGGGAGGTTGTCTCTTGTTTGTTATGCTTTGATTTTCAATTGCTATTGCTATTGTTGTTTTTGTTTACCTAACTTAAGCATATTGCCAGACATCAAAAAGGAGGAGATTGTTGGGGCAATCGGCCCGGGTATGATCTGGAGGATCATGATTTTGATGTGTGTGGTCAATGTGATCAAGTTAGGGTTTGTTGTTGGACTAATATGTGTATGTGAGTGTACAGGTGTACAGGTACACATATACTTGGTTGGATGTCTTCAGGTGAAGGGTAACATGGAGGCAAGCTGGAGGCTTGTGTGCACATCCAAGGGACCATGGGCAGAGACGATGAGCCGAGAGACGCGGACCTCGAGGCATGTGTGTAGGATGGCATGGAAACAAGATAGAGGCTTGTATGCACATCCGAGGGACGGGAGCCGAAGAGGAAGAGGGTGTAAATGCAATAGATCGAGACTACGGATTGAAGAGTCGACCAAGTTGTGAGGGTTCGAGTGTGAGTGTTTGTACTCAGGGACTAAGCCGGGAGGGTTTGAGTGCGGAGAGAAATGTACTCAGGAAGGCAACCCTAGGCTTAGAAGGGAACCAGTCGACTGCTCCAGGAGCAGTCGACTGGTAATGGCTGAGGATTCGAACGTTGGTTGTAACGGTCGAATCTGAGTGGGACCAGGGGCAGTCGACTGGTAGCGGTCATTTACTACTCGAACTCTATTTAAAGGAGCTCGTTTAAGGCTACTGTTCCTTGGCGAAACTTACTTGGATAGAGTGAGTTAGTAGCCTATTGTACTCAGGTAGTGTCCAAGAGTTGTAGAGAGGTTTCTCCACCCACAAGGAGCTATGCGATCTAGCCGGGGGTGCTCCGGGGAATCATCCACCGACGGATTAGGGATCGTCCACCTTACGAGCAGCCATGGAGTAGGAGTTCTATCTCCGAACCACGTAAATAGGTGTGTCTCAGTTGTTAGTTTTGTTTTTACTTAGTATTTTCCGCTTGCGCACTAATAATTGTAGGAAGAAAATGAAAAGTTGCTATTCACCCCCCTCTCTAGCAAGCCGTCAACGATCTAACATCATGTGTGTCATGCTATGTATTCGCCTTGATGTCTCATATGCGCTGAGCATGACGAGTAGATACTAGTTGGATCCAAGTGAAAGTCACTAAACAATTGTTAAGAATATTCTTAAGTACTTACAGAGGACGAAAGAATATTTCTTGATATTTGGAGGCGATAAGGAGCTCGCTGTAAAGGGTTATAATGATGCAAACTTCCAAACTGATAAGAATGATTCTAGATCGCAGTCAGAGTATGTATTTTGCTTGAATGATGGTGTTGTGAGACGGAAGAGTTCGAAATAAGACACAGTCGCATATCCTACAATAGAAGCCGAGTATATTGTTATCTCTGATACAGCAAAAGAGGTTGTTTAGATCTGGAAGTTTATTGCAGAGCTTGGTGTGGTTCATAACATATCAAACCCAATAGACTCTATTGTAACAACAATGGGACTATTGCACAGGCTAAGAAACCTTGCTCTCATCAATATTCCAAACATATACTATGGCGTTTCTATCTCATTCGAGAGATCATCGATAGAGGAGATGTAAGGATATGTAGAGTAACGACTGATGCTAACATCGCGAATCCTTTGACCAAGGCTTTGTCACAGAGGTAGAATAATGGTCACACTATTAGATATTTCAGTGCTTAACACTAGTGCTAGTAGGAGATTGCTAATGTTAACCCTAAAGGCAATTATGAGATGATTGACTAGGAAACTTTTTATATCATTTTTATTAATAAAGGCAAAGTTTTAGTTATTATATTTACTTTATGTTTGTGTCAAATGAATAAGTATAATAATGTCCTTAAGTAGTAGGTTTTAATCTATATCATATAAATTGGTTGAATTGATAATAAGATGATGTAAAGAATACTACTCTTAACTATTCCTAGTCAAACATTAACATTCAAGGACAATATTAATGTGTTGAGACTAGCATACAGGTCAATTGATGACTTAATCTCACAAGTCATGGATATGTGATATCAAGACGACAAATGAGTACATATTAGAGAATATGTACTAATTGACCCGTCATGAGAAAGTTTCATGGATCGTTATATGAGTGCTACAAACTTTCTCATAATAACTATTGGTATAAATAGTCCTTAGACCTCAAATCACTATAGTTCACTACATAAAGAATTGTATACTTTGGTATTGTCAAACGTCACCCATAACAGGGTAGACTATAAAGTTGATTACTGGATATATAACAAATTATGCGGAGGGATGTGAATGATGTAGATAGCATCTATCCCTCCCATATGACGAGAGTGATATCTGTGGGCCCCTTGATTGAGTAGAACCACTAAAATGCATGATAATGTTCAAATGAGTCAATATGAGATATTAAGCTCATTTGATTGAGTGAGTCTATTTGGGGATTAAGAAACATAAAGATTGATAATAGGATGACACGGTTTATGCCTTATTGATCAATCTAGATATCGAGGATAAGAGGACAAAGTCATATATTATAATAGACACGAAAAGGTTAAGTCGAATCTCGACTTTCTCATCACTTGGGTAGCAATGATGCATTGTTAGATGTTGCTCATTGTTTATGTATTTAAAATGGTTTAGATACATTGCCAACGTTATGAGAACCTATTAGTCACACATAAAAAGCATGATGTTTCGGAGATAATGTATTTTTAGTTTAACTAAAATGTGATTCGAAATGGGATTAATTGAGTTAGACTCGAATGAATGGAATTAGATTATGGATTGAGTCTAATCTGAGTTAAACTCATTTAGCTTAGACTCAAGCACTTAAAAAGGATTAGTGTTTATTAAAAGGGTTTAATGAATATTATTAAAGAGGAAGACCAAGAAACCAAAATCCTTTGTATTCATTGGATGAATACAAAAGGTTAAAAGAATACCAAGGGACTTTGGTATTCATTGAGATTAATGGGCACTAATAGGTTGAGAAGATCAAAAGTCAAAGACCTTTTGTATTCTAAAGCTTGACTATAAAAGGGTCATTTTAGTGTAATGAAGATGTTGTTGAACTTGATCTTCTTCTTCTTTCTCTCCTTCTTCTTGACCGAAACACACAAAGTGTGTGTTTGGTCCTCTTTTCTTGTGAACCATCTCAATTTGTTAGCACAATTAAGGTGGTTCATCAGTGAGACCGAGATCGTGTTCGTGTGGATACTATTAGAGGCACGACCATCAAGGACTAGCGGGATAAAATAAAGGCACGCATCAAAGGTATAACTTTTTAGATAAAACTTTGTACAATTTTTTGCATGAATCGCTCGAAAGGATCCTATTTTCTGTTGTGATTTTGTTATTTTTTGCATAGAGATCTCTACAGGGAGGTCGAAAGGTTGAACAAGCAATAAGTCAAGAGGTCAACCACAAGCTGAGAGGTCAAACTGCTCGGTAGGTCAGCAGGTTGGTCAAACTAGCTCGATAGGTTGACAAGTCGGATCAGCTCGAACTAAGTCAAATTGACTTGACAATCGGACCACATAAGTGCATCCTGTTGAAATGGAGCCAACTAGATTTCGATCGATCTATCACAAAGTATTGCACGTTGTCAACATTAACGCATGACATCTTGCTCATTCTTGAATTTAGTTTTTTTGAAACTCTTCTTTTTATCAATTCTTTTGTCGATATAAATTTACATGGGACTTCGTTCAGCAATAATAGTACATGCGACCAGTGGGACATTCTTGTAGGTGTAGAGAACATTAGGTTGTGTTTGGTACACTTATTTTTTATTTTCATTTTCTATAGAAAATGTGATTTTCTGAAAAACGTGTTTGGTTTGTATTTTCCAACCTTGTTTTTTAGAAAAAGATATAGCGTTTTCTGGAAAACTAGAGAATGAAATAAAGTTATTTCCCAAAAAATTGAGAAAATATGATTTTCTAGAAAATAAAAATAAAAAATGAAGCAAACCAAACGTCCCCTTAGATAGTCAAACTTAGATTTTGATATTGACAATGATTAAAAGTTAAATTTCATTATAATCTAAAAAGGTTGACTAAGTATGCAACTAGCTCAAATAAAAAAATATTAGTAATTAGGTCAAATTGACTAGATACTAGGCAAGATAAAAGTCCTAGAAGATATTAGGCAATGGGAAAGCCTAGTCATGGATAAGCAAATGAAAATCCTGGTAAAGGCTGCTAAAGGAAGTGTATTAGAGGAAGTTCCTTATGCTTGGAGGAGTTTTTGGGCGTCGAAAGGTTCCAAGGCGCCTCAGAAGGTTCCTGGCGCCCTGGAACATCCAAGGTGTTCTAGATCAAAATTTTTATCTCAAAGAGGATAATGCACGATGCATCGAATAAGACTTACTCCGGAGACACTCTAGGTCATTCAACGCACCCCGGATGCATTATAAAAGCATAAATAATTTGATAGACTCGGGACAGTCTGGTCCTAACTTTCAGATTTTCGATGAAATTCTAGGTTGGACCGATGCCTGTTGTTCCCTTCAAGGGAATATGTCCTCACCTATTCCTCTCAGGAGAAGTTACTTGACTTGCCAAATATTCGGTTCTCCAGACTTGTTCATACTTCCGCTCCGATCCTCCGATGCCCAGGACTTCCACTGGATGTCCGGTCCTCTAGACCCATCAACCTACTAGACGTCCGACCCTCTAAACCCGTTTAGACTTCTCACATCATGTACTTGATCTGTCAAGTCTTCCTACCCAGTCCCACCGACCAAAACTTTCTTACCTAGCCTCAACTAGGATTTCCACTTACCTAACCACAACTAGGGCTTTCCCTTATCCAAGCATCCACTAGAACTTTTGTCTTGCCTAATATCCAGTCAACTTGACTACTAGGACTTTTTTGTTGAGCTACCTGGACATTTAGTCAACTTAGTTTGAAAGTTATACAAGAAAAAGAAGGGATTCACCAAAAATAGAATCAAGAAGATGATCCAAACAAAGACCAAGTAGTCGAATCTGAACCTATGTACAAAGGGCAAGTCAGATATAGCTTGCTACGGCTGCAACAAGAAGGAACACTTCAAGGTGGAGTGTCCAAATCCAAACGAAACCAAGAAGTAAAGGAGAAAGAAGACATTGAAAGTAGCGTGGGATGAATCCTTGTCGAAAGATTCGAAAGAAGAAGAACATGCTCATGCAAACTTCCTTGCACTGCCGACACGAGAACAAGTGGTCGAGACTGAGTCTAAGCCTAAATCTTGATCTGAATACGAGTTTGAGATAAACCATGGACCCGTAGCCATTTCAGACGAATCCAAAACTAACATAGATTCTCCTTTAGTCAATAAGGTGTATTTAATGCTATAAGAAATAACTCAAGAATTAGCCAAGTTGAATGCTCGGGTCAAGTCATTCCAAAGGAGGTAAAATCCCTTAAGGATGAGACTAACCTAAGTTCATTGACTAAGCAAGTCCAACATCTTGAGGAAAAATATTTCACTCTGAAAGGTCAAATCAAATAATTTAAAGAATTATTGGAACAATTCACTTTGAGTTTCAAAATCTTGATATGATACTTGAAAAATAAAGGGCCGTATATAATCAATCCGGACTAGGATACAATGCTAAGATTAGATAAACTGATATGTACTATGCATGTTTAGTATCTCCATAATGGTATAATATTATCAACTTTGGACTTGATCCCTCATGGATTTATTTTTAGGTTCTACCAAAAGGTTTCATATCAATAAAGATATCTTCATCTTTTAAAACTAATAATCTTTTTCATAAATTTTCAATGTAGAATTTGATTGTATTATTAATAATCCTCCCTCTTTTCTTATTTTAGGAAAGAAGTCACTTGCACTTGGTATTGGATCCGCGCTTCTCTCGTGCTATTTTGGGCAATACCAAGAATGTGGAATGAGCACATCGATAATGCCTATTGATGGACCATGATAAAAAAAATCTACCTTAGCCTTCATTGAACAGACAAATTTAAGAGGATTGAGGGTAGATCTCTTTGTTGGCATCCAATCACTCTTGACCTACTTCATGACTCTTCACTGGCATCTAGTCACTCTTAACCTGTTTTGAGCCTCCCTGCTGATATCTAATCACTCTTGACTTGCTTTGGGTCTCTCTTATAGTATCCTATCACTCTTAACATGCTTCAGGCTCCCCCATTGGCATCCGGTCATTCTTGACCTATTTCGGGCCTCCCCTCAACTTCACTCAAGGCCACCCAATGACATCCGGTCTAGACCATGACTTTGACTCATGCTTGTTCTGGTAGTTAGTCTAGTGAAGGGCAATCTCGCTCTAATTCAACTTGTTATAACCAAAAGAATTCACATATCTCCACAATGGTATGATATTATCCACTTAGGCATAAGCCCTCATGAATTTATTTTTGGGTTCTACTTGACCACATACCAATGGAGATATCTTCATTTTTTTAAACTTAGAATCTTTTTCATAAATTTTCAATGTGAGACTTTGATTATATTTCTAATAATTTTGTATCCATTGGGAATCGTTTTCAAATTATCTATGACAATACTCCTACATGAACCATCTGCACTAGCTCATTGAGACAATGTTTGTATATATTTTTTGAACCTGGGGTGATCGATCCAGCCTACGAAAATTTCCCACCAATCACTAGGATAAATAGGGAAGTGCTCGTGGCAAGTGGTCCTAATACCTAATATCCCATGGTTGCACGTTGTTTTTGGAGGAAAAATTCTTGTAAAATTCATCGTAGATGAGGATCGAACCATGGTGCTTGAGAAACAACTAGTCGCTTTTTCACTGCACCATGACTAAGTTTGTATATGTCGGCAAAAGGTGATTTGCTCATCTCCAATACTCTCACCTATCTATCTCAAAGTTAATATGGTAGAAATAAATTATAAATATTATTAGTCTAGATAGTAACTAGTTCAGACAATTGCTGACCTAGATTTGTCGTAGGAGGTTCTCTTAGCGCTCTTATCTTTTAAAAAAAAAAGATTCAAGTCTATAGTTGTTGTAGAGTTGTTTATAGACCCGGCCTCGGGCCGGGTCCAACCCGAAACCGGCCCGGGTCAACGGGCTGAGTGGCCCGTTGATCGGGTTCGACGCAGCAAAACTGCAGAACCGGCGGTTAACCGCCGATTCAGTCGAATCCTGCCGGGCCGGTTACGGTTCAGCGCAGCAAAACCGCAGAATCGGCGATTCCAACGGCACTGAACGGTCGGTTCAGTGCCGTTGGGAAGGTTTTTTTTTTGTTTTTTTTCAACAGTTGAGATCATTTGACCGTTTTTTTATCAATGGCTATGATTTAGTGATCGTTATGATCAAAACTCTATAAATAGGGAGTTTATTTCATCATTTTCACACACATCTTCTCTTCTCTCAATCTCTCATTCTCAAATCTCAAGTCTCAACTTCTCTCCACATTCTTCATTTTTCGCCGATAATGGAAGGTAGTCACGGAGCTTCATCATCTCGATCTCGAAGGGGAAAAGAAATAGCGTACGAGGATCCCAACCTTCAAATTCAATCCACCGATAATGAGACCGAGGCTCAGCCTCAACGCCCTCCGATCCCCAAAAGACAAGGAAGTACCGATGCGATTAATTCTAAGTTTCGGGAAAATCCTCCTTTAAAATCATCTATTTTCACTAAATATTTTAAGAAGATCACATTTCCGTCGGTAGAATTGCATGCAAAATGCAAGCATTGCAATGCTTCCTACAAATTCCAAGCCAGCGACGGCTATGGGTCGTTGAAATGACATGTAGGAACGAAGCACCCGACGGAATATGAGCTTGATCGCTTTCAAACACAATTATCTAGATTTTCAAGTGGTAGTAGTACTGATTCTGGTTTATTTTTATATTCGGATAATAAATTAAGAGAATCATTAGCTAAATTTATTTTGGTAGAACATCTTTATTTTAGTTTTGGATCTAAATGCACATTTGAAGATTTTTGTAAAAAATCTCTTAATCCTACTGCTAAACATGTACCTAGGACTACACTTACTCATACAATTAAAAGATTATTAAAACAAGAAAAAAAGAATTTAATTGATGAATTTAGTAAATTAAATAATAAAGATTCTTTATGTTCCGATATTTAGAGTGATCATTAGCAAACTCATTCTTATATGGGTGTAACATGTCATTGGATTGATAACTCTTAGATCCTCCAAAAAAGATTGTTAGCTTATAGCGTTTTTGATGAATCACATACTGCTCATAACATTGCACAATTATTACACTTAATTTTAGAAGAATATGGATTGACTCATAAAATATTTTCAATATCATTATACAATGCTAGTTCTAATACCACTTCTATAGATGAACTAAAATTTATTTGTCAACCTATTATTGGTGGTTTATTTTTTCATATTCGTTGTGTATGCCATGTTTTAAATTTATGTGTTCAAGATGGATTAAAACTTTTACAAAATTATATTCAACCAATTAGAATCGCAATTTCATACTTATGATCTCATCCATCTATGATGAAGCAATGGGATAGATTTTGTAAAACTAATGGAATGAGACCTAAAAACTTTCCACGTGTTGTTCCAACATGTTGGAATTCAACATATCAATTATTACAGGATTCATTTCAATATAAAGATTTATTATGTTTATTTTTGCACAAAATAGTAATACTAATATATATTTATTTTCACAACAATGAAATATTTGTTGTAATATTTGTGAAATTTTAAAAGTTTTTAACGATGTAACTGAACAACTTTCTAGTGTTTATTATCCCACTGCTCATTTAATTTTAGGGAATTTTTATAGTATAGTATTAATATTAAATGAACATGTAAATAATGAAACTTTAACTTTATGTGTATTAGCTATGAAAACAAAATGGGAAAAATATTTTTATTTTATTCCTGAAATTTATTTAATTGTATTTGTTTTAGATCTTAGATTTAAATTAGAAGTTTTACAAGAAATGTTAACTTTATATTATGACGCTTTAATTCCTATTAAAGATTCTTCCTCTCCAGATCCAGCTAATATTATATATAATATGAGAAATTATTTATATGATGTTTATAATCAATATTATGTTAAATATAGAACACAAATTAATATTTTTGAAACACAACAACCTACTACTACTAATTTAAAACTTACAAAAGCACAACTTTTATTAAAAGAACGGACGAAACGTCCACAAGTTCCACACAAGAACTTGAGAATTATTTTACGACTTCTTTTGATTTTAATGAAGTAGATAGCGAAGATTTCGATATCTTGAAGTGGTGGTCACAGAAGGCTCAAAGCTTTCCCGTTCTCTCCGTGATCGCAAAAGAAATTTTAGCTTCTCCAGTGTCAACTATTGTTGTGGAGCAGACGTTCAGTGCCGGCGGCAACATATTAGATGAACGACGATCAACTATGTCTCCCAACTCATTGGAAGCTCAAGCATTACTAGATGATTGGACTAGAACCGAGAAACGAATCTAAGAAATGCAACTTTCAGAAGACGAAGTCGAAGAATTTAATACCGAATAAACAAATACAACAGGAACGGGAGGAAATGGAAGTGAGTGATAAAGGGTAAAAATGTAAAGAATATAAAAGGGTAAAAATGTAAAAGAACTACGTGGGCTTTGATTCCCCTACACCCTAAGGGGATACGTAAGCAATTTATATAAGTGCAAGCCCTTTTTTTAATAAAATTTATTTTTTTAATTTAATTTTTAATTTTTTTAATATAATAATCTTGAACCGTGGCGAACCGTGAACCGGCGGTTCCGAACCGTGAACCGTAACCGGTTTGGGCGGTTAAGGTTAAAGGTCGGCCTCCCACGAACCGTTGAACCGGCAGTTCCGAACCGTGGTATATATTTTTTGAACCTAGGGCGATCGACCCAGCCTACGAAAAGTTCTCACCGATCACTAGAATAAATAGGAAAGCGCTCGTGGCAAGTGGTCCTAATACCTAATATCCCACGGTTGCACGCTTTTTTTAGAGAAAAAATTCCTGCAAAATTCGTTGTAGTTGAGGATCGAACCACGATGCTTGAGAAACAACTAATCGCTCTTTCGCTGCACCGTGACTAAGTTTGTATATGTCGACAAAAGATGATTTACTCATCTCCAATATTCTCACCTATCTATCTCAAAGTTAATATAGTAGAAATAAATTATAAATATTATTAATATGAATAGTTACAAACTCGGACAATTACTAACCTTTATTTGCCGTAGGAGGTTCTCTTACAGCCTGTTTGGAAAGGAGGGAATTGGAATTCAATTCCCTTCTTTGGTAGCAAATTTAAAGAAGGAATTGGAAAAGAATTGAATTCCAATTCCCTTCACACACCCCAAAATAAATCAGACCCAAAAGGGTCTGATTTGGGAAAGGAATTGAATTCCATTCCCTTCCAACTTTAAAATGACTAATTCACCCTGCTGCAACCCTGCTACAACCCTGCTTCCATCTTTATTTTGCTTAAGGGTAAAATGGTAAAAATATAATAATTGATTTCAATTTCGATTGATTCCAAACATGGAAATTGGAATTCAATTCTGTTGTTTACTATTCATTCCAAACATGAGAATTGGAATTCAATTCCGGTCGGAATTCAATTCCGACCGGAATTGAATTCCAATTCCTTACTTAAAAGTTTCCAAACAGGGTGTTAGCGCTCTTATCTCAAAGTTAAAAAGGTTAAAGTCTATAGTTGTTGTAGAGCTGTTGATATTTTTAGAGTAATGATTGGGAGAGTGAATTTGGGAGAGTGAATGGGAGAGTGAATGACGTGTAGCTAATATGTACATGTTCGATCGCCGATCGGACACCACCGATGACCTCTGATTGCCGTCTCGAATCAAACTATGTCTTGGGGGATGGTGAACCCGGCAGGGTCGTCGGTAATTGAGATCTCACCGGATTGACGGTGAATGCGACGAGATCATAATTACGACGATTCCCGATGAGTTCACCGATCTTCTTAGGACATAGTTTGATTCGGGACGGTGATCAGAGCCCGTCGGTGGTGTCCGATCGGTGATCGGACGTGTATACAATAACTGCCACGTCATTCACTCTCCCATTCACTCTTCCAAATTCACTCTCCCTATCATTACTCATAATTTTTAGTTCCGCATTAAAGAATTTAAAGCTTTAATGCAAATCTTCTTTTAATAAAAAGGTAAAAGTCTATAGTTGTTGTAGAGCTGTTGATATATTTTTAGTCCCGCATTAAAGAATTTAAAGCGCTCATGCAAATCTTCTTTTAATAAAAAGGTGAAAGTCTATAGTTGTTGTAGAGTTGTTGATATATTTTTAGTCCCGCATTAAAGAATTTAAAGCTCTCATTCAAATCTTTATAAGTGGCAATTAATGATAAAGACATCTTTTTCAAGTCAATTAATATTATTAAAGGATATCTTAAGATATCAAAAAGACTTTGGACATCGATTTGGGGCCAAACTGTAATTAATATTAATTAATCATATATGACACTTGACGTAATTCTGTTTTGAATAGTTAACTAATGGAAGTCATTAGTCGTTTTTTAAAAAATAAATAAATAAATAAAAGAGTTTGTTGTGTCTTTCATAAGAGATAAAATATCTCTTTAAAATGATTTTTTGAATCTATAAATAAAATAATGATTTTCAATTAGTTTTTTCATCAAATATATCTCGAAAACTAAAAGATATCACGAATTTTACACTTTTTCTTTATAATTTGTATAGAGCGAACGATGCTCGCAAGTGAGTGATTAGGTTTGATCAAAATATTTTAATGTGTTTTAGAAATAGTGCATGATACAGGAAGTATCGAGGGATTCCGTATGCCAAGAAAGTCAATGTCCTACTAAGATGGAAGTCTAAGTCCAAACAAGTCAACTCAATCAGGCTATCCGAGATGAGAGAGGTGGCCAATAGGTTCAGATAAATCAAAATGACTCTCTGCCCATCTCTAGTTGGTCCTACCGATTAGAAGATCAACTCCACTCGGCTACACCGACTTGACACCTTGCTCTACTCCATTTAGAAAGGTTCCGACAATCTTGCTCCTCTTCAACCTATCCACCATGGCCGCAAAGATATCTTCCCCGATCGGGTAGAAGATCACGTCATACACCTATGCCAATGACGAACAGACATTAAAAATAACCTTGCTTACTGACTCCTAATTAGTTCACTCTTACATGGGAGCTCAGCTACCCCGACTTCTTCAAGTCAGTTTTCCCAACTCAATGAGCTTAGCTCCTAGGCGGGGGAGATTGGTCAGTTTTCCCGACTCAACTACTTGAAACAAAAAGAAGAACGAGGGATGGTGAGTCCGGACGGACTCTACGGGTACAAGAATAGATAAATGCATGATATATAAAAAGGATAAAATAAGCATATAGAAATAAAGGTATACAATCTCTGGAATGAAGAACATAAATCAAATGCATCTGTACGGATAAGCATATATGAAAATCAATGTAATGCGTAGGGGTATGATCAAATATTCCCATAATACCTTAATAAACTGCTCATACTGTAGAGTAGATCCAGATCATATAATAAATGCAAATCATAGTCGAATATGCATGTTAATCAAATACAACAATCATAGCTCAAACAAATACAACAAATACAAACAAATGCATAATGCATAATATGCACATAATGCAATGACATGCTCTGTGCACACACCAACTACCGCTACATTGGGTAGGTCGGGTGGACAAGATATAAGCGTCAAAACTTATGGTTATACAGAGAAACCATAATACCTATGGCTATGAATGAAAAGTCATAAATACCTATGGCTATAAAACCCCAAAAATACCTGTGGGAACTCCTAACATCTGGAGAGTATCAACTGTCTGCACACAACTCTAATTGAGCATGTCACAATAGGAAATATGACTGGCGACTCATCTGAACCACAAGTGAGCCAATGGTCGTCGGCATACAAACAATGCTATGATATATGTCACTAATATGCACAACCCTAATCAAACCAAAAACCTTACAATCAATATACATGCGTTCAATCAATACCGAAATATGCAACTAATCTATTGAGTAGGGTATATCTAATGTCAACCAAATCTTAGATAAGTCACATGATATTTCTAAAGTATATGCATACAAATTATACTCTTTAGATCGGAAATCAAAGGTTGAAACTATATAACTAAAATTTAGATTTTTACTCAAAGATTAAGCACAGAATAAGTATCATGCAGGAAAAATAAGGAGAATAGATTTAAGGTAAAATAACCTACTCAGATAAACAAATAATCATGCATTTAAGATAAACAGAACTATAGAAGCAAGTAAAAAATATCCACCTTAAATGTAGATGTATCCAAGTAAATTTCACATTCAAGTGCTCTTATCAAATCAGAATCCTGTAACAAGGGCATAGTTTAGCTATTCATATGATTAATATATTAGTTAAATAAGATATAAGCATGATTAGAATAAATCCTAATTATAATAACTATTTAATCAAATCTTTAACTAATGATGAGTTCCTTTTTAACTAAGTTTAAATCCCAACTTAAAACTCAAGGAATTTCCATGACTACCCAACGTGATCAAATCTCCAAGCTACAACTCCATTTCCTAAACATAAACATAACCCATTCGAGACCCACTTGCGATACCATGAAAAGAATTAATAAACTCCACTACGTTGACCCAAACACAACACTTAAAAGTATCATATTGTAGGAAAGCAAATGGTTAAGCTAACAAAACCATTTCCAAAGTAAACCACCCTATTGCAGAAAAGTACCACACAGCACAACCACAATTCTACCAAATAGATCCAAAATAGTAGAGAAAACCCCGCTCAAATGACTACACCATGATCATTCCAAACCAAAATCCCTTTCCCTAAAAATGGAACCTCAAACACTCTCTCAAAGCAAGCTCCCTCATCTAAGAAGCTCACTGCAAGAATGGAGAATCAAAGGAACCTCCAAAACCCAAAAGGTCAAGCTAACACTCAATCCACAACTATATTATTATGAACCCTACTGCTTGATTCAAAATCCCACAGCAAGGAAAATTAACAGATTCAAACACCAAATTCAAAGTCCCAAATGGGTCTAACGCACAAGAGTTCATGGTAGGACCAAACAAGACAAAAACAACAACAAAACAAGAACCCGAACTCAACTTCCTCCTATCACAAAACCAACCCAATGTAGAGCTCCCAACAAATTATTCACCAAATCTCTAACACCGAAACCCCAAATAACAACACTAATGCACTGAGATATCACATGACAGTAACCTGAAAGCTAAGGTTTCTCATCATGAACATAGTTCCAAGACGAGAAACCAAATCCAAGTATGAACAATACATCAAGAAAGGAAATGTTCGTTACACACACTTTCTACTCTGTTGGTTGTAGACGGCGGTAGACTGTAGTTGGTTGGTGGTTGATACACATCAAGGAGCTATTCATGATGCACATCAAATGAACTCATTTATCACTTCCAGAAGGTTCAATTACAAGACTTCAGGCAAAACGTTTCAAGGAAGCACTAAACGGACTAATAGAAGAATAATTTTCTGATTATGAAAAAAAGAGATCAAGATAAATCCAAGTACCGATCAAGTGCTCATTCATATGATTGGACTTATCTTTGGTTAATTTATCTTGCATGAGTACTCATTATTACAATTAATGAGGACTAGTTTGATTTGAGTTGCTAAACTAGTTAATTGCATGCAAGAGGACTAGTTTGATTTGAATTGCAAAACGATTTAATTGCATGCGTGTATGAATGCAAGGCAAAGTTTGTAATCCTCATTACTTCCTCCCACTATATAATGGAGGGAGCATGATAATGGAAAGTATAACTTTTTGGGTGAAGCTCTTGTTTGTGTGATCTTTTAGTTCTTGAAAGAACTTCTGAACTTATCGAGTTTGTCTCGTGCCGTTCAAACCTCCGAAACTTATCATCCTTGGGGTGTGGCATTTCTTTCTCCGTAGTCTTTGGTTCGTTCCATCTCTTTGGTTACGGGTCAAGGCTCAAACTCTTGTCTTGGAGTTCTTTTCCATCTATTGTTCTCGGGTTCTATCATGATTGTTGATGGGGTTCGTATCATCTGGTATCAGAGTCAAGTTTTAAATCTATCAATCTATCTTTCTTTCTTTGTTGCTCTAGCGTTGTAAAAAAAAAGAGAGAGAGAGAGAGAGAAAAGTGCAACAAAAAAAGGGCATAGTGAAAAAAAAAGAATGCAGCAAAAAAAAGGGGCACTGGAAAAAAAACTACAAAAATAAAAAATAAAAAGTTGCAAATTCAAGTCAAAGTTTCAAAAGTTGCATAAACAATTCATTTCTTATTTTCGCCTCTTACTCTCAATCTTCTACTTTTTTTCCTCCTAAATTTCTGCAAGAGAAGCTGCTTGTTCAAGTCAAAATTTCAACAAAAAAAAAGTAACCTCAACAACTTATTTCTTGTTTTTCCTCTCAATCTTATAGTCTTTCATTTTCTTATAAATTTTTGTCATCATAAGTTTCTGTGGTTTCTTTCGATTTGTCACGTGATATTCTGAATTGTTCTAAAGTTTGATTAAGAACCAAAGAGATATCATCAAGTGAGAGCCTAACCTTTAGAAAAGTATGAGTGCCCTATTATCGAGAGAGAAAAAATAAGTGAGGGAGTGCTTGTGAGGTTTTTTTTTTGTAAAATGTCTAATATCCAGGATGATGATGTAAACGAGGATGATAGGCCACTTCTAAATCTTCAAATACAAGCATTGATGGGAGAGATGCGACGGATGATGAGGGTTGAATTAGAATCTATCCATGAGAGGCTGGATCGAGTGAAAGAGGGTACATCAGGAAGACATTCTCAAGACCATTCTACCATGCCACAACAAAGACATGCTCAAGGGGTTGATATAGATGAAGAAGAGGTGGTGGAAGATTTTTGTTAGCGCACTGACAACCGAGGTTGGATGGGATATAGAAGAGACAGGAATAGGTATCGAGAAGATAGGTTTGATGGAAATCAAATGACTAATGACTTGGGTGGTATAAAGCTAAAGATTCCATCTTTCCAAGGTAAAAATGATCCTGAAGTTTATTTAGAGTGGGAAACTAAGATGGAAATGGTGTTTGATTGTCATGATTTTTCAGAACTTAAGAAGATAAAGCTTGTTGCTATTGAATTCATTGATTATGCTATTATTTGGTGGGATCAAGTAATGATGAATCGGAGAAGGAATAGAGAGCAACCTGTGTCCACCTAGGAGGAGATGAAGATGCTCATGAGAAGGAGATTTATACCGAGCCATTATTATAGGAGCTTATATCAGCGGCTGTAGAGGTTGTCTTAAAGCTCCAAAAGTATGGATGAATATTTTAAGGAGATGGAGTTGTCCATGATTCGGGCTAATGTAGATGAAGATCGGGAAGCCACCATGACTAGGTTCTTACATGGATTAAATCCTGAAATTGCTGATATTGTTGAATTGCAACATTATGTTGAGTTGTCTGACATGGTCCACCAAGCTCAAAAAGTGGAGGAACAATGATAACTACCATTTTGTTGATCATTTTAGACTCTCAAATCCATGCCTTGATTCATTTTCATACGCTTAAGTTTGCATTTATATTAGATTTCATGGATTATCTCTATTTTAGCTTTTGATTCAAATCTTTGTATATTTGAGATATTTTGGACATTAAATTCAAATCTATTTTGTAGGCTTCAATGATCATGGACCTAGACCAGATTGGATCAAACTTGAGTCAGAATTGGACCCGGATCAAGGGGATCAAGAGATGGATCACTGTGGGTCGTCCGATCAAGAAACGGGGTGATCTGAGCCATATGTTAA
This sequence comes from Boesenbergia rotunda, assembly GCA_024364735.1. Classification (NCBI taxonomy): domain Eukaryota; kingdom Viridiplantae; phylum Streptophyta; class Magnoliopsida; order Zingiberales; family Zingiberaceae; genus Boesenbergia; species Boesenbergia rotunda. The sequence continues at coordinate 60,151 of JAGFNQ010007787.1, read as the reverse complement.
CTCCTGATCAATCCGAGTTCAAGATAGAGTTAATCATGACCATAGATCAAGATCTGAAGCTTGGAGCCACATCAGAGTCCATCTGGCCGTTGGATCAAGTTTAAGAGAGTCTAAGTCGTTCATTCAAAGATCAGGGTAATCTGAGCCACCCGTTGAAGATTTGATTGATCCAAGCTAAGGAGGAGCAAATTCTGACCCTTGATTGAGATCTGGAAGGTTTGGGCTTCATCCGAGTTAATCCGACCGTTGGATGTGGCCAGAACGGTCACTGCCGTTCATTGCTAACTAATAAAACAGAACCTCTTCTCCCCAGATCGCGTCATCGCCAGATCGCAAGCTTTCTTCTCTGTTCTTCATTTCTTCATCGCTTTGTTCCTAGTTTACTTCTCTGATCGCGCGGCCAACATCAACATCAGTTTGTTTTCAAGGTTTCACATCAATGAGGTAGATTTTCAGTTTAGTTTGTTTCAATTTCGTCACTGAGAGGAGTTAAGGAGAGGGTTTCGCTAGAGCTCCGATCCTCTGATCGCTTCCATCAGTTCGCGGTTGTCTTTATCGAGCGGAGAAATCAGAGAAGAAGGAGGGGTTCTCCGGAGGTTACTGATAGTATCTGAGCGAGATCGACACTCGGTATACCAAGATGGAGGAGATCGCGAAGTTTCTCAGCTCTTGATCGATCGCCGTGACCGGACAGAGATACCTCTGATTGGTCCCATGACCGATCAGAAGAAGACATGATTGGTCCAGTGATCGATCAGGAAGACCAATATGCGCAAGTCAATAGCAAACTGATCTTGGGAGTTCTTCTTCATTGGTTTTTGAGCTAGGGGTTCATAGCTCATCTTTTGTGTGACGGCAAAGGAAGTCTTGACGATAAACTGATTTGGTGTTCAAATTAGGATAATTTTGGTTCCAAGCATTTATTTCTTTAAGTGGCTTAGCTTGTTCCCAATTACACCCAAGTCAAGTTCTTAAGCATTGTGCAGCTCTAGTGACCGATCAGGAAGACCAATATGCGCAAGTCAATAGCAAACTGATCTTGAGAGTTCTTCATTGGTTTTTGAGCTAGGGGGTTCATAGCTCATCATTTGTGTGACGGCAAAGGAAGTCTTGACGATAAACTGATTTGGTGTTCAAATTAGGATAATTTTGGTTCCAAGCATTTATTTCTTTAAGTGGCTTAGCTTGTTCCCAATTACACCCAAGTCAAGTTCTTAAGCATTGTGCAGCTATAGTTTTCATTACCCTGCAATTAGTTTACTGTAATTAATTCTCTGCAATTAGTTCTTGAATTTCAATTCCATCGTTTGGTTTTAATTGCTTAGTTGTTAACTAGGTTAAGTTTAGTTTCTGCAACTTCCTAAGTCATTTCTGCTTAGTTAATTCTATTTCATACTGTTATTTCATTCCTTATTGCAAAACAAACCCCCATTTTATTAGAAAACCTAAATCATCAAACGACAATAACTTTCAAGCTCGAATTAAACATTCACAACTAGTCCTTAGAAAAATTTGACTTAAGGCCCCTGTACTACTCAATTTAATTTTTTGAGCTAGGGTTTTCAATTTATAAATATCTAACTTTGAGACTCATTCGTGACACTAGTTATTGGGTCCATCAAATTTTTGGCGTCGTTGCCGGGGAACACACTAATTGAGTTTGTTTAATTTGAGCTTATGTTTATTTTTATATTCTTTGATTCCATTTTTATTTGCTTTATCTTTCTATATACATTTGCTGTCATTTTTTTTTGTTTTATGATCAGGACTGCAGGTGGAGAGTTTCAGAGCTACAAAGAAGATAATCAAGGAAGAGTTTAATAGTTATTGAAAATTTTTCTACTCATTCAAGCAGTCCATGGCAGAATATCAATATTTTCAGAATTATCAACAGCAGTTTCAGAATTTTCAGCAACCCTATTCTCAATTCTAGAATTTTCAGCAAGATAATCAAAATTTTCAACCTTTCCAGCCTTATCAACAATTTCAACAAAACCAACCTCTAAATCAGCCACAACAACAGTTGCAGCAGAATTTTCAAGATTTTCAACAACAATTTCATTATGATCAGCAAGGCTTTCAACCTTCACAGCAAGAATTCCAACCATACAATCAGAATTTTCATTTTCAACCATTCCAGTAGAATTCTCAGTTTCAAAATTTTCGTCCTTTCAACCAACATTTTCAGCAAGCAGATCAGCAGTTTCAGAACCATAATTTTCAGCAACATCCACCTTGTTATCAAACCAATTTTCAGCAATTTCAACAATCCAATTGCTCATTTGATCATCCCCAACAATATCATTTTCAGAGTTCACAGCTTACTTATAATTTTCAGCAATCTTATGCTACATTTCAAGATCAACAAGAGTCCTATACAAATCAAGAAGGCTGTGGAGATTCTAGTGACTGTAATCAACAACAACAAATGCTTGAGGAGATTATGCAACAAATTCTTCAACAATAATAAATTTTACTACAGCAAGGGCAACAAAAGAATGATTCCACTCTTCAAGACATTGAAAGACGCATTGAACAATTAGTTAGTGGAATGAATCAAATGCAAGCCCAAGGATCAAGCCAATTACTTTCTCAAGCTACTCTTAGTCCTAAGGGGAATGATTGTTCGATAACTTTGAGGAGTGGGGAAATTATTTCAAGTCTAAATGTTCAAAGTGCTGATTTTTCTAAAAAAAATTTAGCAACTTATTTTCCATCTCAGATCAGTCCTGAAATTAATTCTACATCAGTTGGTTGTGACCCTAGTTCAAGCCCAAGTCATTCTTCTATTGATTTTGCAATTTTGATGGAAGAAGAAGAAGAAATCAATAAAAATAGGGTACCTATAGCAACTATATTTCCCGAAATCCCTGCTCAAAACTCATTTCCAAAATTTTCAGCTCAAGTAGAGGAGCCAAAAGTCTCTTTACCCTTCTCACAGCACCCCAGAGAGGATCCTCCTAGCATTAGCATGAGTATTTTAGATGAGGTTGTTGATGCAGAGGTATTTGCTGATAAAGTTTCAATTGATATTTAGAGAGGATGTTTTAGCTCAGATGAGGCTGAAGATGTATTAGTTATAGAGGCATTGGAGGAGATCGATAGTAAAGCTTGTGACAGTCCTGAATTCAATTCTGAAGTTCTACAGGACCCTTCTAGACTTTTATTTTGTGATGATATAGTTGTTGTTGATCCTAACTTTTCTAATATGGTTGTTACAGATATTGTTGATGAAGCATGCATTGGAGATGATTCTATAGGTGTAGGGGATTGCACTGAGCCCCAGGGATCACCAATTTTGATTGATATGTCAGAAGATTCAGAGAATAAGTATAAAAGTGTAGGGACTTGCATGGTGGAAGCAAGAACCCAGGAATCACCTATCATAGCTGAATGTCCACCAGAACCTGAGATTGAAGTGGAGCCTTTACATGACCAGGAGGAGGCCATAGTTACATTTATTCTTGTAGAACCTCCAGGTATTTTTCAGCCTGACAAGGTAAGTATTTTTCCTAATTGTTTAGAAAAATCCATAGAGGTACCTAAGATTGATTTTATTGGTTGTAATGCAATTCTTGATACATCCTATGTAGAAACTGATTGTGAAAAATTCATAGAGGTACCTAAGGTTGATTTTATGGGTTGTGATGAATTTCTTGACACATCTTATGTAGAGACTAATTGTGAAAAACTCATGAAGGTACCTAAGATTGATTTTATTGGAAGTGATACATTTTTGGATACATTCTATATAGAGACTGATTATATTTCATTTCTTTCTTACCCTGCACGTGTGAGGGAGGTATTTCATGGTTTTGTAGGGCGCCGTAGACTTCTGGAGTGGGTGCTCCAACTAAATAGACTCCAACCTCCTGGTAGGACTTCCAAAAAGCATCAAGAGGGAGGAGTTGATCTTACTTTGACTCGTAGCACTTCACCTCTTAAGTGGAATTTGTACCTTAATCGTCTCTGTCCACCGGAACATATTTATGTGAAGTTGAAGTGTGGGGGAGCAGTGTACTATGATATTGATCACGTGAGGAATGCTCTCTCGGCTACCAAAACCCCACCACTACCGGGATGGAGGCTAATCCTTAATCGACTCCAACCGCCAAGAATAAAGGGGAGTTTGTTCTTTCTTGCATTTTATTTCATTGCATGTATGATTTTTATATTTCTAGCAGTAATTTTTCTTTTAAAATGAGTTCTTGCTAATAAATGCTTAGGTAGTGTAGAATGAATAAAAATTCATTGTAGATACCATTTTCACCCTTTTGGCATTTTATTTCTTGCAAGATTTGGAATAAATGTGTTCTTCTAGATTTTCTCTATATCATTTTAGAGTCCTTTGAAAGTGAATTAAATTTGGTTGTTAAACTTAGGATTTGAGCCAATGAATGAAAATTTTTGGATGTTTGAGTACTACTTAGTTATGGACTCTAGATTGATGACATGAGATGAATTCTTTTTACCTAGTGAGGACTTGGCCTAATTTTTGTGATACACACATGTGATTGTACTCTAAAACTTGCTTAGGTTCTTTCAAAATTATATTTCTATAATTGGGCCACATTTATAGAGGTGAATCACTTTGTTTCCTTTTTCATATCATTTTTTCAAGATTCCTTGTTGATACACTCTTATTCTATATTTCCTTTCCCTATTTTTCTGTTTATAACCATATTTTCCATGGACTTGGTTACTTTTGATGTTTCTTGATGTTACTTTGCCCGAGACAGACAAAAGTTTAAGTGTGGGGGAGGATGCAAGCATTCTATCAAATTTTGAGGATAATGGAAGCATTTGGCAACCATTGAGCCAAAGTGTGCCAACTTGAATGAAGTTTTGTATCAAGAATGAGTTGCAAAAGTTAGTTAGTGAAGGCTACATGTGGAACATCTAAGTAAATAGTTTTGGCAACCTGCAAACTGAAAATTTGAAGCTGAAAAATCTGAAGTTGAAGCACTTGGCAACCTACAAGCATTCTATCATATTTTCCATGTGAGTTGGCTGCATTAAACAGTGAGAACAAGCAAGTTACAAGCAATGTTCCATTGAACCAAAGCTGAAATGTTCAGAACTTCAAATCTGTTGGGAAAAAAATTGAGAAGCTGAAAGGAAATCAACTTAAAGTGAGTTGCTATAACAATAGTCGAATTGCAAGAATTGCTGAAAAGAAAAACACAGTTGCAACTCCTTTACAAGCTATCAGAAGTGTGGAACATTTCAAACTCCATGAGTTGGAGCTAGCCATTGTAAGGGATTGAGAAAAAAA
>JAGFNQ010007787.1:0-53931 GCA_024364735.1 Boesenbergia rotunda | reverse complement strand
TGGACCTAGACCAGATTGGATCAAACTTGAGTCAGAATTGGACCCGGATCAAGGGGATCAAGAGATGGATCACTGTGGGTCGTCCGATCAAGAAACGGGGTGATCTGAGTCATATGTCAACTTCTGATCAATCCGAGTTCAAGATAGAGTTAATCATGACCATAGATGAAGATCTGAAGCTTGGAGCCACATTAGAGTCCATCTGGCCGTTGGATCAAGTTTAAGAGAGTCTAAGCCGTTCATTCAAAGATCAGGGCAATCTGAGCCACCCATTGCATATTTGATTGATCCAAGCTAAGGAGGAGCAGATCCTGACCCTTGATTGAGATCTGGAAGGTTTGGGCTTGATCCGAGTTAATCCGACCGTTGGATGAGGCCAGAACGATCACAACCATTCATTGCTAACTAATAAAACAGAACCTCTTCTCCCCAGATCGTGTCGTCGCCAGATCGCAAGCTTTCTTCTCTGTTCTTCTTTTCTTCATCGTTTAGTTCCTAGTTTTCTTCTCTGATCACGCGGCCAACATCAACATCAGTTTGTTTTCAAGGTTTCACATCAATGAGGTAGATTTTCAGTTTAGTTTGTTTCAATTTCGTCACTGAGAGGAGTTAAGGAGAGGGTTTCGCCAGAGCTCCGATCCTCTGATCGCTTCCATCAGTTCGCGGTTGTCTTCATCGAGCGGAGAAATCAGAGAAGAAGGAGGGGTTCTCCGGAGGTTACTGATAGTATCTGAGCGAGATCGACACTCGGTATACCAAGATGGAGGAGATCGCGAAGTTTCTCAGCTCTTGATCGATCGCCGTGACCGGAGAGAGATACCTCTGATTGGTCCCGTGACCGATCAGAAGAAGACATGATCGGTCCAGTGATCGATCAGGAAGACCAATATGCGCAAGTCAATAGCAAACTGATCTTGAGAGTTCTTTTTCATTGGTTTTTGAGCTAGGGGGTTCATAGCTCATCTTTTGTGTGTCGGCAAAGGGACGTCTTGACGATAAACTGATTTGGTGTTCAAATTAGGATAATTTTGGTTCCAAGCATTTATTTCTTTAAGTGGCTTAGCATGTTCCCTATTACACCCAAGTCAAGTTCTTAAGCATTGAGTAGCTCTAGTTTTCATTACCCTGCAATTAGTTTACTGCAATTAATTCTCTGCAATTAGTTCTTGAATTTCAATTCCATCGTTTGGTTTTAATTGCTTAGTTGTTAACTAGGTTAAGTTTAGTTTCTACAACTTCCTAAGTCATTTCTGCTTAGTTAATTCTATTTCATACTGTTATTTCATTCTTATTGCAAAGCAACCCCCTATTTTATTAGAAAACCCAAATCATTAAACGACAACAACTTTCAAGCTCGAATTAACCATTCATAACTAGTCCTTGGAAAAATACGACTTGAGGCCCCTGTACTACTCATTTTAATTTTGTGAGTTAGAATTTTTAATTTATAAATATCTAAATTTGAGACTCATTCGTGACACTAGTTATTGGGTCCATCAAACAACTCAAGAGGAAAGGATTGTCTAGGAGGGGACAACCAATGGCTACCAACAACACATGGCGAGGAGCTCCAAGAAGGGAAGAACAACTTCAAAATAAGTCAAAGTTTGAACTCTTCAAGAAGCCCAAACCAACAACATCCGCTACTCAAGCCAGCCAATGTGTGAACAAAAGGGTGATGGTGATAAACGCCTAAGGCGAATTTGAGTCGGAAGATGAGGATGAAGTAGATGAAGTTCCCCAAATACAGAATACTGATGACGAGCAACATGCTGTTGTTGGAGACTTATTGGTGGCCTGACGAGTTCTCAATATGCTAGCTAAGGTGGAATAAGATAATCAAAGGGAGTACTTGTTTCATACTCGTTGCTTTATGAATAAGAAGGTTTGCAGCGTTATTATTGATGGTGGGAGTTACACCAACGTGGCAAGTACAAATTTAGTAGAGACATTGTCACTCCCAACTCAGAAACATCCGTGTCCTTATAAACTTCAATGGTTGAATGATTGTGGAGAAGTCAAGGTGACAAAGCAAGTCCTAGTAGCAATTCCGATTGGCAAATATGAAGATGAGTTGTTGTGTGATGTGGTTCCCATGCATGCATGTTATCTTTTATTGGGAAGACCTTGGCAATTTGATCAAAAGGTAACACATGATGAGTTGACGAATAGGTATTCCTTTACTCTGAGGGACATCCTATTACTCTTGTGTCTTTGACTCCAAGATAAGCTAGGGAGGATCAATTGAAATTACAAAGAGTGAATGAAAAAAAGAGGAAAAAAGAAATTGAGAGAAAAAAGTCAAAAAAAAGATGAAAAGAAAAAAAATAACATTGAGAAAAGTGAGAATGAAGAGAAGAAAAAAAGAAAAGAAAATAGCTTCTGTGTAAAAAAAAAATGAGATCAAAAGTGCTTTGTTTTCAAACCAACTACCTCTTATACTTTTGTATAAGGAGACGATATTGAGCACTAACGATCTTAATGATTCTTTACCAAGTGTTGTTGTTTCTCTCTTACAGGAATTCAAGGTTATTTTTCCAGAAGAAGTTCCACATGGCTTGCCTCCTAGTAGAGGAATTGAACATCAAATTGACTTCATACCCGGCTCTTTCATCCCAAATCGACCTGCCTATAGAAGCAATCCAAAGGAAACAAACGAACTTCAAAGACAAGTTAATGAATTGCTAGAGAAGGAGTATATTCGAGAAAGCATAAGCCCTTGTGTAGTTCCTATATTACTAGTTTGGTACTTCGAGGATGTGTGTGGGTTGTCGAGCCATCAACAACATAACAGTAAAGTATCGTCACCCAATTCCTAGGTTTGATGATATGCTTGATGAATTGCATGGTTCTTGTATATTCTCAAAGATTGATCTTAGGAGTGGATACCATCAGATTAGGATGAAGGAAGGTGATGAATGGAAGACTAATTTTAAGACAAAACATGACTTATATGAATGGTTAGTAATGCCTTTTGGGCTAACTAATGCTCCAAACACTTTTATGTGTTTATGAACCATATTTTGCGTGCTTTCTTAGGAAGAATTGTAGTTGTGTATTTTGATGATATTTTGATTTATAGCAGAAGCTTAGAAGAGCATGTCACACATCTAAGGTCAGTTTTGAATGTGTTGAAAGAAGAGAAGTTTTTTGCTAACCTTAACAAATGCACATTTTGTACGAATAAAATTGTGTTTCTTGGTTTTGTTGTTAGTGCTAATGGTATAGAGATAGATGAGCAAAAGGTGAAAGTAATCCAAGAGTGGCAAACACCGACAACAATCATCCAAGTGAGGAGTTTTCATGCTTTGGTCAGCTTCTATAGACTGTTTGTTCATGATTTTAGTAATATTGCAACTCCATTTACTAAAGTCATTAAAAAAAATGAGCCATTCAAGTGGGAAGAGGAGCAAAAAAGGGCATTCAGCACTTTGAAAGAAAAGCTAAGTTCTGTTCCTTTACAAATCTTACCAGTTTTTTCTAAAACATTTGAAATCGAAAGTAATGCTTCTGGTGTTAGTATAGGTGGTGTGCTTATGCAGGAAATGAGGTCCATTACTTATTTCAGTGAAAAGTTGAGTGGAGTCACTCTCAACTATCCCACTTATGACAAGGAGATGTATGCGTTGGTGAGAGCATTGGAGACACGGTAGCATTACCTATAGCCGAAAGAATTCGTGATTCACACAGATCATCAATCTCTAAAGCATTTGAAGAGCTAACAAAAGTTGAACCGCCGCCATGCTAAATGGATGGAATTCATCGAAACCTTTCCTTATGTGATCAAATATAAGCAAGGCAAAGATAACGTGGTTGCTGATGCATTATCTCGAAGGCATGCTTTACTTTATGCCTTAGATACGAAATTACTTGGATTTGAATATATCAAGGATTTTATGTCAATGATGTTGATTTTTCTGAAGTGTACAAAGCATGTGACAAGGTTGCGTTTGGTAAGTTCTATAGAAATGATGGTTTTTTATTTCGTGAGAATAGATTGTGGTTGCTTATGTGTTCCTTGCAGGAATTGTTTACTAAGGAAGCCCATAGTGGTAGCTTGATGGGACATTTTGGTGTGGCTAAGACTTTAGGGGTCCTACAAGATCACTTCTTTTGGCCTCATATGAAACGTGATGTGGAGAAAATCTGTGAGAGGTGTATTACTTGCAAACAGACTAAATCTAAATTAAAACCCCATGGCATGTATATTGTCACGCCCCAAGACCATTGGAGTCGCTAATCCAATATAAAATCGAATAACATCTCCCCTGTCCAGCAGACAATTTACACATACATACAACACACGCAGTTTATAATTAGGTCTCATGCCTCAAAACAGATATCTAATATATGAAAAATGAAAATATCGCAATACCAAAAATCCATAACACTCACTTAAGCTACCCCCAGGGCAGACGCGCAGCAAAACAACCAACACATAGTCCAACAAAGGACTCAAAAATACAATACCGTAAGAATAAATCCAATACTAGTCCACGGTAACAAAACGAATACAAAACATAGACAATGCTATCAAAAGAAAACAAAACCAGCGAAAGCACCCATCCAAATGGAGTCATGGGGACCCGGGGCCGACAACTAGGCTCCTCCGGTGAGCTATCAACCTGAAAACAAAAATATTGTGGCAGGTGGTGTCACGCCCCGAGACCCTGGTTGCCGCTGATCCAATAGAAAATCAGACAACACCTCCCCTGTCCGGCGAACAATTTACACACACATAGATACAAATAGCACAGCCACGCAGTGAAATGGCCTCAGGCCTCAAGTCCATGCAGAAACAACGAATATATGACTATAATCATCGTAAAACCAAAGTACGAACTCACCTGAGCTGCCAGGGGGCAGGAACAAAGCCAAAACCCCACGAAGTCCAACATAGGACTCAAAAGTACAATCCCATCGAATAAAACATAAATACATGTCCAAAACATGACAACGGAAGCAAAGTACATAATACAGGGTCCATAATCGTAAATCAACGTAAAATAAAACGAAGCAGAGCTCCTCTCGAGCTGGAGACTGGCGGCTAGGGCTCTCCTGACAGACATCAACCTGAAATTAAGGAAAATAACCAACGGTGTAAGTCCAAAGGAACTCTGCGGATACCCAGAATAGATATGCATAGAAAGTTATACTAACAATAAGAGTTCCGCTAATACAGTCGCATATCAATAATAGGGAAAGACTGGTACTGAAAATACTGAGATAGATACATACCAGAATCCATCTAACCTGTAAAGAGGGTAATAAATACCTATGGAATACCAACAGACATATAATCTCAGATAACAAGTCTCCAGAATATGCATGTCAAACAAGTGCAGAAATCAAGTGCAGCAAACAATGCACGATACAAAATATGCACATGGTGCAATGACATGTGTCACCCCTGACACCAGTCAGATCATCATACACCTGTCATAGGCGACGTCTGAGAGGGTAGAGCTATGACAACTGTACGCACCCTGCTATCACTGCTCCTGAGCGACCGGGTGGACAGGATGTCAGCGGAGACTACGCTCCTACCCCAAGCAATGGGGGAGTCTAGCTCTCATCTCCTCGTGGCTCAATACGAGAAGGGATCCCTGGTTGCTACCACGCCCGGACCCACCCTCCAAATAGTGGTCGAACGGAGCAATACAGGGCAAATGCACACATCCTACGGTATCCACTAACCCATGAGTGGCAGTATGCGCATATCGTGTACCGGAAGACGATAGGCTCAACCACAAGGGAGTCGCTGATCGCCGGCATGCAACAATGCAAAGATGGTGTATGATAGGTACACATACCTCCCTCACCAAGTCCTCAGTATACTAAGTCTCAGTCTGAATCCTATAACAGGAAATACTGGTAACTTACAAGGTATACTGACCGGAAACTACTGATCCCTCAATGTCAAATGCAAGAGATACATCACGATATCTAAGCATGCATATAGATATGACAATACTTGAGACTGTATGGAACTAACAGCATAATAATTCAGGGATAAACAACAAGTATCCAGAACAGGCATAATAACCAAGGATAGCGTATAATCTTACTGCTATCTATAACAGTCTATGCATAACAACATGACAATATCAGAAAAGATAAGTCAAAAGGTACCCGCCTCAAAGTAGATGCTCGTATCAGCAAGAACCTCCCGTCGATATCAGCAATACTAAATCCAATCAATACCCTGTATCAAAGGCATAATATTTAGCTATAATAGTACATAATTTATAACTAAATGAGTTATCTCAATTTATTAGAATCGTCCTAATTATCCCGTTTCATTTAATTAATCACAATTAAATGAGTATCCCATAATTATCCCATAGCACTCAGATTAAATTCATGTTATGTTTTCGAATTCAAATTTATCAAATTTAGATTATTAAGTTTAATCTCAAATTAAACATAAGGCACCAACATGGATACCAATCTCAACCACGCCAAATCGCAAAGTAAAGCTCACTAGGGCATGATCCAGTCCATGCAATTTACGTATCACTTCCTATACAGAAATCAAAAATAAGGATAAGCATAAAGCTCACCACAGTTTTAAAACTCCCACTAAGGGGTAGCTCCTAAGGAAACTCATCACAATGAAATACCAAAACTCCCATTCCACATGGTAACACACAGTATCATGACAGGATCAAACAAACAACTTATAGCTCACCCAACCCGATCCAAAACATCCAACGAAATTACTAAACCATGATCAAAATTAACAATATCAGAAACATCACAATTCGAATAGTTTCATTCATCTTCTTGACTCTAATTAACCCACCATCCAGATCAAAAACACCACATGATCACCAATTGGAAAACAATAATCCAACACACAACACAGATCCAACCTTGTGAGCCAAAAACATCGATCAAAACCAACAACATCAACACTGAACAGAAATCAACTCTAATCATAACTATTTTCAAAAACTCCATAGAATCTGAATTCAAAAACTCGATCAGAGAAATTAACTTATCCCTACTGCCGTGAATCAATCCCATCATGAACTCCATCCAATGAATCGAAACTAAGGCAACACCAATGAAACAGAATAGCCAAAAATCCAATCACAACCAAATCTCCAATATAGAACTATCCAAAAATCAGATTTGATTGCTAATCTACCCTCCAAAATCGAAACACAACTCATCCAAGGAGAGCATTGAACCAAGGCAGACATTACCTGATTTGGCGCCTGCAGAACTCCCTTGCTCCCGATCCGGCGTTCAGAAATCACACGAAGGCTACCACAGCTCGCTCAGACCCGACCACCACCATAACCTTCACAGTCGCCGGAGAAAATAACCATATCGCTAGCTTCTACTGCTGTTGTGCCCAATCGCCAATTTTTCCCCCCAACAAATCCAAATCTTACCACAGATGACGGGAGCTAGGGCATCATCAGAGTGCCTCCCGTCAATAGGCGTCGGCGACGAGCTAGGGTTCACGGAGAAGTGCTGAGGAAGGGGGTCGGGCGAGGCTTCGGTGGCGGCACCGGGTTTAGGGCACACGAAGGAGAGAAAAGGAAGAATCGAGCGTTGGCTTTGGCTGCGGCGTGTGAGGAGAAGAGGAAAAGAAATTATATAAATGGTTGGTCATTTTGCAAAAAAAAAAAAAAAAAAAGCCCCCTCAACTTGTCGAAATTCAAACCTTACCCTTAGGGTAAGGGTTTTAGCCATTTAACCCTTCAACTTAATATAAGCCACATCATATCTCTAAGGTTAGATATTTTATCCTCTTAACCCCTTAGCTTTAGGTAAATTTATATAAGTCGACTTATTTTAGGTCTTCTTTCATGGAACCTTTGATAAGATTTAAGTTTTTAGAATAAAGCCCTCTTGGGCTCCTCCCGTAGGGCCAGAAACCCTAGACTCTATTCGGAAAAATCCAAAAAAAAATTCTGGTCCGGATTTTCGAATCACCGTATTTTACAGGTGGTGAGTCCAAGTGGACTCCGCGGGTAAATAGAAAGATATGCATGACCAACAAAATAGCTGAATAAGTTATAAAGAAACAACAAGATACAGTCTCAACAGGAATAGCAGAATATGCATAACTGAAAGTAACAACTGACTGTACATACCAGAAATCAATCTATGCTGACCATAAATGGACTCGTACCACACGAGTAAGTGCAGGGTCATCAAACCACACATAAACATATCCTGTACATGCATGTCAAACAAGTGCAGCAAATAAATGCAGCAATCACAATCAAAATGCACAATGCATCATATGCACATGATGCAATGTCATGGTCACCCCTGACGCCAATCAAGTCACCGAGATAGGCGATATTGTGTCGGCCGAGTGGGTAGAGCTGTGACACTGTACGCACTCTGCTATCACTGTTCCTATGTGACCGAGTGGACAGGATACTGGCGGGGAACCACCCCCTACCCCATGTATATATGAGGGAACGTCGCTCTCATCTCCTCTGGTTAATGGGAAGAGAAGGGATCCATACCTGCTACCACGCTCCGAAACCACTACCCATGAGCGGTCGAGCGGAGCAGTACAGAGCAAATGCGCATACCCAACGGTATCCACTAACCCATGAGTAGTCGTGTGTGCATATCATGTACCGGATGACGATAGGCTCAACCACAAGATAGCCGCTGATCGTCGACATGCAACAGTGCAGATATGGTGCATGACTCACACATACATCCCCTACCAGGTCATCATACATAACACAACATAACATGCAAGTCGATCACAGGTATAATAACCTAACCATCATGCATCTAAGTGCACATGCAAGTAATAATAGAATCAACCAATGCAGATATCAAGTGGCATGTCGCCATAACCCAATCACTCTATATCTAAACACACGTGCAAGTATGACTAGACACAATCAATGCAACCATACAGTGGTTTGTTATTCTATATCTACATATTCATGTCATACCAATGCTATACAGAATCAGATAACAAATAAACGAGACTGTATAGAAGGAAAATTTAGATCATATCCAAGGTCAAGCATAAGTATCAAGCAGGATAACAAAACGGTAGCAGATAAAGGTCAATAACAGCCTGCTACATAAATAACAACTAGTCATGCATAAAGATAAGTGGAACTTCAGATACAAGCAAGAAGTGCCCGCCTCCAAGAGTAGAAGTCTGTATCACAAAAGAAAAGAACCACCCGTAAATAATCTCTAACGGTAAATCCAAGTCAAGTCCCTGTATCAAAGGACACATTTAAATAACTATTACAAAAATAGTAGCTAGCTAACAAGTCCCTAAATCGTATTAGGGTTAACCTAATCCTCGTATTTCATTTAATTAGCTTAATTAAATGATTAATCCTCATTTATTTGGGATTAGGTTTTCTAATTTAGGTTTAGTCCACATTTAACTCATAGTTTCCTCTTCCAGGAAATCAACTCATATTAATCACCTTATAAATCCAAACTTAACTATCAGTTTGCTCAATTGGCTAATCCAATATAACCCAAATCATCACAGTTTCTTCCACACGACAAATAGGAAGAACCAAAGGAATAACCAAATCCAAATTGGGAGTAATTCTCCTACATCTAATTCGGAATTTATCACAAACTAGACACATCAACTCCTTACCTCAAATCCCAGAAAATCCAAGGCAATTCCTTTCCCAGCTCCAAGCAAAAAATGTTCCAAACACCAAAATCTGTACAGGGAGATGCTAACAGATTCAAGATCCAATTTACATCCACAACAGATCAAAACTATCACTGATCCCAGAACATTTGTTTAGGAAATGGATTAGAAGTCCTCACCTAGGTGTCGGTGAGTCTTCCCTACCCAAACCTAACGCGATTAGCTACACAATAGGTGAGTGTCCTCTTCCCAGCAATCTCCTCCCCCTATGAACCCTAGATCTGTTCCAAGAGGGTCGAGATCCCAATCTCAGCTGGGGAGGACCGGAGTGATCCCTAATCAAACAACAACGATATCAAAAACGCCCTATCATATCAATCCCAGGAAACTAATCAAGAATCGATGGATTTGGCTTACCTAAGATCTCGCGCACCCACTCTTATTTCCAATTCCACCGATTCCTGAGCGAGAAGATGATTCTAGTGGCCGGCGGATAGGGTTCCGCTGCGATTAGGGCTTGTTATAGAATGAAAGAAGAAGAAGGGATCGGGCAGGAGCTTGGCTACGACAACAGGAGAAGGGAAGGAGAAAGCATGGAGGAAGTCGCCTGCGGCTAGGGTTCGCGAGAAGAAAAGGGAAGGAAGGGAGGTCGGCATGGCTGCAGCCGAACAAAGAGGAAAAGAGATCTGATCTCTCTTAAACCAAGCGGGGACTTTTTGCAAAAAGCCCCTTGCATTTCTATCTCCTTACCTCCTTAGCCCTATAATTCAGGATTTAAGCGATTACACCCTCCATGTTAAGTTTCTTTGTATCTAAGCCCTAAACAGGCTTAGTTTTCAACCACTCTAATACCCTAAACTTCGTCTAGGAGCCCGGACACACTAGGAATTTTCCCAAAAATTTTCCGGAGCGAAACAAAGGTGTCGGATTTAACATATACTCCATTGCCTATACCTAATGAGCCTTGGACTGATATTTCGATGGACTTTGTTTTGGGACTACCCCGGACTAAGAGGGGAAAGGACTCAATTTTTGTTGTGGTAGATAGGTTTTCTAAGATGACACATTTCATTCCATGTCATAAAACTGATAATGCCTCGCATGTAGCAGACTTGTTCTTTAGAGAAGTTGATAGGTTGCATGGCATGCCTAGAACAATTGTATCCGATAGGGATGCAAAGTTTTTGAGTTATTTTTGGAAGACTTTATGGGAAAATTTGAGAACTAAATTGTTGTTTTCCACTACTTGTCATCCCCAAACAGATGGGCAAACTGAAGTTGTTAACCGAACATTATCTTTCTTACTTTGTGCTATCATTAAAAAGAATTTGAAAACATTGGAAGATTGTCTACCAGATATTGAATTTGCTTACAATAGAAGCCTACATTCTGCAACTTAGTTCTCTCCATTTGAAATTGTTTATGGACTCAATCCTTTGTCTCCATTGGATTTAATTCCTTTGGTAGTGAGTGAGCATCTAAACTTAGATGGTAAGCATAAGGGTGAATTCGTGAAGAAGATTCATCAACAAGCACGACTGAATATTGAGAGAAAGACTCAACATTATGTTCATCAAGCTAACAAGGGGATCAAGAAAGTTATATTTGAACCAGGAGAGTGGGTCTGGCTACACCTAAGGAAGGAGTGATTTCCAGAGACACGACGTTCTAAACTTCTACCTCGAGGCGATGACCCATTTCAAGTAGTGAATCACATCAATGATAATGCATACCAACTTGATTTGACATGTGAGTATGGTGTGCATAGTACTTTTAATGTTGTTGATTTGTCTCTTTTTGATGTAGGTGATGATTTGAGGGCAAATCCTTTTCAAGAAGGGGAGAATGATGCACATCAAGGAGCTGGTCATTATGTACATCAAACGAACGATCATCTATCACTTTCAGAAGGTCCAATTACAATACTTCGGACAAAACGTTTCAAGGAAGCACTAAACGGACTATTAGAAGAATAATTTTTTGATTATGAAAAAGAAAAGATCAAGATAAATCCAAGTTCGATCAAGTGCTCATTCATGTGATTGAACTTATCTTTGGTTAACTTATCTTGCATGGAACTCATTATTACAATTAATGAGGACTAGTTTGATTTGAATTGCTAAACTAGTTAATTGCATGCAAGAGGACTAGTTTGATTTGAATTGCAAAACTATTTAATTGCATGCGTGTATGAATGCAAGGCAAAGTTTGTAATCTTCATTACTTCCTCCCACTATATAAGGGAGGGAGCATGATAATGGAAAGTATAACTTTTTGGGTGAAGCTCTTGTTTGTGTGATCTCTTAGTTCTTGAAAGAACTTTGAATTTATCGAGTTTGTCTTGTGGCGTTCAAACCTCCGAAACTTATCACTCTTGGGTGTAGCGTTTTTTCTCCGTAGTCTTTGGTTCGTTCCATCTCTTTGGTTACGGGTCAAGGCTCAAACTCTTGTCTTCTTGTTCTTGGAGTTCTTTTCCATCGATTGTTCTCAGGTTCCATCACGATTGTTGGTGGAGTTCGTATCAGTGGTGGCAATCGTTCAGCCCGGAGACGAAGACAATGATCAGAAGGGACAAGAAGCAAGGTTACGATCGGAAGAGGCGAAAGAATTAGTGATTAGGGTTTGCAATCGGGGGCAACGCTGGATGATCGCGTCGTGCGCGACGCGGAGAGGCAAGAGGTGCGATTTGTGGCGTCGGGCAAAGGTTAGGGCATAGGAGAAGCAACAAAAAGGAGAAATTGTTGACAACTTTCTGTGAGGGAGGAGATGGAGTCAGCGATGGATTAGGGAAGAGACAGCGTGGTTGCGGAGGAAGAGGAGAAGGAATTTGAGAGAAATGTTACGGTTTTAGAAAAAACTAATCAAATATACATATATAGTGTTGGCTTTTTTTGCAGAAAATGCCCTTCAAGTTTGGCATATTTAACACTATGTCTAGCGCATAAGTATGAATGACGATTAATATCAGCTATATGAGCAAACACTTAGCACAAGACCATTAAGCCATGGAACTAAGAGTGATATAGGTATTTAACTGCGAAATAAGGAAACAGATTGAAAAAAAATATTTGAGAACCTAGACGGAAAGAAAGAAACAAGAGGGAATTCTGGGATAAATGTTTTAAATAGAAAATTATTATCATTGTGCATTTATAACTAGAAGTTAATAAAGTAATAGTAATATGTTTGCAACACAGTTAAAACTACTTGTCAACGCATATACAAGAACAAGAGACATCACACAAGAAACTAGAGATGAATTTTAATCTTAATCCCTGTAATTGTCAACATAATAATGGCGGGCTATCTACATTTTAAAGTCTAAAATATATTTGCAAATTATAATAAAGAAGCGAAATGAAAAAAATCACTAGTCGAGACTTTTGAAACATCAACTACCTGTGAAAATAAAATATAAAAGTCGAGTTTCTACCTCCTTAGTTTATATTTATTTAGTTTCTC
Organism: Boesenbergia rotunda; assembly: GCA_024364735.1. NCBI lineage: Eukaryota > Viridiplantae > Streptophyta > Magnoliopsida > Zingiberales > Zingiberaceae > Boesenbergia > Boesenbergia rotunda. The sequence continues at coordinate 40,850 of JAGFNQ010007787.1, read as the reverse complement.
TTCCAATATCAACTCCTTGTCATGATAGTAAAATATTGAATCATAATATAAACTTGTATAGCATATCTAGAAAGAAGTGGAAAAAAGGATATAAGATACACTGATAACTTTTTAAGTTCTTGTATTAGGAAATAGAGACAGAGAAACACTAACCAAGCAGAGCTCTAGCAAGACTATTATTTTTCATACACTTGTAAATAAGCAATAACTATTTAGACATTGAAGAAAGTTGCTTGACAGTAATTTCCAAACCATCTGGTAATAAACCTTGAGAATTGGAGCAAAAAGGTAGTAAAATGAAGGTGCCAAAGCTAAAACTTTTCCAATCCATATTTTACCTTGTAAACTGGACCAAATCCTCCTTCACCTATCTTATTTGACGATCAAAATTCCCGGTGGCAGCTTCGATACACTTTAAACTGAATTACCAAGTTTGTAGTTCCATTCCTTTGAGCTTTGCAAGCATCATGCCAATGTTTTGAAATGAGGTAGACGAAAATAGACTTCCAATCAAGTCCAAATTTCACATATGTTACATAGTATTATTGATATCGAAAGAAAATCTAGAAACTTACCTCATCTTCACTGCCATCAAGATCCTTTACAAGTCCTTTTATTAATTCAAACAGAGACTTAACCTAAAAACAAAGAGTTTGAATTCAAGAGGCCATTTTACATTGCAAATAAAGATAGGATAATACATATTTTATAAACTACAAACCAGTTGTCTGCTACCTTCATGATGAGATGAAATTTCATGTTTCAAATGTATCATAAGTGTTGATAGATCATTCCTATTTATACTTCGAGCGTTCAATTCCCAGAAAAAAGCAAAGTAATTTATATTTAGGAACAATCTGCCACAATAAAACATAGATAGTATTTACTACTACTAGAGGAGAATTCCACCACCTCAAGCTTCAAAGGGAAATACAAACTACTTAAATCACCTCAGCAAGGAATTCTTTGATCCCTTCTGATGCTGTTTGAGATTGCATATTGACTGCAACTTGAGCGCCAACTTCTAAGCACCCATAGAAGACAATCCCAAATCCTCCTTCTCTTAGGATTTTCATGAAGTTGTTAGTTATGTTCTTCAACTCTAGGTACGTAAATTGGCGAATCTCCAATTCCAATGAATCATGATGTTGGCCTTTTACTTGAATGGAGGAAACTTGATTCCTTGGATTCATGGTGGTATTACACCAGAAGCCTTTCAAGTTAAGCACGAAATCAAGAATTGCAAGTCATTCAAATTGGATCACATGACATATACTCTCTTCATTATCTCTTAGATGGACTGGGTTTTTAAGAAAGCTCGCCCTGTGGCCTTTTCAGCCTCCAAATTATAGTCATCACTACAAGCAGAATGAAAATAGGAATTGTATAAAGAATGGCAATCATAGATGTTGCTAGTTTCTTCTTCCCTGATCTTAAAATAGCTCCACATGAAGTTCCATTGTCACAGAGAGATGGATTACCTTCAGTTCTAGCATGAGATCTTACATTTTTATTCTTTTAGGCTACTACAAATATTCTAGTTTTTCTAAGCTATTAGAGAACACAAACCTTAAAGTTAGAAATCCATTTTGTGACCTTTCAAGTAGGGCAGAAGGAATTGATCCATTTAGCTAGTTGCTTGTTAAATCTCTACAAGTAGTTAGGAGTTAAACACTATATTTTCATTTTACATATATCGAAAACAGAAAGAAGCAATCACGCAATATACTTACAGAACTTTGAGGGATGTCAATTCTACTAAGATAGCGGAGATAGTCCCTGTTCAGTTGTTGTAAGACAAGTCCCTGAAATATTACAAAGCTATTGTAATTAGAATGAATCTATCAGTTATTATTGCTAATTTAGTTTCAAAAGTAAGCATAATTACAGCGCCGAGGTGATGTTATTGTCTAAAGGAACATGTTATAGAAAAATAATGCCATGATGACTAGGGCTGTAAACGAGCCAAACCGAGCTTTGGGGTGTTCAATCATATCAGAGAGTACTGATGACTGATTCATAGTTTATCCACCATCATTATGATATGATTAACTTAGACAACTTTAATCCAATAGCTTCGAGTACACAACTTACCACATTATTATTTTGTTTGATTATCTTGTTTGCTTGTTATACATACTGTAAGTTGTTATATTATATTATATTATAATTACTTTATTTTTATTTTTATTTTTATATTATATTTTTATTATTATATTATATTATATTATATTTTTTATATTATATATGTTTTACATTTTTTATTATATTATATTTATTATTATTATTATATTATATTTATATTCATATTATATATTTTTAAAATTATTTTATTATATAATATTTTAATTACTTTATTATTATTATTCTTACCTATATTATTATTATATTATATTATTTTTATATTATATATGTTTTACATTTTTTATTATATTTATTTATTTATTTTATATTATTATTTATTTTATTTTTATTATATTATTATAATTATATATATTATTATATATTATATTTATTACTATATTATATTTATTATAATATTATTATTATATTTATATTATAGTATTTTATTAAAAATCTTATGATATCGAAAATACTTCATCTGTTGTATGTAGTTTATCCAGCAACACATCAAAAGTCAATGATTCTCCTTTTTCTATTTCTTCCTTCTAGTATAACTACAAGTGTTACAGAATCGACGTATAGCTTATGTAATCACTCTTTTGAATCAAGCAACATACGTTGAGGTGCTACAGTTCTATATAATCATTGGCCAAACTAAACATTCCATTGATCATAAGATTCCCTCAAACACTAACATGCTAAACCACTGCATGAATTTGTTGACACAAATTGGATGGAGTAGGAAAATATCATTTGAACAAAATGGTATTTGCTATCTTAGATGGCATGATAATTCATTATTCATAATAAATCCATGACTAATATCTGATGTATAGAAAGGGTCATGGGTATACAATAGCAACTTTGCCACCCGAGTACCAACTTGGTATCATCAAGGGGTATACAAGATCAACAACAAAAAAGTTTGAACCTATTGAAAATTAACAATTTTAATATAGATTAATAGGGTTAATCTGACAGAGATATTAATACAGCCTACAAGGTTAGCCAAATGCAATTTTGCTTAGATGCATTACCTTATATACTAAGGACACAAACATTGGGAAAGAAAAGAACAAACATGATTAAACATGTCACCAACAAAGGTCAAATAACCAATGATAAAGGGACAATAATAAAACAATTCTTGTGTGAATTTAGTACAGAGGGTGGTTGTATAATATTTCTGGTATAATGGTCAGGGGTCGATCCCCAGGAGATGATGAACTACACACCATGCACCTGTTGTCTATGTACCTTCATGAACTTCCCTCCATATCCATGGGCCCGGCTCTAGGGGGTCGTTAAGGTAGCGGATCTACCTTTTATGTGTGTGTGTGTGAATTTAGTAGCATTACTGTTTAGTGACACCTTGATATCATTTGGTTGCACTTCCATAACTTTTAATGGCACCTAGATAATAATTTGGTAGCACTTAGAGGCTATGAACACAAGTTCAAACTTCTGCATACTAAATTGTTAGGCACTTTGATAACCATTTGACACCTTGATAGTCATTTGGTGGCACCTGAATACTCATTTGACACCTTGGGTTTTGAAAAGAAGACACTTAAGATTCACACGAATTCTCTATAAGATTTGTGCACAAACAAATAGCCTCCTTCACGTGATTAAAAGTGAAGCAGGACTGGATATTATAGTCATGTCCTGAAAACTATATATGCAAATGTGGGGAATGGTAAGGGGGGATAATTTGTTTTCCTCCTTAAAATTTTCCTGAAAAGGATTTGGTAATGTAACTAATTGTCGAAAAGAATTTACCAAAGCAGAATATAGTTTGTAAAACACGTCAACATTAGAAAGATCCAAGAAAAAAATTGTCAAAATAAAATTTAGAACACTGGCTCCTACTAACCTGGTACACATACAGCTTTACATATATTAGTGGCATTCATTGGTTCATCTTGTTGTAGTGTTTGATAACTCGATGAATTGTCTTTGGAACATACTCTAGTACTAGGTTCAAGTAAAGGTCATCTTTCTCAGTAGCTGAGAAAAAACAATGCTTCATAGAGATAACATTTGGGTGGTCAACAATGTGCATAGTCTGCAAATTCTTGTATCTTTTGTCTTGTAGGTCCTTCTTAATGGCTACTGTTTCTCCAGTCTCTAGGCATTTGGCCTATAAAACATAAAACTTGACTTTGATATTGTAATCTCTAAAAACATATAGACATATCAATATGAAAACTAATGTAGCATTAAGTAGAATAGACAATCAAATATCAATCAGTGTACTTTTATATTGGCTAACTGAGGACATAAAAGCAATGCAGTAGAATAGAACTTAGCAATTTGACTATCTCACAGCTGACCTAGAAAACTTCACCAAATGATCCATGTCCCACTACACGTTCAGCCATATAGCTTATTGTCAGCCATCAAATTGAAAAATGTATTGAGAATGAACATGAGTTTGCAATGTCCAAGGAATATAAGAATGAAGAAACAATGAAATTTGATGTTAATTGTTTACAATATAAATTCATTAAGATCATTGAATTGATCACAATATTTGATTCAGATGTATCTTGATATTCCATAGTCTACACTAAAATCATTAATCTCTTTTAAAATGGAAAATATGATAATTCTGGCATAGATGCATTGGCAAAAGAAGATTTACCTGTTTTGGTTCACCATTTCTTCCTCTAATCATCATCACAATTATATGATCTGCTTCAGTGACATTCCCATCAACCACAGTTGCTTCAGATTCCTATAGTAATCCAACCAACTATGTGATTATGGTAAACATTTGATCTTTCATCTCAGTCATAGCATACAGTACAACTGTCATCAGACTAACAACTGATATTACCTTATCATCCCTTATTTTCATTTCTTTCATCTCATTTGGCAACTTGTCCATAGCACCAGTTGTGACACTTGTTTCTTTAGATTTTAGATTCATTGAATTCATGTACTTAAAACAAGAAATGCAATGACCTCCACATTTCAATTCATCTTATGTTGGTTAAAATAAAAGTACATATCTGTTAAGAAATGGAGGTAAATATTAATAGAACATAGAGATACAAACTTTTATTTTTTTAATGCAACGATATTGTAAGCAAAATCTCTTAGTCACATAAAATCATTTAAATACGAGAAAACATAAGAAAAGAAAAAGGTTCAAATGAATAGATCTTTCTTTCTTGCAAGAACTTTTGATGACATATTCATACCAAAACTGAATGACAAACAGAAAATTGAAGAAAGTAGATGAAATTAATGATCTACTTTGAGAATTTTGAATCTTTGATACAATTTTGCTATTAATTCTAAACATCTATTATCTAATAGGACTTCTCAAGAACTGTGCAGCAAATCAAATGTTTGAAAACCCATGAAATTCTCGGCATATCTTTTCAGTTCAGTGGAATATATTTAGCTAATACAGCTTCTCTGTCAACAAATTTGTGTCACTATGAAGCAACAAAACATGTTTTCATGCAACTCTAAAGAGTTCAGAAGAATGGTCTAATTATCTAGCATGGTTATCAGAAAAATAAAAATATTTGAAGGAAGCCCTAACAGAGTATACAATAAATTACAATCTAGAAATCATAATCTAAATAAGAAATAGTTTCATATCTAATATTGTGCGGTCATGACCAAACAATAAAAATCACCATCATTCAATGCATTTCCATAAATAGGTGCAATGCATGCTTAATTGTGTCATTGCATTATACAACTTTAAGTTGTATGAACACACCATATCTTCATTTCGTTACTAATACAACAACAACAACAACAAAGCCTTATCCCACTAGGTGGGGTCGGCTATATGGATCCTTTTACGCCATTGAGTTCTATCCCCTACTATATCATCATCTAGATTTAAATAAAATTTATCTTGTTTTATTGTTGCCAACCAAGTCTTTTTTGGTCTTCCTCTCCCTCTTTTAATGTGCGTATTTATCATAGTTTCACATCGTCTAACAGGGGCATTTATTGGTCTTCTAAGTACATGTCCGTACCATCTCAAACGTGTCTCCCGAAGTTTTTCTTCAATAGATGCAACTCCGACTTTCTCTCTAATACTCTCATTCCTTATTCTATCCATCCTCGTATGTCCACACATCCACCTTAACATCCTCATCTCTGCAACTTTCATCTTTTGCTCATGTGCTCGAGTCATAGCCCAACATTCAGCACCATATAACATAGCAGGTCTAACTGCCGTTTTGTAGAACTTCCCTTTAAGTTTTAGAGGTACTTTACGATCACATAAGACACCCGATGCTAATCTCCATTTCAACCATCCTGCTTGTATTCTATGTAAGACATCTCTCTCAATTCCTCCATCACTTTGCAAGAACGATCCTAAATACTTAAAGTTCTCGATTTTAGACAACTCATCATCTCCTATCTTAACAATTGTTTCACTACGTCTAGCATTGCTAAACTTAAATTCCATATATTCAGTCTTTACTCTACTAAGCCTAAAACCTTTCATTTCTAGAGTTTCCCGCCAAGATTCTAGTTCAGCATTTACTCCTTCATTTCGTTACTAATATAAAGATATATCCCATTGGTGCTCAATCACAAGCATAACTATTTCACTACATTTGCATGCAACTTTACTCTATACAATACCCGTGCAGATTGCAGAATATAGATCTAGCAAGTGGGAGAAATGATGGACTACCAGAAAGGTCTAATTGACTATCTACCAGGCAGAGAAAGGAAAGCATATCAGATTCCATATATACAGTAAGTCTTAAGATCATTGAAGATCTTCAACTTCAAAATGAAGATATCAAAATTACCTTTAAACCCCCCCCCCCTCTCCCCCAGAAAAAAAATTCTTACAAAATTTTCTATACATCGCATATTTTTCCCATCCAAAAAGACGAAGGACCACAAGTTCTCACATTTATTCCATACGAACAACAACAACTTTGAAACTGTTAGAAGGATCCAACCAGAATCTTTGTTTACCACAAGGAATGCATAGATTCTCACAAAAACTAAAACTTCAGACGCGCACTGGAAGAAAAAAAAGTGAACAGGGAGAAAGAAACTAGGAAATCCGACGATCTAGCCATGAAACCACTAAACGACCGATTACATGGATACTATATTCAAAGAAACAGAGATTATGGCTTAATCAAGGAAACAAATATGCCGATCTTGTTAGGAAACCACAATTCATCAATAAACACAAGCAACAAGCCTAAAAAATGCTATAAAAATTTCAGTTTTGAGAGGCATGAAGAGATCTCACCAAATCGACCATGGATCCCTGGATCGCCTCTCGATCTTGCACGTAGGACACACAACACACTCAACCACTGCTCTGCCTATGAATCTCCAATCTACCACTTGCTCAGCCCCCCCCCCCCCCCCCCCCCCAGTCTCGCTGATTGATGACCTAGCGAAGGCAAAGGGGCTCCCTTCTTTCCCTTCCCTTGCTTGTAGAGTGCCCCGCTTAATTATTGGTTTAGTGCTCCTTTAATAGCTGTTGAGAAAGGTGTAGGAGAATTGGATGTCCTGCTTCATCGAGGTGCCTAAGGGGACGATGGCGAGTTAGTAAACCCCAATCGAACCCCTAAGTTTATGTGGCGCTGCACCAAAAGAAGCCATTTGGCATCCTCCCCTCCGTCTAGGGTTTTGAGAAAAGGGGCAAGAAGAGAAAACCAAAAGCAAGGAAGAGAGAAAACAATGAGGCAGTAGGGGGACGATGAACACATAATGGTGTGAGATTCTACTTTCCTTCATCCATTGAAATGGAGAAGACGAAGCTAAAGAGAGCAAGCAAGGTGAGAGCAGAGCATTAGCCTTTGGGATCGCACCCCGTAAAAGATGAAGAAGATGAGGCTTTGGGATCACATCGGCGGAGGAAGGGTTTTTGGACCGACGAAGACGAAGGTTTATGGGTTTTTATTATTGAAAATAGATTATCGAGGTGCGAACATAGGTTTCGCACTTCCTAGTGTAAATTTTTAATCGAGAAAAAGACAACCATTCAATTTTTATTTATAACGATTTAAAATATTTATCTTATTATCAAAATAATAATAATTTTATGCACTGTTATCCCAATCATTATTAAAGATAAAAAAATTTCTCTAAAAAATAATGATTTGAAAATTTATTATGAAATCCATTGTTATTTATAAAAATTATTATGTTAAATACAACGGATAGTATAAAACCGTTGTCTTTAATACTAAGTGTTTGGACAGAAAAAACATTGTCTTTTGTAAAATTCACAACAGTTTAAGTCAAAAATCATTGTAAGTATATCGTTGCTAAATCTAATTTTTCTTATAGTGTCAAATCCACTTGACTTTGCCGACCCTACTCGATTCTCCTTTACTTAGTGAACTAGGCTCTTTGGCCCAATTAAATCCATATCTTGTGGGTTTATGCAAGCAATTGGATTGACAGACGTGGGATATTACATGGGTTGTCAAAGCACGTGAAGCAATATGATTATACAGATACAGGATATGGGTGATCTAACGATATGATACAACGGAGATAGAGAAGTGACATTTTTCTACTATGATATGACATCCAATTAATAAGAAAAAATGTATCATTCCTTATAAAGGAAGCACGCTACGACAGGGAAATATATGCATACACATGCGCATATACTCCTCATTACTCATATATTGTTCATCCTCTCCATTCTCTCCTGCTGGAGATTGACTTAAGCATCGGAGTGGGCTGAACCAAGGCACCCCTGACCTCCATTCTAATCCTCCCATTTCTCTCTCATTCGCAAACTTCCCTAGTGGTCAACACTCCTTTATACATACAAAGACTTACTTAACGTAGAAGACAACTCACCGATAGCTCACTCATCGACGATCTCAGACAGGAACAGTGCACATGGAGCTCGTGGAGCTTAGTGACTTAACATGATCAAGTTGGTTAATCCTTAATGGCTTGAGATATTTAACTAGTGTTGGAGCTTTATGTAGGATCGGGTTGGTCCGACTAGAGGGGGTAAATAACTTGCAAATAAAATTTCAACTCTCTTGCTTACTACTTTAGTAAAGACACACTAATTAATTAACTAAACATAAATATAGAATAGAAAATAGAGACTCAAAATTTACTTTGTTACAACCTACGTAGTTGTTAATCCAAGACAATTCAAAGTACTAACAGAAACTCCTTCGAAAACAATCGGAGGCAGAGAAGCCCCTTACTTGATCATACAAACAGTTAAAATGAATTTAGAAAAGAATATAGAATCTTTCGTTTAGAGCTCAAGAGGCTCTATTTATAGCTTCTGGTTCAAGACACTTGCTAACGTGACACATTCCGGACGCTTGGACTTGGTCTAGTTGATTCACTTGGCAACAAGTCTTTCCAATGGTTCTGGGCATTCCGGGCGCTTGGAGTCTGCTGACATGGACTCGTGTGCTTATCCATTTAGGCAACGGTCTACTGACATGGCCGCCCATTTCAAGGGCCTGGATTAGATCCGGGGTGCCCGGATTTCGAGTGCCTAGAATGGCCAATTCTTCATTCCAGTCGCTTGGGTGATACTTCGGTCATCCAGAGTTGAGCTCACCCAAACTAAATTCCGACCTTCTCTTTGAACAGACTTCTTCCCCTACTTCTTATCCCTTAAATGTGTTGTGCGCGTCCTTCTCGCTCTATCAGTGTACTCTTTCGCAGCTCTTCATCCCTCGGGCACCGAACCTATTGCCTCCCTTCTTATGTCATCCTTCTCACTTACTACATCTTCCGTTCAACTTCTTATGTTCCTAAGTTCCTAAGTTCCTACACACTTAGACATAAGACATCAAAATAACACATGACCTAACTCATCTCGGTTGACCACATCAAAACCAACCCCGAATACTTATAATTTTTTTCTTTTTGATATTCATCAACTCGAGCTAAGATTAGATAAATTAAAAAAAGTTTGAAATAATTTAAAAATAATAATTAGTAATTAAGAATAAGCTAAAATTTGTAATTAATCTTCCCCTTAACTTAACCATATAATTTCTTATCTTTTCATCACATTAAAAGATAATTAATTGAAAAAATCTGAAAAATTTTCTAGGGATAGGTACATAGTTGTTCTAAGGTTTTGAAATTTTTTGAAAGTTTATTAAATAATGATAGTTTATGCTTCTTAATTTACTATGTCTATAATTTTCAATTGTTATATTTGCACCTAACTTAAACATATTATCGCATATCAAAAAGGGGGAGATTGTTGGTGCAATTGACCCAAGTGTGATCGGGTAGATCATGGGTTTTGATGTGTGTGTCAATATGATTAAGTTAGGATTTCATGTTGATCTAATATGTGTATTTGAGTGTGTAGGTTTGTAGAATACACATAGACTTAGTTGGACGTCTTCGGGTCCGGTGAAGGATGGCATAAAGAGACGAGCCGTGGGCTTGCATGCATTCGAGGGACCGTGGACAAAGCAGGAACAATGAACCGAGGGAAGCGCACTTCGAGGCATACGCGAAGGATGGCATGGGGAGACGAGTCGTGGGCTTGCATGCATCCGAGGGACGAGTGCCGAAATCGAAGAAGGCTTGAAGGCAACAGGTCGAGGCTGCAGGAAGCAGGAACGATGATCCAGGGAAGCACACTTCGAGGCATACGCGAAGGATGACATGGGGAGACGAGTCGTGGACTTGCATGCATCCGAGGGATGAGAGCCAAAGTCGAAGAAGGCTTAAAGGCAACAGGTCGAGACTGTTGGATAAAGAGTCAGCTAAGTCGTGAGAGTTCGAGTGCTGAGAGAATTATACTCAGAAAGGAAAACCCTAGGTTTAGAAAGTTGGCAGTCGACTGATGCTTGGATCAGTCGACTGATGTAGAGCACAGAAAAATCAGTCGACTGATCCTTGCATCAGTCGACCGGTGTCGATCAGAATTTGAATCGTCAACTTGTGACATTCAAATTTGCGAGGACAGTCGACTGGTGCTAAGTTTTTGGCTGGTGCTCGATAACGGTCAGCACAGTATCGAGCACTATTTAAGAGGGCTAGTTTTTGGCTGAGTTTCCTTGGCGAAACAAGCTTAGGTAAAGCTTGTTAGTAGCCTACAAGTGATCAGAAGTTGTCAAGAGATTGTGGTGAGGTTTCTCCACCCACAAGGAGCGACAAGAGCTAGCCGGAGGTGTTTCGGGGAGTCATCCACCGGCGGATCAGGATCATCCACCTTACGGGCAACCGTGGAGTAGGAGCCTTATCTCCGAACCACGTAAATCAGTTTGTCTTCTTAGTTGTTAGGTTTGTCATTTGTTATTCCGCTTGCGCATTAACAACGTGTAGAAAGAAAATCGCAATCGAAGTGAGTGATCGGCTATTCACCCCCCTCTAGCCGTACGTCAAGGTCCCAACATTAATAAGTTGAGCAATCGACTGGAGAAGGAATCAATCGACTAACAGCGTTGGGTGAAACTCACAGAAAGATCAGTTGACTGGGGTTAAAACCAGTCGACTGATGCTTTGAAAATACTAGCCGTTGGCTGTGTCTAATGGATGGAACTAGTCGACTGGTGTTTGAACTAGTCGACTGGTAACAAATCTGAGTTGTATTATCAACAACTCTTTCCTTTATTTAAGGGAAAGCTTTGAAGCTTGAGAAATGTTAGTCATTCTAGTGAAAAACCTTCTTGCTGAAGTGCTCAAAGCTTCCAAAGTCTCCTCTCTTCATCAAACCCTAATTCTCATCTTGTAAAGGGAAGAGAGACATTGTGAGAGGTTATTCTCCATCGAGAATTAAGGAGAAAGCTTAGACGGAGATTGCCGAAGACTAATCAACCGAAGGATTGAGGGTTCATCCACCTCAAGTACACGTCGTGGAGTAAGAGCAAGCAATCTCCGAATCACATAGAGGTTTTGTGTTAGTATTGGTTTTATTATTTCTTGTATTTCCGCTACGCAACTAACACTTGTACGAAGAACTGACGAATTGGGTGACGAGATATTCACCCCCTCTAGCCGGCCTACGATCTCATACAATTGGTATTAGAGCAAGGTTGTCCTTCAACAAACTAACCACTAAGAAGAGTAATTTCATCAACATGGCCAGCTAGCACATTTAACCACCCAAATTTGAAGGAGATTTTTTATAGTGGAAAAAGAAAATTGAGGTATTCTTCGATATCAATTTCGATATCATGTTAATTATGGAAAATGATTTTGAAGTGCCTAAGGATCAAGAAAATAAGTTAATTGAAAAGATAAGGTAGAGTAAGAAGCAAAAGGATGATCATTTAGCAAATTTAAAAGCCTTGCATCATCTTCTCAGTGTGCTTCCTCAACAGGAGATAACAATAATTGGAAGTTCCACAAGTGTTAAGAATTTATGAGAAAAGCTAGTAGAGCTTCATGAAAGCACATCGGAAGCAAAATTGGCAAAGAGAGATCTTCTACGATTTTAACTCAACAACATCAAACTTGACAAAGGAGAAAAGGTATCTAGTTTACATTCTAGAATTAAAGAAATATTGAATGGACTAACAAGTGTAGGCGAGACACTTACAAACCGAGACATCTTGATGAAAGCCATTAATGCTTTCCCAAGAAACACAAATTGGAGTTCAATGGTGAACTCATAATACATCTCTAAGGATCTAGAGAAAAGCCCTCTAGATGAATTTTTCTCAATCATAGAGCTCCAAGAAACTCGGATTGGAGGATTGGATGGAGAAATTTACATACCAAGAGGAGTAGCCCTTGTGGCAAACAAGGGAAAGGGCAAGAAGAAGAAGACTTCATCCTTCGATTCGGAAGAATCAAACACCTCAATAGATAGTGATGAAGAGATATATATGGTAAGAAAAATGAGAAAAACTTTTAAATATTTTTCATCTAACAAATCTCATGGTAGGAAAAGTTCAAGAAGCAAGAGTAGGACAAGAAAGACTATATGCTACAATTGTCAAAGAGAATGACATATGAGGGATGAATGCCCTCTCTTGAAGAAAAAGGAAGGAAAGAAAAAGAAAGAAAAGAAGAAATCAAAAGAAAAGGGGAAGAAAGTCCAAAACTTGCAAGCAACATGGGATGACTTATCATCATCGGAAGAAGAAAATCATGTATCCTATTTTGCCTTAATGGGAATTGAAGACATAGTCTTCATGTCATCTGAAATTGAAGAAGGAAAGAGCTCAAGTGAAAATGAAAGGAGCTCAAGTGAAGAAGAAGGTCAAACTTCGAGCTCGGACGTCTTGGTAAGTGAGGACTATAATCTACCCACTACTACTTTGGTTAAAATCATTTCTAGCACTAATGATTATTTGTTTAAGCTATAAAGAAAATCAAATACTTAAAAAATGATATTTGCATGCTTAGAGAAAAATTAGAATCCATGACTTCTAAGAATATGCATGTTTCCTCTACCTCTAGTCTAAATGATGCATGTTTAGAAAAAGAAAATAGGGAATTAAGAAAAAAATGGATAATCTTACAAAAGCTCTTAAAAAATTTGAGATTAGCTCTAACACTCTAGACATGATCATTAGGAGCCAAAAGGCAAATTTCAAGAAAACGGGGCTAGGATATTGTCAACCAAATCATAAAAAAGTCTATCATTGCTTATTTGCTAGAGAACAACCAAAAATCAAGACCTTAGATAGAAAATGGATCCCTAAGGAGTACTTGGTCAACCCAATTAGGAAACATTTCTATTGGGTACCAAAGTCAATCCTCAAGGGTTAGAGAATTTAGGAATAAGTCAACCATGAATGTTAAAATTCAATATTATTGAAAAATGGTTGACTTGGTACATTTAAGGGGAGGACTTAGCCCAAATATATTCATTATCAAATGGGCTAAGTAAAAGTTACCTTTGTTACATCTCATAATAACTTGATTTATGTTTTTATCTATGTATGTGAGATGTTAGGATGATGCAAATAATTCACTTGTGCTTACAATACTTTGATGAGTTATTAGATGTATCACTTTAGTAATAATAGACCAATTATGGAAAAAGTAAATGTTTAATTAATGGACATTATGTCCATAGATCATAGTTAGATATTTCAAATGTTTTGAAAATAATTCTATGTTTTATTTGTTGTGGTATATATTTGAAAAACATATGGTTTCAAAACTAGGGTTTAAAATTGATACAAAGTTGAATGTTTTTCAAGATTTTGAGTTTTGGTCAAAAACTCAAAAATATTTTGACTTTCATGCAAGCTTATTTTCCTTATTAGAGGATATCAAATGAAATATGTTTACAAAATTTTATAATTTTTCAATTTTTTAAAAAATTTTAATGCATTTCTGAAATTCAGCTCAGAAGGCTAAAATTTGGAATAGCTTTGTGCCAGCCGACTAGTGCAAAGGACCAGTCGACTGGAATGTCTGTGGGGATGTTTCTACGGGAAGACAGTCAACTGGTACCTTGATTTCTGTTGTTTTTTAGAAATGTTACTCACTTTGTTTTACGTTGATGTCATAGGTTAGAATTGATTGGTACAATTTCTTTGATGGTGTCAAAGGGGGAGAATAGAAGGGTTTAAGTTAGAACTTAATTTATTTCTCCAAGTTTTTTGCAAAATTTAAAAATCATGTGATAGAACATAGGTTAAGGGGGAGTTTGCATATTTATGCCTCATATTATACTATATCTCTAATTTTCAAATTGTTATTTTTGTGCCTAACTTAAACATATTGTCACACATCAAAAAGGGAAGATTGTTGGTGCAATCAACCTAGGTTTGATCGGGTAAATTAGGATTTTGATGTGTGTGTCAATATGATTAAGTTAGGTTTTTATATTTGTTTGATGTGTGTGTTGAATTATGTAGGACTTGGTGAACCACACATGAGGAACAACGGAGTGAAGCCGTCTGAGGAACGAGAGCCAAAGGAAGAGGACTTCAAAGGGCGAGCTAAGGAAGTAGACTTCAAAGGCATACGCGAAGGATGACATGGAGATAAACCGCGGGCTTGTGTGCATCCGAGGGACAAGAGCCAAAGGAAGAGAACTTCAAAGGGCAAGCCGAGGAAGTGAACTTCAAGACATACGCAAAGGATGAACTCCGGAGAGGTTGAGACTAAGATTGTAAGCTAGGCAATCGACTAGCAGCGTTGGATAAAACTCATAGAAAGATCAGTCGACTGGGGTTGAAACCAGTCGACTGATGCTTTGAAAATACTAGTCGTTGGTTGTGTCCAACGGATAGGACCAGTCGACTGGTATCTGGACCACTCGACTGGTAATGGGTCTGAGTTGTATTGTCAATGTTGGGGCCATCGGTCTAAGTATGATCGGGAGGATTATGGATTTTGATGTGTGTGTCAATGTGATTAAGTTTTTAAAAGGTTTCGTGTTAATCTAATATGTGTATGTGAGTGTGCAAGTTTGCAGGATACACATAGGCTTGGTTGGATGTCTTCAGGTACGGTGAAGGGGGGCATGGAGGTAAGCCGTGAGCTTGTGTGCGCATCCGATGGACCATGGACAAAGCAGGGACGATAAGCCGAGGGAAGCGGACTTCGAGGCATACGTGAATGATGGCATGAAGGCAAGCCGAGGGCTTGTGTGCGCATCTAAGGGATGAGGGCCAAAGTCGAAGAGGGCTTGAAGGTAACAGATCGAGGCTGCTGGAGCAAGAACAATGAGCCAAGGGACGCGTGTTGGATCGAGAGAACCGATAGAGGGGGGGGTGAATATCGGAAAACGTTCGGATTTGAGATAGAGAATTTGCACAGCGGAAGATTAAAAGCAAAACACGCAAACACAATAATTTTTACTTGGTTCGGAGCCTAGGTCGACTCCTACTCCAAGGCCCACGATCGTTGATCGTTTACTTTGGGCAATTCTATATGAGGCGCAAAAGCAGTTTACAAAGATTGATTACAGAATAAGTGCAGTAAATTAAAAATCAACTCTTCTTTACCGACGTCCGGAGTAGATTGACTTTTTCCGGAGCAGCAGGACGTCGTCGGCGCTTGAGTCTTTAGTCGGGAGGTTTTCGGAGCAAGGCGCGAGAGCAGAAGAGCGTTGAAGCATTGATTGAATTGATGCGTTGAGCCTTGGGGTCGAGGGCCCTTTATATAGCCCTGGGGGAGCCCGGATCGTCGGGGGCGCCCCCCATGTGTCAGTCGATCCGGTGATTGCTCGGTCAGCTTCTGATCCCTTTAAATTCGGGATCAGCTTTGACCGGGGCACCCGGAGCGCTCGGGGCGCCCGTATTGACCGGGTCAAGCTTTCATCTGTTGGCTTCGAGGGGAGCTGGTTCGGTAGTTGGTGCTGGGGGCGCCCGAAGCGCTGGGGGCGCCCGAGAGCAGCGGGGGCGCCCCGCCCAGCAGCTGTTCGAAGCCTTCCTTACTTACATTGTTTTGTATGCACCTTGGGGGTGCCCGGGACACTCCGGGCGCCCTACTTAGCCACTGCCTCACTCCTTTGAGGCTCTCTAAGCTGCAGATACTCGTTCCTTTGGTCCTGCATCCAGGGTTAATCCAAAACAACATAAAATAATAATGTGTTAGTTTATACAGCCTTAGCTGTCTTGGTTCTGACTTTGGGCCTCCAAAATGGAGCCCTAGGTCGAACCGACGCCTACTGTTCCCTCTCGACGGGGAACGCGTCCTCACCTACTCCTCTCGGGAGAATGTACCTGATGTCAACCGCTCCTTTAGTTGGACTTTTGCCTAGCGATCCTTTGCCAGGTCTTGGATACCGAGCTGTCCTTCGCTCGATGCCTAGCAGTCCTTCGCTAGGGCTTCAGTCCCAAGCTGTCCTTCGCCTGGTGCCTAGCAGTCCTTCGCTAGGGCTTTGTTTCCTGGCAGCCCTTCGCCAGGTGCCTAGCAGCCCTTCGCTAGGACTTTGTTTCCTGGCAGCCCTTCGCTAGGACTTTGTTTCCTGGCAGCCCTTCGCCAGGTGCCTAGCAACCATTCACTAGGACTTTTCCTGCACACTTGAGTAACATTATTAGATCACCAATAGACTTAACTTTGAATCTTTGCCAATATCAAAACAAGGTTCGATATGGTGCTTCCTGCACCAACAACGCGGACTTCGAGGCATGCGTGAAGAGTGGCATGGAGGCAAGCCGAGGGCTTGTGTGCGCATTTGAGGGACAGGAGCCAAAGAGGGCGCGAAGGCAACAGATCGGGGTTGCTGGATGAAGAGTCAACCAGGTCGTGAGAGTTCGAGTACTGAGGGAATTGTACTCGGGAACTAAGTCGTGAGGGTTCGAGTGCGGAGAGAAATGTACTCGGGAAGGGTAACCCTAGACTTAGGGATGGACCAGTCGACTGGTACTGGACTAGTCGACTGGTAACGGTCATTTCAGCCTCAAGCTCTATTTAAGGGAGCTTGTTTAAGGCTGTTTCTTCTTGGCGAAACTTGCTTGGTTAAAGCTGGTTAGTAGCCTACAATGCTCAGGGATTGCCAAGGTTTGTGGCGAGGTTTCTCCACCCACAAGGAGCGACAAGAGCTAGCCGAAGGTGCTCCGGGGAATCATCCACCGAAGGATCGGGATCGTACACCTTACGGACAGTCGTGGAGTAGGAGTTTCATCTCCGAACCACGTAAATCGGTGTGTTCTATTAGTTGTTAGTTTTATTTTTATTTTCATTGTGTTTCCGCTTGCGCACTAACAACTTATAGTAGGAAAAATCGAAAGTGAGCTTGAGGAAGTGGGTTGGCATGGTGAGTTTGTTGCCGAACCTGTATTATCCGAGGATCTAGAGCTAGAGAGCATATTATCTTCGGCTGGTGAGACTTCTAAGATTGGAGCAGCAACTTGAGGCGATTCTGATGGAATAGGAGAGTTATTAGGGAGCTCCGGAGTAGGACCTAGGATGTCATTTCTTCTGATAATGTTGGGTGGCATCAAGAAAGTATGTAACGCCCCGAATTTTCCTCAAGAAAGATAATGTAAGAAGGGGAACATGCCCAAATTTATAAATAAAAGAATACGAAGTACCTTTATGTAAAAGTACTATTATATTCATAAAATATAATAAAATGAGATTTAATATCATTTTGATATTATGAATGAAATGTGTGAATATGAGCATCCCTAGACAGGCATTGGTTATGTGGGCTTAAGGAAAGAAATAAAATAAAAAGGAAAATGAAGCAGAAAGGGGGGTGCCAAGGATCGAACCTTGAACCTCATGAAGAACCAAACCTTAAGTATGCCCATGTAACCAATTCACCCAGCAGGGGAGTGCTGAGAAAAGGAGAAGGGAAATGCTAGTTAAGGGGAAATTAGGGGAAGAGACTCATGAAGATGAAGAGTCACCAACGGAGAGACGCATGCCTCTTCGTTCGCTATAAAAGAATAGGAGAAGTGACGAAGGGAGTTTTTTCGGCAAGGAACGAGACTTTCGATTCCCTTCCACCAAAACTTAGGGTTTCCTTCAGAACCCTAAGAACCCAGTTCTTTGAGAAGTCAGGAAAGAAAGAAGGAAGGAGCAGAACGAGAGGAAGAGCTTTCTTCTCCAAAAGCCGAACACTCCTTGGAACTTAAGCGTAAGAAGTAAGTCTCCTCGCCTGTAACATAATCGTTACGAGTGTTCGTAAATGTTCTGTTCGTAGATGTTCTTACGATTGTTCGTAAATATTCTGTGTTCATGGAAAAGGTTACAATGTTACTGTGCTTTACGATTCAGGCTACACAGACCGATCAGGGAGTACCTGATCGGTCAGAGGGCATCCTGATCGGTCTCCCAGACCGATCAGGCTACACCCTGATCGGTCACCGAGACCGATCAGGCCATGCCCTGATCGGTCTGGAGACCGATCAGGGGAGCGTACAGAACCTTCTATGTGCCCATCCATGTATACCCTGATCGATCACAGACCGATCAAACTACACCTTGATCGGTCTGGGGACCGATCAGGTGAGTGTACAGGTCGATGAAACTTTCTGTAGTTGCCCTGATCGATCACCAGACCGATCGGGCTACAGATCAGGTGTAAGTACAAGTTATGAACCACAGAAATGAAGAAAGGTTTCTCATGCTATGTATGTTTTACCTCCATGTTGTATGAATGCTATGCTATATATGTTGTATGCTATGGATTCCTTATGAAAGTAGGAAAAGTCATGTTACGGAATCATGCTTATGAATGAATAAACTTTACCTCCATGTTGTATGAATGCCATACTATATATGTTGTATACTATGCATTCCTTATGAAAGTAGGAAAGATTATGTATGGATTCATGATTATGAATAAATGAAATGTCTGCATTCTTTATGAAAGAAAGAAAGAATATGTGAATACCTATAGTACGTTCAATAAGAAAGAAAGAAAGGAAAGAAAAGAAGAATGACTGAACGTCTATAGAATATTCATCAAGAAAGAAAGAAAAGAATGCATGTAAGTATTTTATTTTAAAGAATGACAAGTACCGGATCCCGAAAGGGATCCACGGTTCCGGACTACCGCAGCTGTCCCTAGGCTGAACGAGAGTAAGCCTAGCAAGAGGGCCCTGTAGGTCGGGATTAGCTACCTCGCATCCTACTAGGGTATGCGCGCAAATACAAGGGTACAAGCCAGGGATCCCACAAGCAAGAATGTATTTTTAAGTATTATGTATTAAGTTTTCCAAAAGAGCATCCTTATGTCTTGTGCATTCCACTCATGCATTCATTCATATTATGCACTTAAGAATGTCATGTTAAGAAAGTTCAAGTTAAGAAGATTTATATGCTGATGATATGTTCATTTCATGACTATGTTTGTGTCCATGCCATGCTATGCAAGATAAGTATGTATGCCTAAGAAATTCATGCTATGCTATATGTTAATATGTATGAATGTGATACCCTGCATGATATGAGCTATATGAATGATATGCCATGAATGTTATGTTGTATGATTTGCTATGATGTACGGATTTAGCGAGTAGGAAAGAGACTTACTAAGTGTATACTTATAGGATGTTTGCTTATGTTACAGATCAACCCAGATCGTACTAAAAGAAGGGAAGCTGCAGGAGGCTTGGATGTGTGTGATGGTGACTTGGCCGTCGATAGATTATCATGAATAAGAAAGCATGTTATAACTTGACTGGTCACTTAGTCGAATATGTTAAGACACGAATATTAAGAAAGGTTAATGTTTTATATACCTACTATTCCTTGTGTCATGATGTTTCCGCTGCCATGTACTATAAGTTAGACCAAGTAGGAATAGTAAGGATAGGAAGAAGAATATAAGTAACGCACTACTCTGAAAAAAAAAAAAAAAAAAAAAAACACGGGCGTTACAAAGTACCACCTGTATCTGGAGAAGAGATTGAAGAGGCTGTCGAAAAAGGGAACAGAGATTCATCAAACGTAACATGTCGTGATGTATATATCCGTCCAGTTGATATATGTAAGCAACGACACCCATGATGCATATTACTATAACTAAGGAAAACACATAATAATGAACGAGAGTCAAGTTTGTGTTTAGAGTAGGGGCATAACCATGGATAACATGCGCAACCAAAGATTCGAAGAAAGGTGTATTCAGGAGTTTGATTATAAAGTTTTTCTAAAGGGCACTTATGATTAAGCAATGGAGTAGGAAGTCGATTTATGAGATATACTGCAGTACAAACAGCTTCATCCCAAAATTTACGCGGAACCGATGCATGATGAAGAAGAGCTAAGGCAGTTTCAACTATATGTATATGTTTTCTCTCAGCAGAGCCATTTTGTTCTGGGGTGTGAGGGCAAGAAACTCGATGAACAATCCCACAAGAGACAAGATGACGATGAAGTGCTTGATATTCTCCTCCCCAATCAGAATGAAGAGAGAGTATTTTGCGATTAAAATATCGTTCAACTTGTTTTTGAAAATTACAGAATATATCAAATAAATCAGATTTTCTTTTCATAGGATAAAACCAAGTGTATTTACTAAAATGATCAATGAAGGTAACATAATATAAGAAACCTTGGTTAGACAAGATAGGTGCAGGACCCCAAATATCAGAATGACTTATTTCAAGTGAAAAATTGCAAATGCGTTTAAATGAAGAAAAAGGTAACTTATGACTTTTAGATTCCATGCATGCTTGACATGAATGAGATGAAGATGAAGTAAAGGAAGTAGGTAAATCATACCTATTTATGATCGACTGAACAATACGAATGGAAGGATGACCAAGTCGAGCATGCCACGCTGGTTTATTTGCGCGTTCACCAATAAAAGCTTTAATTGAAAATTTTGAAGATAGTAGAGGTCATTTTTTATTTTTCCAAGAAATATAGTAGTATTTGTTCCTCTATCTTTTATAAGATAATGATCATGATGAAATTCAAAAAAGACATTGTTATCAAGGGAAAATTGACGTACGGAGAGTAAATTTTTAGTAATGGATGAAACATTAAAGATGTTGTGTATGTGAAAAGTACGATTAGATAAATGAATGTATGTGTTTCCTGTTGATGTAGTCTGACCCTAATTGTTGTTTTGGTGTTGACACCGATTTTAGTTTAGGTTGATGAGATGATTATGATTAAGTCTTGATCGGGGATTAGGCACAAAGTGATTAAAATCCTAGCTTGGAGGGCTAAGTGTGGAAAAGTCCTAACCTGGAGGGTTAGGTGTGGAAAATCCTAGCTTGGAGGGCTAGGTGAGGAAAAGTCCTAACCTGGAGGGTTAGGTGTGGAAAATCCTAGCTTGGAGGGCTAGGTGTGGAAAAGTCCTAACCTGGAGGGTTAGGTGTGGAAAATCCTAGCTTGGAGGGCTAAGTGTGGAAAAGTCCTAACCTGGAGGGTTAGGTGTGGAAAATCCTAGCTTGGAGGGCTAGGTGTGGAAAAGTCCTAGCTTGGAGGGCTAGGTGCGGAAAATCCTAACCTGGAGGGTTAGGTGTGGAAAAACCCTGGCTTGGAGGGTCAGGTCCTAGCTTGGAGGGTTAGGTTGGATGAAATCCCGGTGAGTGAAGCCGGGTCCCGGTGAGTGAAGTCGGGTGACTGAAACCCTGGTGAGTGAAGCCAGGTCCTAGCTTGGAGGGCTAGGTTGAAGTCCCAGTGAGTGAAGTTGGGCATGACACGAGTCAGAGATGGGTCGGAGACTTGTTCTCATGACTTAGAGGAGATTTGACCTTGCCTGGATCGGTCTGGTGACCGATCAGGGAAGTTGGCATGGTGCTCCTTCGTGGATCGGTCTGGTGACCAATCCAGCGATGACTGATCGGTCTGGTGACCGATCAGGGAGCACACAGTGAGGTTGGGAACCTATTGCCCGGCTCCTGATCGGTCCGGTGACCGATCCACCGATCAGGGAGCAGGCAGTTCACTCACTGCTTGGAGCCTGATCGGTCTGGTGACCAATCAGGGAGCTCACAGTGAGTTGAGTTGCTCTACTGATTTGCTCCTGATCGGTCTGGTGACCGATCTGGAACACTGTTCCGATCATTCTGGTGAACGATCAAGCATCGTGGACTCCGTCTTACAACCGATCAGGATGGAGCCTGATCAGTCAGGGAGCCACCTGATCGGTCTGGTGACCGATCAAGTCACAGGCTGATCGGTCTGGTGACCGATCAGGCCTGTGTCGCCGCGAAGGCTGGGAGTCCCAGCAAAGCGGTGGATCAGTCTGGTGACCGATCCACGAGCCCTGGATCGGTCCAGTGACCAATCACTTTAATTCAAAATGCACTGTCAGACGCTCTGATCACGTCTGAACATATCTGATTCTCTGCGCTTAATCTCTGATACTTGATTTTCTGCTTGATATGCTGTGCTAATACTCTGATTAAGTGTGTAGGTGACAGAAATGGATTCAAACACTCAAGGAGAGTCAATGAAAGCCTTTCCTTGGAGCAGGTTTGCCCATTTGCCATCTCAGGTTGCAACGGCTGGAGCTGCTGACTGGAGCTTGGCTGAGGGAAGCTCAGGGAGTCCAGGGAGAGTTCAGTGGTAGCTGGTTGTGGCAGGTGAAGCAGCTGGAGGCTGCAGTGAGGTGGTGACCTAGCGATTGGTGAGCTGAGACTTAGGGCTTCGTGGCGAACAAGTCTCAGTAACGTTACAGCTTGTGTTCTTGCGACATCTTGTGTTCTGCTCTTGCAACAACTCTGTTCCATCATCTTGAACAAGCAACTGTGATTCTTGAAGCAACCTTCTGTTACTTGGGCACTTGGTGTTGGGGACGAGATGGCTAGAGAGGGGGGGGTGAATCTAGCTATACACAATTTCTTGCTTTCTTTCCAAACTTCTGCACTTCAAGGTTAGACAGCGGAAGCAAATGCAGAACAAAAACTAAGCAGAGAAAGAAACGCAAACCAAACAAACGCTAAGACGGAGATGTACAAGGTTCGGGGATAACTTGCCCCTACTCCTTGGCGTGCCCGTAAGGTGGGCGATCCCTTGATCGTCGGCAGATCAAGCCCCGGTGAACACCGGATATCAAGCGCCTCCTTCTCGGTGGAGTAACCTCTCCACAAGCTGTCTCAGTAGATGAATACAAGATTAAGCACACGAGACACTCGAGAAGGGAAACTCACAAAGCTCTCACAGGAATGCAACAAGATCGCTCAAGAACAAAGCAACAGAGAGCACGAACACAGCCCAGCAATAACTTCCCAAGTTTTTTGTCTGTCTCTTGTTCGCCTCGCTCCTCTGCATCCAGCTTCGTCTCTTAAGCTCCTGCTCAACGTCGCCAGCTCCATCAGCACCACTGACTCACACTCTGACCCACTGACCTCTCTGAGCACTAAGTCCACTGGACACTCCTCCAGCTGAGCCTCCGTCAGTTGCCAGCCGCGCCTTCGTCAGTTGCTAGTTGCGCCAGACGCCGTTGAGACCTGAAAACACAATAGATCCAAACCTGCTCCAAGGAAAGCCTCTCATTGACCCTCCTTGAGTGTTTGAATCACCTGCTATCACCTGCACACTCCAACAGAGGCTTAGCAATGCATATCAAAGAGAACTCAGCAAGCAGCAGAGAATCGGCAGTGAAAACAGACTTCTGACAGCATATTTGAATTAAAGTTCTGCTCCTGATCGGTCCCCAGACCGATCAGGGAGGAGCCTGATCGGTCACCAGACCGATCCAGCAGCTTCTGCACACTCCTGATTGGTCCCCAGACCAATCAAGCTCTTGCCTGATCGGTCACCAGACCAATCAGGCTCCTGCCTGATCGGTCACCAGACCAATCAGGCTCCTGCCTGATCGGTCACCAGACCAATCAGGCTTGAGTGAACAGTGATTCTTTAATCAAATCATAAGTCTCTGATCGGTCACCGGACCGTTCTGGACCTGATTAGCAAGGGAACTCAACTCACTGTTCGCTCCCTGATCGGTCACCAGACCGATCAGGAGCTGTGCAGTGAGTGAAACACACACTCCCTGATCGGTCACCAGACCGATCAAACATCGCTGGATCGGTCACCAGACCGATCCACGAAGGAGCAACGTGCCAAACTCCCTGATCGGTCACCAGACCGATCTAGGGACTCAACCTAGCCCTCCAAGCTAGGATTTCATCCACCCTAGCCCTCCAAGCTAGGGACCTGACCCTCCAAGGCAGGATTTCATCCAACCTAGCTTCACTCACTAGGACCTGGCTTCACTCACCAGGGTTTTTCACCTAACCCTCCAGTTGGGACTTTTCACCTAACCCTCCAAGTTAGGACTTTTCACCTAGCCCTCCAAGCTAGGACTTTTCACCCAACCTTCCAAGTTAGGACTTTTCCACACCTAGCCCTCCAAGCTAGGACCTGGCTTCACTCACCAGGATTTCTTCTAACCTGGCTTCACTCACCAGGACCCGGCTTCACTCACCGGGATTTCCACCACCTGGCTTCACTCACCAGGACCCGGCTTCACTCACCGGGATTTCCAACACCTGGCTTCACTCACCAGGACCCGGCTTCACTCACCGGGATTTCCAACACCTGGCTTCACTCACCAGGACCCGGCTTCACTTACCGGGATTTCCAATCACCTGGCTTCACTCACCAGGACCCCGCTTCACTCACCGGAATTTCATGCCCAGTCCTCGACCAGGACTTTAACCCAAATTCGCTCAACCAAGCTTAAATCATTGTCAAACACCAAAACAACAACCGGGCCAGACTACATCAACACTTGGGAGAAGAGAAACAAGAAGCTTGAGTCCATTAGCGAGAAGACACGAAGAAGGGAGTTCTTGCGTGAGATCTGCGCTGGGTGGAGCTCAGGAGAAGTTTGCTTGTGTTCTTGGTGTTCTAAGTGCTAAGTAAGATCCTTCTTGTGTTTTCTGTACTTTATACTTCAACATCTTGAAACGCTGTGGAGATGTTACTCCACCGAGAAGGAAGTTGCATTTTATCTGGATCTTCCGGGGCTTGATCTGCCGACGATCAAGGGATCGCCCACCTTAAGGGCACGCCAAGAAGAATGGACAAGTTATCCCCAAACCTTGTAAATCCTCTTGTTAGCGTTTTGCATTTGTGCTTAGCTTAGGGTTCATTTCTGCATACTCAATTTTCTTTTAGCTTCCGCTGTGCTATTAACATTTGAAGTGCAGAAAATTGATAAGTGCTAAAGTTCAAGTGTCTGACTATATTCACCCCCCCTTTCTAGCCATCCAAATTCCAACATTTCCAAGATTAGTAATATGCAAACCTGAGTCATCACCTACTTGTACCGTATCTGAACCAGTGTATGGTAGTACTTCTGTAAAGATATTGTAGTCTGATGTAACATGATGAGTTGCTTCAGTGTCAATATACCATTCAGTAGATAAAAATTTTGAAGGTTTGCCATGAGTAGGCACAGATGAGAGAACTTTAGGACGGACTTGTGAAGTTAAAGATCTTCTTAAAGCTGAAGGGTCACCGATGAAGGTTCTGTCGAGTCTTTTAGGACATTGAATACCAGTATGTCCAATTTGGAGACAAATTTGACATCTTCTTAAAGCTGAAAGACCACCGATGAAGGTTCTGTCAAGTCTTTTAGGACATTGAATACCAGTGTGTCCAAATTGAAGACAAATTTGACATCTCTGAACATTCGACATCAAAATAATAATAAAGAATCAAAAATTGTTGTAGCTTGGGCCAAAAGGCACGAAGATTATTCCTCTTTTCCCCTACTTTCCCGTCATGAGTTGGCGGGTGATAAAAACGAGGAACGAGGATGACGAGCAAAAATAAAAAATAGAGGAGCTATGACTCTGATACCATATTAAATTAAAAGAAGTAGAGATAGAAGAGAGGTAGAGAGAAGAAAGAGATAACAAAATAACTTTCTTAATTGAAAAAACTTGTCCATGAGATACACAATTTATAGGGACCTTAGGAGACCTAGTCAAATGAAAAATTAATAACGAAACTGTTAATTAACATATTTATAAAGAATCTGTCAATTAACAGATTAATAAGCAAAATGTTTAATAATATGATAATATAAATTTATTCTCTTTAATCTCTTTTACCCCCCGACAAACTTAACGGGAGATCTCGGACGTTGAGTTTGTATGATAATTTGCTAAATCGTTGTTTGGATAATGGCTTGGTAAAGATATCAGCAATTTGATCTTCTGCAGAGATATAAGAAACAGATAATTGTTTGTTTGCCACGCGCTCTCGAACAAAATGATAATCAATTTCAACATGTTTTGTACGAGCATGAAATACTGGATTTGATGTAAGATATGTTGCTCCAATATTATCACACCAAATTTTTGGTGCAATATCTGATGCAAGATGAAGTTTCGAAAGAAGGGATTGAAGTCAAATAATTTCTGACGTTGCATTGGCTATAGCTTTATATTCAGATTCAGTGCTTGAATGAGATACTGTAGGTTGTTTTTTCGAATTCCAAGAAATAAGATTTCGTCCAAGAAATATTGCATATCCACTAGTAGAGCGTCTATCTTCAGGAGAACTAGCCCAATCTGCATGGCTATAGGCATGTAAATCTCGAGATGAGTGTCGATATAAAAGAAGACCATGTAGAATAGTGCCTTTGAGATAACCAAGTATTCTCTTCACACCTTCCCAATTTTGTTCAGTAGGAGTATGCATGAACTGACAAGCACGATTTACCGCAAACGTAATATCAGAGCGCGTAATAGTAACATACTGTAAAGCTCCAACAATACTTCGATAAACTTGGGGATCCGCCATCACTGAAGAGGAGGAAGGTGTAGAGACATTATTTGGAACTAAGTCGTGAACTAAGTCGTGAGGTTTCGAGTGCGGAGAGAAATGTACTCGGGAAGGGTAACCCTAGACTTAGGGATGGACCAGTCGACTGGTACTGGACTAGTCGACTGGTAACGGTCATTTCAGCCTCGAGCTCTATTTAAGGGATCTCGTTTAAGGCTGTTTCTTCTTGGCGAAACTTGCTTGGTTAAAGCTGGTTAGTAGCCTACAATGCTCAGGAATTGCCAAGGTTTGTGGCGAGGTTTCTCCACCCACAAGGAGCGACAAGAGCTAGCCGAAGGTGTTCCGGGGAATCATCCACCTTTCGGACAGTCGTGGAGTAGGAGTTTCATCTCCGAACCACGTAAATCGGTGTGTTCTATTAGTTGTTAGTTTTATTTTTATTTTCATTGTGTTCTAGGAGTTTCATCCAAAAATCGAAAGTGAGCTATTCATCCCCCCCCCCCCCCCCCCCCCCCCGTGCCCTCTAGCTTAACGGTAAGATCCTAACAGTCAATAGCTCTTTCCTCTATTTAAGAGGAAACTTTGAGGCTTGAGAAAGGTTAGCCACTCTAGTGAAAGACTTTCTTGCTCAAGTACTTAAAGCTTCTACAATCTTCTCTCTTCTTCAAACTCTAATTCTCATCTTGTAAAGGGAAGAGAGACATTGTAAGAGATTATTTCCCGAACTAATACATTTCGGCAATAGTTTGTTGACATGGGCGCCCATTCCTGTCACTTGGATTAGATCCGGGCGCCTAGAATACGGGCGCCCGAACTGATCCAGGCACCTAGAATTCGAGTGCAGAGATTTGGTCTAGGCGCCTCGAATGGTCAACCGATCGCTTAGGTGATGTTCCGATCGTCCGGAGTTGAGCTCACCCGAATCCAACTCTGACCTTTTTCTCTAGCAGACTTCCTCCATGACTTCTCGTCCTTCGGATGCACCACGCTTGTCTTTGCTCTACCGTCATACTCTTTTGTAGTTCCTCGTCTTTCGGAATTCGGATGCACCGAGCCGGTCGACTCCCTTCTCGTGCATCCTTCTCATTCGTTATATTTTCCGCTCGACTTCTTATATTACAAAGTTCATGTACACTTAAGACAAAAGAAACAAATATGATGTCTTAACTTAATTCGGTTGAACTATGTTAAAATTAATCTGGATACTTACATTTTAGATGACCTTGGAGGATGGTATAAGGTGAGGACGGTACGTAGAGTGATTGTAGATAAACAAAAAAATGATTAACAAAGTTTTTCTAACCTCGCCGACCGGCCCGGTCTCATGAAAGTTTCTCATCGGCCGTCAGGGTAAATCGAGAAGTGCTTGTAGTGGGCGGTCTAGAAGCCCAGCGTCCCAGAATTCGCGCCCCATCTAGAGGAAAAAATTTTGCAAATATGCGGTAGCTGGGGATCGAACCGTAGATGCCTGGGATAGTGACTAGTCGCCCTACTGCTGCATCGTAGCGCCGAAGACAAAATTGTAGATAGTTCGGCAATTTACCAAAAGGCGTACTTAAAAATCGGAAATTACCAATTCGCGTACCATGGTTTCTATTTTACCAAAGGGCGCAGACCTTTATGTGAACTTCCTCTTATACCTCTCCTTCTAACTACTGTCTTTCTCTTTCTCTCTCTCAGTAACAAATTTCGAGACGTCTGCACATGCTTTTTCAGACTTTTATTTTAAAATAATATATTATGGAATCGGCGCTAAAAACCTAAGGTAAAAATTAAAAAAATATTTCAGTTAAAAAATATCTCATCCAACGTGATTTAAAAATATAAATAAATAATTTTTATATTTGATTAATATAAATTAATATATTAAATAATATTTAATAAATATATTAATATATAAAAAAATTCAAAAAAAACGTCTGCTGAAATAAAAAAAAACGTGGGCCTGAAATATTTTTATTTCAGGCCTAGCGTGGGTCTGAAATTTTTTATTTCAGACCCACGTTGGACCTGAAATCTTTTGATTCAGGCCCGACATGGACTCAAATTTTTTTTCTATTTTAAAAATATATTAATATATAAAAAAAACCTATCAAAACACTTAATTTCAGATTAAAACGCAGGGTCTGAAGTCACGCTAGGAGGGCCTGAACATAGATATGATGTCCATCAGTGGGTTTTGGTCAAAACCCACTGATATGGCTAAACTACTTCTATTGCATTGGTGATATCTAATATATAGATGTTTGGACACCTAAAACATCATCTCCTACCTCTAACCTCTCTATTCATATGGAGTTTTCAGAAATCCCCGCCCCCCCACCCCCCCACCCCTTTTTTTTAAAGTTTTTTAATTTTTTTAATAACTAGTACACACACACACACACACACATATATATATATATATATATATATATATATAAGTAAATACTAACAAGATAATGTCAAAAATTAAATTAAAAAAATATAATATAAATTTTACAATTTTATGTATTTTTTTAAAAATATCTAAAAAAATACTCAAGGAGACATTTTCTTCCTCCTTCACATTAATAAAATTTTTTATAATATCATTTAATTATTTTTAATAAAATATAAAGAATATTTTTTTTTATTCCGAGCCCTTCAAAACTTAGGGTCGACCTTGCTTGCCATCTTGAAGTCTAGGAGTCAAAACCTAGTAAAGTCAGTATGATCGTCCTCCCCATGTGCAAATTACATCATCTGGATAAGTAGTCCCTTGATTTATCTCCTCCGTATTAATTTTGAGATGGGTTGACGATGACAATAGGACTAATAAATTACTTTTTACCACTATAAGATCTAACACTTTCACAAACTTGAGTTAGCACCCATGCATTCATGTATATGGAACATGGTCGTGATCAAACTAATTTCTTTATTTGACAAAACTTAATTAAGCCTTGATCACTCAATATATATTTAATATTTATTTCTCATTTACTTAAAAAAATAATTTACTAATGTGCAACACCTGAAAAAACAAACTTTAAAACTTAAATAAAGAATTTTTTTCCTTTTTATATTTTTGATAGCATTTGACTAAATGCTTTTCTCTATTTTTAGTATTTGGTGTTTTACTTTTAACATGGAAAACGAGCTGACTTTATAGTTGAGTTACAAATAAATCTATCTGTAGGACATTTTCAACTAGGGATTAAATCATTAGATTTAAAAAATAAATTTTAATTTTAAAATTTATTATTATTTCATGGTTTAGATTTTTAATTTAAATAAAAAATTTAGTTTCAAAAAGTAAGAGTTAGATTTTTATCAAATTTTAAGGATCATTAATATTTAGCTATTATTTTACTCTATTTTATTTTAAAGATTTAAATAATTTTATAATTTTTCCAAAAAACATATATTTAAATGATAAAGATTATATTTAATTATCAAATAAAAAATTATAAAATAAAATTTATAAATAAAGACATATGAAATCAAGGTAGAAAAAATATATAAAATAAATTTTGTAGTTTGTTTGTGAAAATACTATATTTAAATTATAAAAATTATTTAATTATTAAAAAATATATAAAGTGAAATTTATAAATAAAGATATATAAAATGTGAGTCTAGAAAAAAAATATGAAATGAATTAGTGGATTTATAATTTTTGATGTAGTAAAAATAATTGTAAATTGCTTTAAAATCCCTAATCGCAACTTAAATTAGTCCCAATGTGAGAAAAATTTATTTTCACTCCCTAACCAAACATATATATCACCAATTTATCTAATTATCTTCATTTTTTTTTGCAGAAAGTCCAAAATGAAGTATAATTTCTTCTAAATTCGACATCATTTTAACTAAAATCTAGTATATTTTCTATCAAATCGAGCACAACTATTTTTTTGCTTAGCCAATCGATTGAGGCTCATACCAAACGATCCATCTTAATCCAATCGAACGATCCAGCTTAATCTAATCGATTGATATGAGTTCCCAATCAATTGGTTAGGTAGAAAAAGATTTGTACTCAATTTGATAAAAAATGTACTAGATTTTTTTTTTATAATGGTACTGAATTTAGAAGAAAATATACCTTCTTTTGAACTTATTATACCTATAAAAAAGAAGGCTTCTGTTCCCTCACAACAAGCCCAATTAATCGATTCCCAATCAATCAGAGCTATCTAATCGATTGCGCCAATCGATTGGGCAGCTCCGATCGATTGGGGCAATCGATTGGGTAGCTTCAATCGATTGGGAATCAATCAGTAATCGATCGGTTGGGTTTGTCGCGAGGGAACAAAAGCCCTCATTTTTAGGTACAAAAAATCTAAAAGAATATATAATTCTTAAATCAACATCATTTAACTAGAATATAAGTATATTTTCTATCAAATTGAGTATGACTCATTTTCCACCTGATCACTCGATTGTATTAGGTTGAATCGATTGGTCAATCAATTCAACCTAATCCAATAGATTGATATAATTAAGCTCTCAATTGATTGATCAAATAAAAAAAGTTATATTCAATTTGATAGAAAATATAATAGATTCGGGTTAAATAACACTGAATTTAGGAGAAATTATAATTCTTTTTAAACTTTTATATCTAAAAAATGTAAGAGATAATTAGGTAAATCAATATGCATTGGAAAGTTGAAAGGGAGTTGAAATAAAGAAAAGTTTATATGCAAGGAGTGAAAACAAATTTTTTCTTACGTAGGGGATTGAAGAGGATTTTGAATTTGCTATTAGAGAGTAAAAATAAACTTATTGTTTTTGGTTTACTATTGGGGATGTTTTTGTAAGTTTATAATTTTTGATGTGGTAAATGATGTGGCAAAAATAAATCTAATTTTTAGATTTATCATTGGAGATGCCTTTATAGTAATTAATAAAGGACCTATTTAAAATTATAAAATTCTTAAAATATATATAATTTTTAAAATTTTAAATGACATATTTATTTTTTCGTTCCTCCCCACCACTATGATATTACATTTAAAAAATCATTGTAATATTATTATTTAAAAAATGATTAACAAGATTGGGTAACGTCGAACCTTGGATGATCGATCTGACTTTACGAAAGTTTCTCACTGGCCATCAAGGTTAATTTTAAAATACAATATCATAGTTGTATTGATTTTAAGATTTATATAGTATCAATATTATAATGGTGCTAATGAGGATGATTTTTAAAATACAATATCACAATGATATTATATTTGAATGTAAGGGTGCCTAGTTAACTATATGGTGATAAATTTATTATAATAAAATAAAGAATAATTTTCGACAGGTGTAAGCCTTCAGGGAAAAAAATTCTCCCATCCTTAACCACTTGATGATAGGCTATAAGCTGATCTCGTAATTTATCTTCCTTTATATAAATTGGGGATGAATTATGAGGGGCGTTTGAGATGAACGTAATAACCTTTTGTTATAATTTGAATGGAATATCAGGAAGATTAATAAAAGAGATAAAATAAAAAATAAATACATCCTTTCATAAATTTAAAAGTTAGTTGCATATAATCCCATTATAATAGGTTAGATCCTTTAATAGATGATTAAGGAATCTAAGATTTAAATTTAAATTACGATGTACTACAAAAAAAGTTTTTTTTAAATGAGAAATAGGTCTAAGAATATTAACTGTGATGAATTTTTATTAGCACTTTTTAATTTATCCATTGGTATATGGAAAAATTTTATCGAATCAGATCTAGATTAAAAAAGAAAAGTTAAGTGTTTATAAATCATCGACTTAATAGTTGCGTTATCGACAAATCTGCCTTCTATAAACTTTATTTCAATCTTATCATTTATTTCCTTTTTTAAAGAATTTTATCTATCTGGTAAAGTATTAATAGACCATTTATAATAAAATATTAATTGATTAATATTATCCGGACGTTTATTTTCCATAACTATCCAAAACGGTCACTCACTTCCAATTTAGTTGATGATGGTCGACTCCAGAAATAAAATTGATTGAATTGATATTTTATAATATAATTTAAAAATTATTTCAAACATGAATAAATAATATTTTTAAAAATAATATGCCAGCTGGTGCTTACCCTCATGGATGACCTCACCTTTCCGTTACCCTATTATTTAAGGGTGTCAAAAATCAACATGACTCGACGACCCAATCTAAATCGACTCGAAAAAATCGAGTTCGGGTTGAAAATTTTCGGGTTTAGATTGGATTCGGGTTAGAGGATTTCGGGTTGAAAATTTTCGGGTCGGATTCAGATCGGATTTGGGTTTGAGTTTGGGTTGATCCGAATTTAATGTTTAGTGAATTTTTTAGGATTAAATCAAATTTTATTTTGAAATTTAAGATATTTTTTATATATTAATATTATGATCATGATGGAGCATTTAGATAAAAATGAAGAATTATAGAAAAAATAACGAAAAAGACGTTTTGAATCGATTTTTTTGGATTATTCGGGTCGGGTTCGGGTTGGTTGAGTTCGGGTTCGAGTTTAGGTGTTTCGAGTTAAAATCAAGTTCAGGCCGGGTTCGGATTCGGGTTGGGAGTTAATTTTTTTTTTTCAATCCGACCCGAATCCGATCCGATCCGATCCACCCGGATGATCCCTTACCATTACTCCTGCACGCATCGTGATGCGTGCCTCCCATCGTCCTACTTAGGATGCTCATCATCTTCTTCGGTTCTTTCACTGCGTCTTTGGTAATTGACAACTGACTTCCGCGTTCCAGCTTCATGGCGTCTTCCAGACGAGGTCAGGCTCCTCCTTTTCCTTCCTCGAATCTCATGGTTTATTTAGATTTCTTAATGTTTTATTTTGCACTGAGTACGGATTATCTGGTTTTGAATTAGTCTATGAAGTTTGATCTATTGTGATTAGTAGTACAGGGAAGTGGAGGATCCCATTTCACTTCCATGATGGAGTCGTGACGGACGTGTTTTTGTTTGGTTTGGGCTAAAATCGGAGTAAGATCAATATGCCATCTTATTGATTCGAGGTTTTTATACTCTTGATCCAGGGTGTTTTTGTTTAGTGATCGATCTTAGTCGATGGGAGACACGTTAGGTCGAAACGGTTGGTTTATTTTATGGTTCCAATTGCATGGGTTCGGATAAATGGAGTTTGATCTGATGATCAGGGGCTTAGGAGACTCTGAGGATTTTTCATGTCCTAATTGTCACTGCCTTAATAATCTCCTAATGAACCTCCTGGCATTATGGATTCCATATCTTTATTCAAATGCAAGACAAAAAAGTCATTTTTGATGAAACACTATGTGTATGTTGCCATCATTGTGCGTCTGGAAGGGGTGAATAGCTTTTGACCTCAAACAACCAAGCTTTTATCCACTAAGTGGAGGTGAATAGCACTTAACCTGAAAAACTAAATTTATTTCTCTCACAAAGTTAAATATAAAGATTGAGGTCAGTGGATATGTCAAATAATGAGAGTAAGGACAAACACTCACAAGAAAGGGTTACGAACTTCAGGTACTACTTCATGGCCTAGTGATTAATAGGTGGATCAAGATGAAAATTTTCATTATGAAAGACTCCTTTGAGAGAAGTGGAGAAACCTCATACAAAATATGGTCTTGTAAATATAAATTGTAAGCACAAGGAAGACCTTACCAAACGCAAGCACCGAAGCCTTAGAATGAGCACAAAAAAGTGAATGCTTGTTGTGGATAAGTTGTTTATTCAATGTTCTTTGTGTCCCTATTTATAGTAACAAGGTTGCATTCAAATTAAGATAAAATATCTTATTTTGATAGCTTTTGGTTGGAATTCGTCAACTCAACTACTAGTTGAATGATAGTCAGACAAGAAAACTTTATCTACCAATGATAGTTGATGGCTAATATTTTTAGTCAACTTATTATTCATCCAGCCGAAGGGGAGCCTTGGTGCAACAGTAAAGTTGTTGTCGTGTGACCATGTGATCAAGGGTTCGAGTCGTGGAAACAACCGCTTATAATGCAAAGTAGACCGAATGTGGCCCCAACCCTTTCTCGAGATCTAGTATTGGTGATAGCTTCATGCACCGGGATGTCCTTTTTTCATTATGCATCCAATCGATCGAGCAGTACTAGAATCGGGCTTACGAATGGTTCCTCTTTCAATACAATAGTTAAGGATGCAGATAGTTCGGATGCGTGGGATGGTGCCCTCCTCTACCTCGTCCAATTCATGCCCGCATCAAGGTTAGGCTAAAGAGTCGGGAAGGGTAGATATCAAAGAGCTGGGTGCGAGGGATAAAGAAGGAAGGTCGCCTAGACTAAAGTGGAAAGCTTTAAGCGAGTATAGTATCTTGACTTAGACTGAGACCCGTGGAACTCCGTGACGCAGAGGTACTTCTGTCTGATTCTTAAGAGATTGGTATCCATGGTCCGGAATGCTTGGGAACATTAGACGCCCTTCACTCTCTCCATCCACTTTATGAGAGCCCGACCTTGTACTAGAAAGCATTCGCGACCTATTTCTTCTGAGAGCTTGAGCGGTCAAATCAAGGATTCTTATCTAAAAGCATCAGTGAAGTGCGAGCCAGAGTTGAACCATATCATCTCTATATTCTTATCCTTCTACCAGGGAATATTAGGCACTGAACTATCAGAATCAGAACTCTCACTAAGACCAAGAAGTGTAAGTGTAACTGTGGGCGCCCGGCACTGGAACTATCACCTTCAGCTTAACCTGGAAAGGAAACTCAGCCAACTATGTGAGGATTGTACGGCCTTTCTAGTTAGTTATTCGTATAATTCTATATAGATTAAATAGACTACTGGGAAGAGATATTGGGAAGAACCTATACTATACTGGGACTCAATACAGAAGCAAGAAGCGCTATGAGTAAGTCGTGAATCTACTCCTCCCTTGTCCGAGAAAAAAGAATTTTGAGAAGGACGGCACCCAACCAAAGCAGTTGCCAAGGACAGGACACTGAAACGGATTCGAGAGATGACTGCTCTTGATCGGACGCTTATGTGAGCTTAAATACCTTTCAAAGAGTCTTGCTAGAATGAAAGGAAGGTGCGGAGCGAGGAACTGGAAAGAAAGATCAATATGTCCTTCTCACTCACACTTTCTCAATCAATTAGAGTAGGAGGCTTTCCAAAAGAAAAAGAGACTAGTTGTCGCTTCCTTGGGTTCAGAGGAAAGAGATCAGTCTGCCTCAAGGAGTGCTCGACATGGATCTTTCTTTTCCTAAGCACAAGGTACTAGACGAAAGCCAATTATATCCGCCCTAGACCGCACTCGTGCCTACGAAGGGTAAAGGTAGACTCAGAACTCCGATTCCGATGTTGAGTACAATGAAATGAGGAAGCGAAAGGTCAAGTAGTGTGGATTCCCTGCTCCCTTTCAAGAGTGTGATATGAAGAATCAAAAGCAGAGCAGAGAGCACGAATACCTCCTGTCATCAGTGGGAGAAGCCCTAGCTCTCTTCTTCTTCCTCTTCTTGAGTTCTAGAAGCATAATTCTATCTTGCCCTCTTAAGATAAGACCTTGCCTTTGCACCTAACTGATCCTCTTCTCTGAATCTATCTTCAGACCTCGACAAGAAGTTCTCTCGAATCTTTCCTCTTATCATTAGAGTAGCACTGAGTATGCTGCCTAAGCTAACCTGAATCAAGGAATCTGTTCGCCTATAATTCATAAGACGGTAGGGAAAGAGCAAGACTCATATCACTCGGCCTTGACTCTTACCTCACCATCACGCCCTCCCACGTGCCTTCTTTTTGGTTTTCTTTGCCTTGAAGGAGAAGGAAGGTTTCTAGAACATTAACCAGCCCGGTCCGGTCCTTTCTTTCTTCGTTCGTGAACCGTGCCCACACCTGCCTCAGAGAATATTGACTGAAGACCCGAAGCGACCATAGGCAATCAAAGCCAGCTTGAAGCCATCCATCCTATCCATTGGACATCTATCTGCTTCTCAGGGCCTATCATGAATCTATATGCTTCTCAGGGAGTCTACGGTGGAGGGCTTCTATTCTATCTGCTTCTACGGGAGTCTATGGTCCTCATTCTATCTTATCTGCTGGTCCTCATTCTATCTTATCTGCTTTGCTTCCCTGGGAGTCAGAAGTGCTCATTCGCACAGGTGTCGGAGGTCTCTCTGGCTGGGCCTATCATTAATCTCATCTATCCGCTGCTTCTCCGGGTCTGGTCTCGGAAGGCCTACTTAGACTACTGCAGGTGGGTGCTGGTGGCTCAGAAGGAAAGGAGCGAATGATAATGACGCCATTCGCTTCTCTGGATGGCTGAGTCCGAAGTCCTTATAATAGTTCAAAGTCAAGCGTCTAATCAATCCCCTAATGGTCGGCTCGCTATTCGCTCGCTAGGCTGGCTCACTCCCTTCCTTACTCTATAATTATAGAAGAGAAGCGGTAGGCTCTATAAGAAACTATGGCATAATTGATAAGTGGGCCTTGTCGGCTCGCTCCATTTAAGGTAGGCTTTCCTCTCTTTCTTCATTAATAGAAGGGACTAGAAGGTGCGACTACGACACTGCGACTAATATAAAGAGTTCATATCATAGTGGCGAATTACGGAAGGAGAAGGGATAAGGCATAGCGAAAAGGAGAGCGGAGAAGGCTGTGCGATAACGGGAACAGATAAGGGCTAGAACGGGAACTGAGAAGGCGTAGCGAATAAAAACAAAAGAGAATTGTTATGGGCGAGCTCGATAAGGCGATTCTTTGGCCGGCCACCAAGTCATTGCCCTCTGTCTTCTGTCCTCAGACCTGTACCGGAGGATAGCTAATGGGAGGTTCGGTGATAGAGTGCGTCTGACGACTACTTCTACTTCTGTCTACGGATCTTCCTTGTGGCTGCTTTGGATGCTCTCTGAAGTTCTATCTATGCCTTTGGATTTTCCTTGTGGTTTAATATAATCTTTATTACTGATTGGACTGCTATATGAGAACAAAACTTGACCCTATATTGACCAGCTCTCAGATTAGACCAAGTCTACCGCTTTCTCCAAATGCTTTCTAAACCTATTTTTTTGTGCACGCTCCGGACCGAACTGATCGACCAAGCTCACTCAAGATTACTTTTTGAAAACAAGAAATGGAGCTCCTGATTTTATGCATCATGCGCATCATACCCCTGCGCGCGGAAAGAGTAACCTTTCTCTAGATCCGGTCCTTGTCTTGGAATAGGTATGGGTTGCACAGGCAGATCCCTCTGGTCCATGGGGCCGTAGTACGAGCTCTTTCATCAGACTTATACAATCTGGAATTGGCGAAACAAGTATCTATTTGAGGATGAGTTTCGGGTAGAAGGTAACCCTGTTGTGAGCATTCTTCACCGGGCACGAGAGAGACAACTCATATTTCTTGGTTGAAGGCCCTCAATCAAGCATATCTGATTTATCTTTCGGTTGTCATAACTTTATGTCGTCCAAGAGTTTACTTTTTGTAAGGACCTCAGTCCCTCATATGCAACAAACCCACAACCTGTCTCCCATGCCTAGCTTTATTATCACCTACAAAGTCCACCTCTTATGACTCCTAACAAAGCTGAAGAACTAGCTCCAATCTCCTCACCCTATAGTCGTTGAGGAGCTCGTTGTCCCATAATATCCTTCTCTAAACTCGCGAACCTCTCGAGTCTTGAGTTGAACTAATGTGGTTGCGACAAAGTCAATAACATAACTCAACGACTCAAGTTTTGTGAGCTCATGTGCATGCTACCAAGCCATTGCTAACTCCACGCACAGATAACACAAATAAAAAAGCTAACTTAAAATCCTTCATCAACCACACCAAAATACGCTAGTTGAACGCCACCTTAAGGCATTGATTGCACCAACTATGTATATGCACACGGAAAGAGTTACATTAATCTCAGATGAAGCTTTGTTGGACTCCTTTGTTTTTGTCTTTTGCTTGGGTATCTCAACAAACCACTAATTTGAGGCTCTATTCTACTTTTGTTTGACTTTATTACTTTGTGTAATCTAAAGATTCTACGATGGTTAACACATCAAATCATGTCTTTTTGTGGATCTTCTCAGACAACTAATTGAAAAATATCGAGAACAAAGGCAAACTTACATATGATATTCTGACTTAGCAAAAGCTTATGATAACGTCCTATGAAATTATATGAAAAATTCTAGAAAAGAAAAGTGCTAACATGACATATATTAAACTAATTAAGGATATGCATGATTATGGAATGTCAAGAGTGAAGATTTCAGGCCGATTACCGAAGTGTTTTCTATAAAGATATAGTTACATCTAGGATCAACTCTAAGTCCTTATTTTTTTACATTGATCCAGACGAACACACTCGGCACATCCAAGAAACAATACTGCGGGAAATATTAGAAGTGAAAGATTTTAAATTTAGTAGAGTAAAGATAGAATATCTGTAACAAAGAGTTTTAAATATTTAGGATCTTTTTACAAAAAGGATGGAGAGATTGAGAGATGTGTTACGTGGAATATAAACGGGATGATTGAAATGGAAGAGAGCGTCATGTGCTATTTGTGATTGTAAAGTACCTCTAAGACTTAAAGGAAAGTTTTACAAAAAAAAACGGTTAAACCTGCTATTTTATATGAAGCTAAATGTTGAGCTATGACTCGAGCACATTAGCAGAGGATGAGAGCTGTAGAGATAAGGATGTTAAAGTGGATGTGCGGACATATAAAGATTAACAAGATAAGAAATTAAAATATTAAAAAGAAAATTGGGGTTACATCTATTGAAGGAAAACTCTGGAGACAAGTTTAAAATGGTACGAACATATATTTAGGCATTCAATAAATTCTCCACTTGGGCGATGTGAAACTATTATAAATATGCATATCAAACGCGAAAGAGGAAGGCCAAAAAAGACTTGGTTTGCAATAATAAAACAAGATAAAATTTATTTATATATAAAAGGTGATATAGTAGAGGATAGAGCCCAATGTTGTAGAGTGATCCACATAGTCGACCCATCTAGGTGAGACAAAGCTTGGTGGTTATTGTTGGTGTTGTTGTATTGGATACTGACATTAATTATTTATTTGACTTTTGTCATGCATAAACTAGTTTTCCGCAATTCATTTTGTATTCTTTCTCAGTGAGAATGGTAAAGTGTCCTGCATGTTCTGATAAGGTGTTATCATTTTAATTATTTGTTATTTGAATATATGATGCTTCATGACTGGATATTTAGTACTCTATCAACATATTAGTGAGTAAATTTTCTTATGATATGAATAATTTGAGAAGCGAAGTTGTTTCTCTAATCTATTAGGTGATCGATCCAATGATACCATTGATTCACAATATGGGGCCCCACTAGAGCTTTCAGTTGCTTTCCTCAAGCAACACCAGCATCAATCTTTCCTCCTGCATGTAAAGATGATTATTTACTCTAGCATGTATTGTTTTTAATAGTCCTTTCCTTTATTTGATCGACAGGTACGAATTTCATGTTGAGCATGATATGTTGTCTTGGTTTGAATGAAAAGTCTGACATTAAAAACACATGAAGTAGTGACTTCATTTGCTAATTTTATACGTCTAAAAACTCTTAACACAAATAAATGCTACATACAAATCCGTAAGTGCTGTAGTTCATCTTTTTCATTGGGAATATGTAGACAATTGTAGTTAGAATTGATAAGGTCTAGGTTAGTGTTGGATCAATCTGTTTCAGTGATTCAGTAGGGAAAACGTGCGCATAACTTTCATCTCC